>CM042816.1:9740000-10219980 GCA_009982885.2 Hyles vespertilio | reverse complement strand
CAAGTTCCCCCTTTGGGAGAAAACCTGAACCCCCTTACGCCAAAAGACGTGTTGCGTTAGGCGTGAAATAAGTGTTTTTAAGGTGGCGTAGATGAGTGGACCAATCCGGAAGATGTTCCTTTGTTTTAGCAAAAACTATGGATTTACCACCCAAAATTGACGATATTTAAAAATCATAAAAAATAATTGTCGCGTTTCTATGCGAAATTTTTAATTGCATTGTGTTTGTAGCCACTAAAACTACCACCCGGCTTCGTTTTCGGTAGCAGTCTTGAGATACCCTGTATATAATAAAAATATTTAAAACATTATAATACGGTCTCAAAAATATCCATTTATTTTATATATATTCCAATATAACTTGTAGCAAAACATAAATATTTTTCGATAAATTTGGATCATAATATGACATGTCAAGTGCACAACTTCACTCCGCGAAGCCGGGCATTTTGCTTGGTACAAATTGCATTAAAAATAGCTATATGTATAGGTACGTAGTGTCATGGTAGTAGCATTTCATCAATAGGTGTGACTGAGAGGGCAATATACGCCAGAAGCCAGGTAAAAGCACACGAGAGAGAAAAAGATAGATAATACTTTGGTGTGTTCCATCTTTTTAAGATATTGGGTCACGCGTGGACCAGCGTTTGATTTTGAATGAAATAATTTTATATTAGTTTTAGACCGCGGCGCTCGCTTAGGCGAGTTGCCGAGCGGGGCGCGGGTGCTCCGTCGCAGGCGCGGGGCTCCATTATGGCGCGGGTTAAATTTAAAAATGATAGAACGTTTTGCATTAAGGGGTACCTCGTAAAATTTGGCTTTTTTAAACCCTACATATCATAAATTACTAAGATTAGGTCATTGAGTTACACAACTGGAGGGGACATCAAGACCAATAGTTGTGGAACATTCGGCAAGAGTACATGTACCGTTAGGCTGTCAGTCGTCCTTGACGTTTCAGCGAAGACGGACCTAATAGGTGTAAATATAATTGGTCCATAAATGCCATATTGCGTGCTAAAAACGTGCAAAAACCATTCCAGAACAATAGGAAGAAAAGATGGAGTTTCATTCTATAGGTAAATCTACCATAATTTAATAAAGAAGCACGAAATTAAATTTAAGAAATTATTTACCGGAGTCGTTTTGACAACCGCCATTTTTGAGTGAAATTATAGACTAATATTAATGTAGTGACAGATAGGTAAAAATTGAAGTTTTCGTATAGGGATAGTGGATATTGTATGTGATGATGGGATATATATTTTTAAAAATTCTAATTTATTTTCAATACAAAAATGTGGCATATTTGGCATTTAATTATAGTTTCCGTTAACTTTATATATTAATAATTGGTTAACTTGTATATTTATTGTCATAATGTATTTTTTTCCGAAATAAAGAAAATAAAATTAACTTTAAATTCAATATAAGAATTTATAGGCTTTATCAGGGCGTATATAGATGTTAGGTAGAAATTTCTGAAGTGTCGCATCTACTACAATGCCGACTTTATCTATACTTCGCTGTCATATTGAAATGAGCACAATTTTTCTTCTACGTGTCCGCTCCAGTTGTAAAACCTCAATGGATTAGTAGTCCCATTTTTTAGATATGTTTTAATTGATGATATAATAGGGCCTATTTGACTAATTTCTGAAAACCATACCACATTATGAAGCGGGGTCTATAGACCTACAAATGAAGGTTATTTTTAATTACTATATCTATATCATTTGAAAATAATTTACAAATACACTGAAAAATTACACTGTCAAAACGCTCTATCTGACAATGTGGCGTTTAGTTCGTAAACATCCGTTCCACAGATTCGTTCGCATATATCACTCATTCTTAAATCATCCATAGATCAATAAAATCAGTCAATCGTCCGAATGAGTTTTTGCATTGAGGTTTTACAACTGGAGCGGATTATATTATAGATCAAGTCGGCATTGCTGCAGATACGACACTTCATATATTTGTTACATTTGGTACCTAATGTTTCAGAATAAAGTAAAACGAAATATAAAAGCCCATATAATCATGCATTTTTAATAAATTATAAAGCTACATTATTATAAAGATTTTAAAAACAACAAAACATATTAGCCTTAACCTATAGGCTATTTGACTGTATAAAAATAATAACTTATTTGTTTCCATCCGTGTAAATAATTTAATTTTTAAACATATTTCATTATCATACATTAAAAATATTGTATAGTTTTGTCTAAAAACCACAATAATAATTTAATTTATTTTGAGTTCGCGCCACGTGATCGTAAACGATTTTGATTGGCTATGGACGTCATGCATTAGTATGAACTACTCACGTACAGGAAATGAATGGGATTGATAACGGCATAGATGCAAATTAAATATTAAAAATACCTTTAAAAACGCGTTATTTGTCATTTGTACCCGTAAATTAATAATATTATCATGACCAATGTAATAAAATGTGAAGAAAGAAAAAAAACTATTTTTTTTGACAAAACCTCATTCGGACTATTGATTGATTGATGATCTATGGTTGATTAGAGAATGAGTGACATGCGAACGAATCTCTGGAATGGATGTTTACGAACTGAACGCCACATTGCCAGATAGAGCGTTTTGACAATGTAATTATTCAGTGTATTTTGTAAATTTATTTTTAAATGATATAGATATAGTAATTAAAAATAACGTTTATTTGTAAGGTCTATAGACTCCACTTCATAATGTGGTATGGTTTTCAGAAAATAGTCAAATAGCGTATTGAGTTATCTACTAAAAAATACTTTTGTGTCAAAAATATGGATAGTGAAAAAATCTATTTACAATATCCAATGTATCTAATAATAAATATATAAATAAAATACAATAAACGAATTTTTCAATATTTACCTATTTGTCCGTAACATTAATCTTATTCTATAATTTTGTTAAAATATGACATTTGTCAAAACGGCTTTGGTACATAATCTAATTTATTAATATTTTTGCTACTTTATTCAAATTATCGTTAATTTACGTATGGAATTAAATTCTATATTTTTTTCAAGTGAACTGGAATGGTTATTACATGTCTTCAGTTGGGAGTACGGTATTTTTAAAGCAATTAGAATAAATAGCATAAATGACAACTGTCATAGCCGACTGTCAGCGTAAGGGTACATGTACCCTTGCAAATGTTCCAAATTATTTGGTCTAGATCCCCTCCAGTTGTATACCTCAATGAGTTTTTGTCAAAAAAAATAGAATTATATTTCTTTCTTCACATTTTATTACATTGGACATGATAATATTATTAATTCACGGGTATTAATGTCAAATAACTCGTATTGAAGGTACTTTTAATATTCAATTTGCATCTATGCCGTTATCAATCCCATTCATTTCCTGTATGTGAGTAGTTCATACAAACGCATGACGTCATAGCCAATCAAAATCGTTTACGATCACGTGGCGCGAACTCAAAATAAATTAAATTGTAATTGTGGTTTTTAGCTAAATATACAATATTTTTAATGTATGATAATGAAATATGTTTTAAAATTAAATTATCTACACGGATGGAAACAAATAAGTCAATATTTTTTATACAGTCAAATAGCCTATTACCAATTTTATGAATCAAAATACATGATTACGCCACTTTGCCTTAACAAAAATACAGTCCAAAGTAGCAGCTGTTAAGTTTTTTATGAACTCAGAACTCCTATTTTACCCCGTGTAGAAACTCAAGATTAATTTGACATAAACATATTATTAAATATTATTTTTTCGCGAGAAAAAAACAAGAAAAAGTAAATAGTACGATGACAATAAAATAAAATATGGTTTGGCGCTTATGTTGTTTTATTTTGCGAAGCGCATGGGCAATCCTATCCCATTCTTGTACGTTACGGCCATATAAGCTATCTCATTGGGGGCGTTCCCGTCAGACGGCCGCGGGCCTTGGTGGACGACGGATCTGCGCTCGACGTTTCGAAATTCTAGCCCGCCGATTATTTTTTACGTAATTTCAAATTTACGTAATTCTTATTATTTTAGGTGGTACTCTTTTTTGTTTGTACATTTTAATTTTTTACATATATAAAAAAATAAATAGCAGTATATATCATTTTTAAGTTCATTTTTAACTAGCTAAGTTACCAAAATAAAGAGAAATGTCATTGACTTACGTATAAGCGCTCAACGAAATTAGTCGAAGGGAGCGTAACATTTTATACATTTTTGCCTCGTAATATAATTACGACGCTGAAGTCTCGGGTTCGAAACCGGGTCATTTTACTTTTTGGTTTTTTGTTATTGATCCGAATGGTTCTAAATCGATATTTGAAAGAACCATCGTTCCGAAAAAAATTAAAATATTCTCAGAAAAAAAACATGTGGTCCGCATTTTGATTGATTTTTTTGTTATTGTTCGCGTGAAAATTTTATTCATTTTGCCTCATAATATGATTACGACGCTGAAGTCTCGGGTTCGAGTCCCGGTCATTTTAATTTTTGTTTTTTGTTATTTATCAGAATTGTTCCTAATCGATATTTGAAAGAACCATCGTTCCGAAAAAATGAAAATATTCTCAGAAAAAGAATATGTGATCCGCATTTTCATTGATTTTTTGTTATTATTCGCGTGAATTTTATACATTTTTGCCTCATAATATGATTACGACGCTGAAGTCTCGGGTTCGAGTCCGGGTCATTTTAATTTTTGTTTTTTTGTTATTTATCTGAATGATTCCAAATCGATATTTGAAAGAACCTTCGTTCCGAAAACATGAAAATATTCTCAGAAAAAAAATGTGGTCATCATTTTTATTGATTTTTTTGTTATTGTTCTGATTGGTTTCTAATTCGATATCTGAGAGACTCTTCATTTCCATAAACTAAATTCAAGGTCAGAATTGGTAATTCTGTGTCAGCCCATATATGTCCCACTGCAGGGCACGGGCCTCCTCTACAATTGAGAGTAGTTAGGCCACCACGCACTTGAATTGGCAATTGGCCGATTAATTTCAACTTTCAACTATTACCTGAGCTTGTAGATCCACGACTTGTAGACTGCCTCAGTGGCGTAGTTGTACTAAGGTACGGTTACAAAGGTGAGGTCTCGGGTTCGAATCCCGGGTAGGGCAAAGTGATATTGGATTTTTCTATTCATTATCAGCCCAGAGTCAGGAATTTGTGCCCGATATGGCGATAGGCTCGCCACCTATCACATCGTGGGACGGAACATACATGGCGAAATGTGGGTCTTGGCACCTCTGCCTACCCCTTCTGGGAAAAAGGCGTGAGTTTATGTATGTATGTATGTATGTAGATCCACGACATACGAGAAATATGAAAATAAGGGATCCAACGGAATCCCTATGATATGGACATTGCGATCATTGTCATCGAATTAATTCGGTTTAAAATAAATTCGTTTCTCGTTGTGTTGTTCTTTCAGTATATATTATCATTATTTTTCATCAAAAATATTTTCATCTGATATCACAATATTTCTTGTTGCTAGCTCCTATAATATGAAGGCCCTATTCCCACCGAGGTTGCACCAACTTTATAATCAATTGAATTTACTTATAACTTTTAATCTGGTTTTGCCCAATAAATATATTATAGTGAATTAAATAGAAAACCTTTTTACCATATTATTCCGTTTCACTAAATTCAAAGTCAGAATTGAAAATTATGGTCGCCATTTTGAAATTATGGTTGCCATTTCGCTTTTTTTGCTTTTGTTTCGATTGATATCTAAATCGATATCTAATGGTTCCTTCATTTGAATGAGTAAGTCGAATTGATAGTTGAGGCCGCCATTTGAACTGTTTTGTGTCTGGTCATGAACTGGTCATCATAATATTGTGATATTTTTCAAAACTATCCAGTATAATACCATTAGAAAAATAGTACCTTTCGGGAGCACCTCTATCAATAGACAGATGAAGACACAATCCCATCAAAAACATCCTGTAAAAAAATTCCAAGTCTCGCAGCTCAGGGTTTCTACCTAAAAAAATTGTGAGATGCTACATGCATATACCGATACCAAGTCGATTAATTTATTTAGTCCTTGCGTAAGGGACCTTCTGTATAAAGTTATTACGTAAGCTATTATCATATAAATATTAAAAATTCTTTACGTTATAAATAAATGGATCGCCTTGGCCATCGCATGAAACCATAATGTATCGTACAATTCATACATAATGCTGCTGGATGGCTGAATTTTTTTACAGGATGTTTTTGATTGGGATCTCACGTCTTTTTAGAGTCCTACATTTTTTCTTTTCGGTACTTTTTACTTCTAGAATATTACCAACAATTTTTCATAAAGCCTCTGTCTTATGGTTTTTTCTTATTTTTGTAGGTGTCAATTTATCACAAATATCACGGATTTGATTATTAATATTCTTTCTTTCATGGTAATTGATATTTTGGAGCTATTTAGTCTATTTATTTGCAAGTTTTTCTTCGTTATGTCTTTCTAGAGGAATTTTGTACAGTTTCATGGGCTGAATACACCCTTTCCCTCTCAATGCCCTCTCCTGTTATGCCTTTTAAATACTGGGTATCTCAAGACTGCTACCGAAAACAAAGTCGGGTGGTAGTTTTAGTGAGTACAAACACAATGCAACTAAAAATTTCGCAAAGAAATGCGACAATTATGTTTTATGATTTTTTAAATATCGTCATTTTTGGGTGGTAATCCATAGCTTTTGCTAAAATAATAATTTAAACGCTTTTATACCTTAGATTACTTATAAATAAAAGGGTATACACTATTATTGTAGGAAAAAATGTATTTACCACCCAATATGGTCATAAGAAAAAATAACATAAAAAAATTGACGCTTTTTTTTGCAACTTTTTTTGTTGCATTGTGTTTGAAATCGCTTAAACTACCACCCGGCTTAGTTTTCGGTAGCAGTCTTGATATACCCTTTATAGACTAGCGGCCGGCCCAGCTTCGCCCGGGTACAAATAGATTTCTGTACAAAAATATGTACGTATTATTATTATACATATAAACCTTTCTACTCAGGCACGCTACTGCCGCCCTGGCCCGGCCAGTACCGCCGCAAGCGCTACGTCCCGCAATTTTAAATCTGTAATATCTTCGAAAATATTCATTTAAATCTTGTGCTGTAAAGGACCATATAGATCTATATTAAACCAACAATGTATTTAAGCTTTTTAATTGGATAAGGATTAATGCTATATTTGTCGTAAAAAGTAAATGACAAAAAACTGTTATTGTGGGATATCCATAAGAGATGGACATATACCATCGCGGAGTTTTCTGTAGACCTTTTCAATGTGTACAAATAATTACTACATTATTTTGATAAATCTCGTAGGGTTCAGCCTGCGTTTGCAATGTAAGCGGAAAAAAAAATTATAATTAACGACATCACATTAGAAGCCTCAAATATAACAGTATTTCTCCACTATTTAATGGATGTTATTATACACGTAAACCTTTCTATTGAATCACTCTATCTACTAAAAAAACTGCATCAAAATCCGTTGCGTTGTTAAAAAAGATTTAAGCACACAAGGGGACAGAAAAAGCGACTTTATTTTAAACTATGTAGTGATACCTATCTAGAACTATTATTCCATTATATACGGGTACAATTATTCATTAACTGCAAATTTAACTTGTAATCCTATACATTTATATGGGATTACAAAGTTATTCATGCAGTTGGTGTATCTAGAACACTAGGCAGAAATTACGAAATGTTTAAATTTTTCCCTACTTAAGACACTAAACACTAATTATATTCTAAATTTAAAGGTTCTATGTCTGCTAGAAGTGCAGAAGAGAAGATGATCGGTCAGTCAGTTAGTGAGTGACAAAATTAAGAAAGTTTGACTAGTTACAATTCTTAAACTAGTAGTTCAAATTGAATGAAATTTTAAACATACCGTGTTTACACAATGCCTGCTTAGTAACTGAAAATTCAGGTTTCTTGCTTTAACCACAACGAAGTTATGGGGGGTTTAAAATGATCTGAATTGCTTCTAGAAAAGGATGGTACGACTGTGCCGCTTTTTAGCTCGACTTGGTGGGGGCATTGCCGTGCCCCCAGATTTAGAATATTTTTTATACGAATCTATTTTATATGTCACTGAAAGTCTATATCTATACTAATATTATAAAGCTGCAGAGTTTGTTTGTTTGTTTGTTTGTTTGAACGCGCTACTCTCGGGAACTACTGGTCCGATTTGAATGATTCTTTCAGTGTTGGGTAGTTCATTTATCGAGGAAGGCTATAGGCTATATATCATCACGCTATGACCTATAGGAGGAAAGCAGTAGTGATATTTCTAGCAAATACGAGGATATTTTGTTCGTTTTTTCTTGGTCCGATTGGTCGATATTCTAAACTGATAGTCAGAATTAAACATTTTGACCGCCATTTTAAAAGGTGTATGCAGCCGGGCGGACCCGGGCCCGATCGCTAGTATTACTATAAAATTAATATTTACAATGCTTTTCATATAACAAAAGCAAAATAATTGTAATTGATATCAAATAATTTAGCTGAAAAATTTGTCTAGCGTAAATAAAAGAAACATTGTTAAACAAAAATTATCCCTATTTGGTTGTAAAGAAGGTTCAAACTGGAACGGGCGGGTGTGATCGCCGTCATTCTCGCGCCAAGCGCATAGCAGTAATAATAAGAGCGTGAGCGCCGGTGTGACCGCACAGTTCGAAAATCAATAATAATTATTTTATGTGGAATTTAAACAATAATCTAATGTAATTACTTATCGTTTCCGCTCTTTGTACATACTTCAGGAATACCTAGTCAGTTTAGTTTGGTTGTTATTACAAAATTCAAATTCATTTCACACATTTTTGTTAAATTTACATTTGTATCGTAAGTCAAAAATCACAAAATAGCAGAACTAAGAATGACGTTGTTTTATAGGCGAAAGTCAGTGGTCAAATCACAGGTCAAATGAAGTAGAAACAAATAAATCATCGCTAGGCGCAATGCCTTTGGCGGCATTTGGGCGCCTAGGCGATTAGCGCTTCACACTAGTAGAGTGAGTGACCGGCAAAACAATTGGTACCTATCTTGTATTTATACAGATATTATTGTAAATGTTTTTGAGGTTTTCGTAAAGTAATAGTTTAAAGTTCGTGTTTTAACACTTAGATTGTAATAGATTTTTTTTATCAATACAAAGTATGATAAACAATATATAGGCACATTGTCAGAATCATACGGTTTATAAATATACATAGGTCTACATTAATTTGTTATTACTAATGTTAATAATACCAGTAGATAATATTTAATCGGGGAATGTGCGCCAGTAGCGCAGTGCCGCGGCGTGATGCGGCAACTTTCGTTAACCACGCCCCAAAATGCTGCGAATATTTTTCGAGGTAGGCTCTTAAACGAATGTATTTTATTTAAGGTACTAATTTGCCTTTAGGATTGAGTATATGCGTATTGAGTAAGGCAAGCCGGGCTTTTGGGCTTGTATGGAAGTACCGCCACTGTAGTGTATAAACGTTAATGACTCTATTCGATTATTATTTTTCTATCTTGTTATCGATAATTGCGTGATTAATGTATGGATTTTATAAAACAGTTTTTTTTATTTATTATTATTACTTTAAAAATAAGTTATTACTAATACTACAATAACAGCCGTCACATAGTGGCGATTTCGGCTCGTGCCTACTTTTATTCGGTGAAACGGCCGTATGAACGTAAAAAATACGGCCCTTAGTGTAAAATCAAACAAGAAATTTTAAATTATGTATTTCAATATAATGGTGTACAACCTAAATCGTGTTCATTATTATCAACATCATTATCATCATCATCACTAGTTTCACTAGAACTATCCCCTACGTTAATAATAAATTCTTGATCACAAACGCTGTCAAAGTGGACATCTCGCTCCCAGTCTTCTAAAATTTTTTAATTGTGTGTTCAACAACCTTTTTCCAATCATCTGCGGTAACTTGGTGACAGGCATTATGCAATAATGTTAGCATTTTGTTAGCCGTAAATGGTGGTGTCGTGTTGTGTTTCGCTGCATGACCTAAGAAAATAAAAATACAAATTATGAAGTTGTTTATGTAATAAACGTAGGTACATAGTATAGTATAATAAACTTATTGATAAAAAACAAACCTTTGATATAAGCCCAAATCCGTTCGATAGCATTGTAATGGCAATGGTATGGTGGCAATTTAAGGACCGTATGGCCATGTTCTTCCGCGATTTCGTCCACAATGTAAGTTGGCTTTCTGGGCTTGTTATCTTTTACTAGACGTACCAATTCGGTTTTTAGCATATTCTCATTAGCTTCAATGCCTTTGCCCTGTAGCCATGATGTAAGCTCGAGTTTTTTGCAGCTGGCTGTAGGAGCTTTATTCTTCTGTAAGGAATGGTACGGTGCGTTATCCATTATTATTATATGTGGTTCATGGAGATTTTGCATTAAAGTTAAAAACCACACTTTGAATTTTTCAAAATTCATTTCCTCATGATATTCCGTAGTTTTCATAGATTTGAAAGCCAACAAACAATTGGGTACGAAACCATTTGCCGACCCTGCGTGCGTAATTATGAGACCTTGTCCTTTTCCTTCGGGCACTTTGGTAACAGATTGTGCGGTATTATCCGTCCACGCCTTTGGTACAGTGTGGTTAGCATTAAGCCACGTTTCGTCCAGAAACACGACTTTATCCCAATTCACAATATCTTTGGCTTTCCTCAAAAAATCTATCCGTGCCAAGGCAATATCGGTGCGCTCCATTATTATTTTCTTTTATCGCTGTTCTTATAAGCGAAGCCAATTTTATGTAATATAGTGGCCAATGAGGGCAAGCTACCTTTAAATAAATCGGAGTCTTTCAGGGACACACTTAACTTTCTCAATGTTGGAAATTCACCACGTCTATATGCGATACGTAACCATGTATATGCGTACATACATGGTTACGTATCGCAGCGGTGTCAAAGTCGTCATTGTCGGTTACGCTTGAAACTCTCCTTCTTTTCTTATTGGGTGTCGACATTTTTTTTCCGACATTTCGTCTGTACCTTGCGTTGATGATGGCTCGCCATACTTTTCCTGCATTATTCGAGACACAGTCGCTCGGCTAATACCAAGTGCGTCCGCAACTCTGTTACCAACTTGGGTTAAGGTAACAATGGTCCGCCATTTTGACACTCACGTTCAAAATATTCTTGCAAGCGAACCACAAACTCGCGACGTTCGCTATTCAAAACAGTCTTTTTCGTTCTTTAAGGCATTTTTTTCCCAAAAAATAACCAACAAAACAGTAGACAACTGTTGTGGATTATTGTTTCACTATTTTACTGGACACAATACTTTGCACTTTATCCTGACTGAACTGTTTCGCTGATAAACCAATTATCCATGTACTGCGCTGTGATTGGCCGCGTCAATTTCTGGATACTGCCTTCTGGTTGCCGTGCGCCGATCGCCCTCGATGACTCACACGTCGACACCTTACCATTTCACAACAACCATCCGGTGCCGGACGGACCGGACCGGAAATATTTTTGTTACAATCGTGCAGTCATTAGATACTATTTTTTATTTCCATTCTTTAGAATAACATCTGAAAATATACTAACTATATTATCGGTAACTTTTATTCAATGCACATTTTTTAATGTAATCGGTAATTGGAACATATTTCGCCAATTAAGAAACAAGTTACTTTATATTTACATTTTTCTTATGTATTGTTTTCATTTAAAATCCGATTATTGATAGTCTGTGGTTAATCGTTATGCGTAGCCACAGATCACTCCCAATAGATACCTAATGCAAGGCAGCGGTTGCGCCCAACACATATAAGTTATCAGATAGATATAAACCGATGCCAAATGTCGCGTCATCAGTGTCGTCCAAGTAGTGGACCCGCACATGTCGTCGCACGTTAGCGAAAATCACATTTTGGAAACATAATATTACAGTTAATAATGATTTGTTCAATAAAATGGTGTGCAAAAAACTCAAAAAAATAAAGTATCTAAAAAAAACGCAATAAGTTTTCATCGATAACTAATATTCTTTTTTATTTGGTCCCGAGCGAGCTCAATTTATACTGGTTAATGTATCAATGTCAAACAGTCAAGTTCGGATGGAGAATCAGCCGTCTCTTTTTCGCATAGCAATAACCGTAATAAGCCATCTCTTTTGGCGAAATCACGCGTTCTTCTAGTGTTTGACGCATGTTTGTAATATAATTCCCAGAAATATCGATATTGTAAAACAATAATGTAAATTAATTTTATTAAATGACAATGTCACAAAATATACCGGGTGTCTCAAGACTGCTACCGAAACGAAGCCGGGTGGTAGTTTTAGTGGCTACAAACACAATGCAATTAAAAATTTCGCCTAGAAATGCGACAATTTTTTTTTATGATTTTTTAAATATCGTTATTTTTGGGTGGTAAATCCATAGTTTTTGCTTAAATAATAATTTAAACTCTTTTATACCTTAGAGTATTTATAAATAAAAGGGTATATACTATTATTTTAGGAAAAAATTTATTTACCACCCAAATATGGCCATAGGAAAAAATAACAAAAAAAATTTTGTCGGTTTTTTTTTTGCAACTTTTTCTGTTGCATTGTGTCTGAAGTCGCTTAAACTACCACCCGGCTTCGTTTTCGGTAGCAGTCTTGATATACCCTGTATGTTGATTTAAATAAATATTGCAAATTACCATAATTACGTTATTTTATGTAATTTGAAATAGTTAAATTTGTTAACAAGGTACTTTTACAATATTTTTTATTTATTTTTATCCTTGGCGTAATTAAATTTCCTTTTTTTCCCTCTAGTTGTATACGTTTTCAAATATAATGGGAGGGTATTTATCATAAGTTTTAGTATACTAAGTTTATTGAGAATCAGTAGCACAAGCTATTGCACTAATTTTAACATACGTTGTATATATCGTCTCAAAAACATTCATAGTTCGTCAAGTGGGTTTCATCGTCACTTGTCGATATTACATATACTACAGCCGCTGTCAGAACTCAAAAAACGGAATAAGTTATTGAAGCCCTTTAGGGCGTGAGGTTTAGTTATTTACAATTTCATATTTTTATCTGATCTTTTATATCAACACTTAATTTGGGGTATTTCGCCATTATAGTATACAAAAATACACGGTGAATAATAGAAATAAAACCGTTACATACTAAAGTATAAATCTTAATCCTATTTTATTCGTAGTTAGCGGTTGCCGGTTGGTATAATTTATCAGATCAGGCCGGTGAAAAATTAATATCAAACATTTAACAAGTTGGTAATTAAGTTATAGAAGCGATCATAGCACATGAACTTACTGGCAAATCGAACTATCGATACATTTTTTTATTTATCGACTTATGCCTCATCTCTCCAGTGCAGTCCACGTGACCGCGCTGCAACCCGCCCACCCCCCGCGCAGTTCCCTTCGTTGGCGTTTTCGGTTCAAAACAAAACTATCGTAATGCGGTATCTATTGGAAGTGATCTGTGTGCGTAGCACATCTCTAAGGGGACGGTACCTGTCCATGAAGTACAGTTTTTATTTGTATGACGTTTTAACAAAAAAAATAGATATAGAGCCACAAAGTTATCTGGCCCGGTGGCCAAAACTGGAAACAAAGACGTCATTTGAAATTGTCAATCTAGCTGCCAGTCGCTGACATATCCGCCATTGGTTGTTTACTCAGTGTATTTATTTTTCCTGCATTATTTAAAACTAGTGAAAAATGCCGAAAGCTTTAAAAAGTGATGCTAGGAACGTTATACTTCAGGCATTAAATTTTACGTAGGATGAAAAGCGTCTTCCGACATCAATAATACCCTTCGAAAATTGTATTAACGCGTAGCTGCCACCAAAGGTTTGTGTTGTCAGCTTTATAAAATAAATTCCACGAAAACAGAATTATGTACGTACTAATAGAATATAATATGTAAGTACATATCATAAACTAAAATGTATCTTACTCGTCTCATTTTACGTTACGTGCGTGGTGGCCTGTTGGTAAATGGACCAGACGCGGCAGCCAACTTGTTCACGCTGGTTGCGGGTTGGAATCTCAGGTCACACTTCTGACTTTTCGGAGCCATGCTTGTATTGATAAAAACGCGCTATAACGGTGAAGAAAAACATCGTGAGGAAACCTGCATACCATAGCGATTTATTACAATTTTTATTAGAATTTGTAAGTCCACCAACCCGCATGAGGCCAGCGTGGTGGGCTATATGGCCTGTGATATGGCCTAACCCCCCGCAATCGTACTCTCGATTGTGGAGGAGAATACAGATACACTTTTTTAAGGGTTTTGGGGAGCGATTTGTTAGAAATCGTGTGAAGGAAAATAATATGCAGATGAAACTGGTCATTTTCTCAACACTATTGATCGGATTGAAAAATCTTACTTTACCCCATTTATTGCAATATCTATTTTTAATGGCAACACCAAATTAATAATTATTTTTCCAATTTTAGAAAAGGTTGTCATCTAGGGATTTTGGTAGAAAACATTAAAGATTGATGGATAATTTGTGAGTACTATAAGGATTACTGAACACAAGTTTCGTTATTTAGGCAATTTAGAAGCTTAAGATATCCGAAAATCACTAAATATAAGATGAAAATAAAAATATTATCAGACTAATAAGACCCTCATGGAGGGATTTTGCTGAGAATAATAATCTTTTTGTGTTTAGTTCCTGAAAAATAAAAATTTAAACAATGCGAAATTATTCAGAAACTATCGTCAAGAACATATTTTTTTCACCAACTTTTCGTACCTAATTTTTATAGCAATTGCATATTATAATAGAAGAACATCTTATCAATAAATTACTATTTTTATATTTCAACAAAATTAGTTTTCATGTTTTCTACAAATATTTTATGGATTGTAAAATATAGCTTGATAATAGGCTATTTGACTGTATAAAAAATATTGACTTATTTGTTTCCATCCGTGTAGATAATTTAATTTTAAAACATATTTCATTATCATACATTAAAAATATTGTATATTTTAGCTAAAAACCACAATTACAATTTAATTTATTTTGAGTTCGCGCCACGTGATCGTAAACGATTTTGATTGGCTATGACGTCATGCATTAGTATGAACTACTCACGTACCGGAAATGAATGGGATTGATAACGGCATAGATGAAAATTAAATATTAAAAATACCTTTAAAACGCATTATTTGTCATTTATACCCGTGATTCCCGTGAATTAATAATATTATCATGTCCAATGTAATAAAATGTGAAGAAAGAAAATAATTCTAATTTTTTTGACAGAAACTCATTCGGACGATTGATTGATTGATTTATCTATGGTTGATTTGAGAATGAATGACATACAGCCTGACGCAACTTAAAAGAAAAACCATTTGTATGGAGTCGGCATGGCAAATAATGGTGGATTATTGTCATAAATAAGTGTATTATCTATGGGTTATTGCTATTGCATTCATTCGGCGCGCTTCTCTTTCTGATTGCAGATGTCAACACTTGTCAGTTGTCACTCTTTGTTGTCAGCAATTTTGTTTGTAATATTTATTTTTGTACGAGTTTGTGTTTATTCCATAAAATAATTATAAAAGAAGTGTGAAGTGCTTAATACAGTTCTTTGATAGATTTTCTTAAAATGTCACCGAAAAAACGGTTTATAACATGTGAAATTTGTGGAGCAATTAGTAGCAAAAAAAACAAGAAAATAGGAAGTTTATGGCTACATTTCCTTTGAATGAGGCTTGGTAAGCAAATTACATGATAATATTTATAGACTACAAGCCCGTGGCAAAAAGCGATGGGTCAAATGAACCACCAGGAGACCTATTTAGTAAGATACAAGATACATCCTGTGTAAATCCTGTGTGTAAATCCTCTTAAAACGTGATCAGTTATGGCGGGGTTTGCATGTTATGTATGTTTTGTATTTGTTTGTTATTACTTTTATATTTAAATGACTAAACTCGAGCAACGTGTGCGATATGATTTATGCTATGTGTACGATGATAATGATAGAGTTCGTTAAGCCTTTCAGTGGCTGCGCATTCCAGCCGCACATTGACAAAAAAAAAATCAATGCGTACCCACAGAAAAGAATGTAATTATTAGCAGATATTTATGATAATGTTTTGTCAGCCTACCGACTGGATATTCGTGTCTCACCAGGGCACCCCGTTGAAAATCAGCGCTGCAGATTGCTTTCCCATTCTGCAGCATAAAGCTGAATGGGAGGCCCATTGTCGGCGCAATAGTTTAGCACGTAATTTTGTTGCATAATTGTATTTATTTTTTCTTTCATGTTTTTATTTTTTGTATATTGTGTTATTTTATTACCTACCTATGTATGTTTGCGCCTTCAATAAATGTATTTCTTTCTTTCTTCTTTCTTTCTTATACAGGGGCATAAAATAATAATATTCAGCACTATGCCGTCACTTGTAAGCTGTCCGTCTCAGTGCAGATGAGACTTCAAAAGCATCAAGGAGAGGGGTTCATTTTGGTCATTTATTTTTGTACGGCATTCCTACCATCGAATAGGTCAATGAAAAATACTAAAAGAACACGTAGTGCCGTACAAAAATAGTGCGTCACTAAGTCGGAAGAACGTTAGATATTCCGGCAAATTTGTCGGTAAATTTGGTCATTTGATTTTAAACGGCATCGGTTCCATACAGTCGCAATACCTCTTCTAAACCATTATTCCGCAACGCCGTACAAAAACAATGCGACAAGGGAGAAAAATCAGCGGTTGCAACCCACTCCCCTTCAGTGGTCCGGGAGGTGATTTGACACAACATGAGATTAATTTATTTTGAAAGTATTTTAGACATAGATAACATTTTTTCACATGCCGTACATTTTTTTGTGATACAAACAACTGCTTACCAAGCCTCATTCAAAGGAAATGTAGCCATAAACTTCCTATTTTCTTGTTTTTTTGCTACTAATTTGCTCCACAAATTTCACATGTTATAAACCGTTTTTTCGGTGACATTTTAAGAAAATCTATCAAAGAACTGTATTAAGCACTTCACACTTCTTTTATAATTATTTTATGGAATAAACACAAACTCGTACAAAAATAAATATTACAAACAAAATTGCTGACAACAAAGAGTGACAACTGACAAGTGTTGACATCTGCAATCAGAAAGAGAAGCGCGCCGAATGAATGCAATAGCAATAACCCATAGATAATACACTTACTGGTGGTAGGTCTCTCATATGTGAGAGGCCATCTGGGTAGGTACCACCGCAATGTCTATTTCTCCCGTCAAACAACACTGCTTAAATGCACTGTTGTGTTTCGGATTGAAGGACATTGTAGCCAGAGTAACTACTGGACATATTGAGACTTAACATCTTATGTCTCAGGATGGCGAGCGCAGTGGAATGTTGCTACTGTTTATGAGCGGTCGTATCGCTTACCATCAGGCGAACGGCTTGCTCGTCTCGCCATTCATTGCAATAAAAAAAAAAAAAAAAACTTATTTATGACAATAATCCACCATTATTTGCCATGCCGACTCCATACAAAATGGTTTTTCTTTTAAGTTGCGTCAGGCTGTATGTCATTCATTCTCAAATCAACCATAGATAAATCAATCAATCAATCGTCCGAATGAGTTTTTGTCAAAAAAATTAGAATTATTTTTCTTTCTTCACATTTTATTACATTGGACATGATAATATTATTAATTCACGGGAATCACGGGTATAAATGACAAATAATGCGTTTTAAAGGTATTTTTAATATTTAATTTTCATCTATGCCGTTATCAATCCCATTCATTTCCGGTACGTGAGTAGTTCATACTAATGCATGACGTCATAGCCAATCAAAATCGTTTACGATCACGTGGCGCGAACTCAAAATAAATTAAATTGTAATTGTAGTTTTTAGCTAAAATATACAATATTTTTAATGTATGATAATGAAATATGTTTTAAAATTAAATTATCTACACGGATGGAAACAAATAAGTCAATATTTTTTATACAGTCAAATAGCCTATTATCAAGCTATATTTTACAATCCATAAAATATTTGTAGAAAACATGAAAACTAATTTTGTTGAAATATAAAATAGTAATTTATTGATAAGATGTTCTTCTATTATAATATGCAATTGCTATAAAAATTAGGTACGAAAAGTTGGTGAAAAAAATATGTTCTTGACGATAGTTTCTGAATAATTTCGCATTGTTTAAATTTTTATTTTTCAGGAACTAAACACAAAAAGATTATTATTCTCAGCAAAATCCCTCCATGAGGGTCTTATTAGTCTGATAATATTTTTATTTTCATCTTATATTTAGTGATTTCGGATATCTTAAGCTTCTAAATTGCCTAAATAACGAAACTTGTGTTCAGTAATCCTTATAGTACTCACAAATTATCCATCAATCTTTAATGTTTTCTACCAAAATCCCTAGATGACAACCTTTTCTAAAATTGGTACTAATTATTTTTCCTTTAAATTGTTTATTGGTTGGCTATTAACTCGTTTGAAGTCCTGTTTTTAAGCCAAAAAGCGTAAATAGACGGAATAAAACGAAATGAAACAGTATTAAACAACCGGAGTGATATCATTACAGTAGCAACTGAATTCTACAAAAACCTATACAGTGTTCAAAATCCACAAGATACAAATAACACAATAACCTTCCATACTAGCAAGGAGAATGAATGCGCAAGGGTTCCAAAAATCGAAATAAACGAAGTTCTAACGGCACTCAAGTACTTAAAAACTGAAAAAAGTCCTGGACCAGATAAAATTACTAATGATAGCTTAAAAATTGCATCAGAAATGCTCGCCACACCATTGACAAACTTGTTCAACCTCGTTCTGAAAACAGGAGAGACACCTACCTAGTGGTCCGAGTCGAATATAATTCTAATTTATAAAAAAGGTGACTCCAAAGATATCGCGAACTACAGGCCGATAAGTCTACTTCCATGCGTCTACAAATTATTCTCTTCAATCATAAATCAAAGAATAAGTAACACAATTGACGAGAGTCAACCTGTAGAACAAGCCGGCTTTAGGAAGGGATTCTCGACTATAGACCATATACACACGCTGGAACTACTCATTGAAAAATTTCAAGAAATGAGAAGACCACTCTACTTAGCTTTTATAGACTATCAAAAAGCATTCGACACCTTGATACACGATAGTATATGGGAAACATTAAGAACACAGAACGTAGAAAAAGAATATATATTAGGTGTACAAATAAGTTTCCGCCGTTTTGATACAAACGACATGGCACGAGGCTTACCTTATAATTCGCAGGTGATAACCGGCTTGAAAATTAGGTTGCTCATTCAAGAACAACATAGCCCTATCTTATTATTAAATTCGTATTAGCATCATTTATTTTTTTAAATCCAAAACTGTCTAAGTTTGAGTCAAATAAGCGTCTTAACTTTTAATTTAATCTTTAATTTTAAAAAATCTGCTACTGAGGCGCATCGATTGCTCATAGAAGCATATTATAATTCTACTAGCTAGGCAAAAAAAGGTTTTTTTTTACATCGAATCGTCACTGGTGATGAAAAATGGATACATTATGAAAACCCAAAAAGAAAAAAATCATGCTGTGTATTTGGTGGGATCAGCTGAGTGTGGTGTATTACGAGTTGCTTAATCCAAGCGAAACAATCACTGGAACTCTACCAAAATAACAAATAAATGTTCCCGCAAATGAAGCTTATTTGGATTAAATTTAGACATTTTTGGATTTAAAAAATATATTATGCTAACACAAATTTAATAATATGATAGAGCTATATTGTTCTTGAATGCGCAACCTAATTTTTAAGCCAGTTATCATCAGTGAACTCTAAGGTAAATCTCGTGCCATGTCATTTGTACCAAAACGGCGGGAACTTATTTGTACTCCTATTACAAGTACTCAAAAACATCTACAGTAATAGCAGAAGTAGAGTAAAACTAGAAAAAATTGGGCCGTGGTTTCCTGTGAAAAGAGGTGTAAGACAAGGTGATCCGATATCCCCTAAGCTATTTATAGCTACACTGGAGGCCATAATGGGACAACTAGACTGGACTGGAGTCGATACGGCATAAAGATTGGTACCAAGTACCTAAATCACCTAAGATTTGCGGATGACTTAGTTCTTATATCAGATTCTGAGAAATCTCTCCAATCCATGATAGATTCATTGAACATAGGTAGTAAAAAAGTTGGCTTAGAGATGAATCTATGTAAAACCATGCTAATGAAGAACAGTGTCAGGAGAACAATATCGGTCGGCAGCGAGCCTCTGACATATACAGACCAGTACTTGTATCTAGTTAAGCAAATCAGCTTCAAACGCGATAATAACGAACGTGAAGTCGAACGAAGGACACAATTAACTTGGAATAAGTACTGGAGCCTAAAAGAAATATTCAAAGGCAGCTTACCAACCAATATAAAAACAAAGGTCATGAACTCTTGCCTCTTACCCTGCTTAACATACGTCTGCCAAACGTGGAAATACAGCAATAACGTTAAAAATAAGCTAGTAACATGTCAACGAGGCATGGAGCGCAGCATGTTAAACATCAAAAAAAATCCAAAGAATTCGTCACACAAAAAATAAGAGAAACAACAAATGCCAAAGATGGACTAGTACAAGCGTTGACTCTAAAATGGAAATGGGCTGGTCATGTAGCACGCTTGCAAGACCAGAGATGGACCAAAATAGTTACAGCCTGGAAAGGCCCACTTGGTAAGAGGAGAAGAGGAAGACCCAGCGCAAGATGGGAAGATGACGTAGTCAAAGTCGCCGGTGTAGATTGGTTTCAAATAGCCAAATCTAGAGAAGACTGGTCATCCTTGGAGGAGGCCTTCACCTGCAGAGGGGTTCTAGCAGAAGATTAAAATTATTTTTCCAAAATGTTTTCAAATAATATGACATTTGAAAACATTTTGTTTGAGATGTTTTGTATGGGTTTTATTTATCTTTATTTATTTGTGTGTTTATCAATCTGTATTGAAATAAACACATCAATAAGTTTCTGGTAATATATAATAAAATGTTGCATATATCCATAACATTTTATTTCACAACTACAGGCCGACGGCTATATCGATATCGATATGATAGTATTGAAAGTGCATGGTACACCACTATATGTCAAGCACACATGTAAACTTCACGCACACAATCTTAAATCAGTTTTGGTCGCGTTCAAAATGACACATTGCCGATTTATGTTCTATACTACATCTATGGTTGTACCATTCCTTGTCTAGTAGTCTCGAAAAAAGTTTATCAGCTTGTTAAAAATTCATAAATGTTATTATAATAAATGTCAGACTGTTTGTACACTGATTGACTGATTGTCAGACTTGTACACATGTAAGAGTATTTAATTTCATTTACATCATTTCCATTAATTATTCACGTAAATAAAAAAAAAATACAGAAAATATTATTGCTATGACGGTATTGATATTTAGGCAGTATCTTAGGAAAAGCTATTATTGACATGAACTGTCTTGTCTGTCTAATAATCTTTGATCATAATTTGTAATATTCAAGTAAACGTACTAGATGTCGCTACTGAGCTTTTGACAAATACGGGACAAATAGTTTCTATGACGCGCCTCGTCTATCGGTAGAATATAAGTCAATGCCTGTGTAGGTATAAAGCAATGATAATAGAATAAAGAGGATAAAGCATAAGGTCACGTGACGCGTACCACTTTGATATACTAAAATGGCGGCGGCTCCGCCCCTAAAAATAGTGATACGCTAGTACCGAATTTTCTATCGATATCGATCATCAACAGTGGCATACGAATAAAATTAATATAACATTTTTAATTTTCGTTTTATATGTCAATTCAGTATAAACAGGGGATTTTAAGATTTGACAGTAGTCATTAAAAATTAAATCCGATAAAAATGTCAATGTTTTGATATTTTTTTCATGCTATGATTTATTTCATGGGTAAGTTTAATCTGATGATTGGATTGGATTTGGCAAATAATACGCATGTAAGATAAAATACAACTTTATTAATATCTAGAATTTGCTTGCGACTTCGAGTAGTATTGCCACACTTTTCTCCTTAAGTACCAATTTTCACCATATCAATATTTTTTTGCCAAAATATAACTTAAATCTTAAAAAAAAACAGACATTTAGCAACAATGAAAATATGAACACTAAATTAACAACTTAAATATTGAACGAGACCGCCTTCGAACAGCCTCGTTCAATGTAGAATGTTCGGGGTGCTGGGTGCGTGGTGAATAATACCAGTGATTAGAAAGTAGAAACAGTTTATTCGCACTGAGAAGTACGTTTTTATACAGTGACGTAATATACACGTAATTACGACACGTAATTGCGGCACCGTCGTGATGTAGCTGCAGAGCGGCGTACTGGGGTCT
This sequence comes from Hyles vespertilio, assembly GCA_009982885.2. Taxonomy (NCBI): domain Eukaryota; kingdom Metazoa; phylum Arthropoda; class Insecta; order Lepidoptera; family Sphingidae; genus Hyles; species Hyles vespertilio. The sequence goes on along the minus strand of CM042816.1, from coordinate 10,197,505 downwards.
CCCGGCAGCGATTCTGCTTGATTCTTCAATATTTGCTGACTACTTGCTGGCTTGCTGACTTCTTGATGTTTTCTTCACTGTAGGCCGGAACCGAACTGATTTGCCCGACCCAGGGTGCCGATCTTTATTCCCAATTTCAGGCTAATCCCTAGGGTCGGGTCCGCGATCGTCACAGGCGCGCTCGGCCAATGTGAGCGCGCGCTGCGGAGTGTCGCTGTAGCGACTTGCGGGGCGGTAGCTCCGTCGTGCGGGGAGTGCGGGGCCGCGAGGTGTAACTCCGCACCGAAATTGTGGGAGGCACCTAAGTTCGGCGAACCTCGCACCCGACATTAGGCTTAAATCAATATATATACTACGTTCTGACAATGTTGTTCTAACTACTCAAACGTTATATAATCTCTGATATATTAACTCTAGTATATAAACTCTAGTATATAAAAACATGTAACACATAATATTGCACATAACAATTTACACAATCAAACTATTTATACATTCACAATTCTAAACGACTTATATGTATAAGCTTATTACTAAGGGATCTTTTACTTTATTTATTAATTCTACAAGAACATTTATATAAGAACATTATACAAAACAAACTTATAACTATTAATCTAGTCTTCGTCTTGCACAAATATATAAATAGAAATAAAATATCTACACAAAACTAACAATTAAATGTAAAAATAGAACTTAAACAATTAACTAAATAAACTGATATTATTGTGTTCTGTGATATGAACCATTGTAATTTTAAATGGCGATATAAAAAAAGAAAAAAGACAGTTCGTGTTGCTGACGAAGTTTCTTGCGCCGCGCCGTTTCTTCTTCACAGCTACAACACGTTCCGAAGCGGTGGTAGCAGAAATGAACAATCCAATAGATCTTTTGAAAGACTATTTGAATAAAGAATATTTTAATTTTGATTTTGAATAAAGGAATTGTAGCAGAGATCTCGAACGAAGGCAGGAAATCAGCACTAGAAAAAAATATAATTTTCAAATCAATCAATAAAACAAAAAATACATAAGCTACATACATACATAAACATACAAGCGGTGAATAATGTGTACTATAGATTTTAATTTATGTATAAATATTGACTGCCTCGGTGGCGTAGTTGTACGGTTACAAAGCTGATATTCCTAAAAATATACTTATTTTTTTTGTCCTGGTTCGTATGTTTATAGGTAATCTAAAAAATATTTTTAATTTCACTTTGTTTGTCGGTCTGAATTTATATTTAAATATATTATATATATTATATTTTCTTTTTTTTTGAAAAATAAAGATCAAAATACTTAAAAATGATAATATCGATACGAATAATTTCGTATCGAATCCACTCATCCCTAAACTTGTGTGTAAACAAACAATACGGTTGTTATTCACACTACTTTTATAAATAACGCCTAGAAGAGTCTAAAACTTAATCAACAAGATCCAAATACATTTATAATGTAAATTGTAAATTTAGCACATATTTGTTAGTATTTCCTAAAAACAGTTACTAACCTATGAAAAGAGATGTTGGGCTCCTTTTTGCTTGAACTCGACTCGAATCCTTTAACACCACACTAACCCCCAAATACTGGATAGCTACTCAGCCACCGGACTCATTTGATATGACGTTATTTTGAGGTTCTGTTAAATTTCGAAATGAAATACTGGATAGCCATTTAGCTCATAAATCGGTCTACTCAGCAAACATCCAGCTAAATTTCCACAGATTAACGAAAAGTTTGTTTTCAGTTACAATTTTTATTGTATAAATATAAACGTTCCATTTGACGCAATATTCTTCATACATGATTTCCCTAAATTGGAAATTTAACCCTTTATATTTAATATGAGGAATCATTGTAACGTTTTTACTTTTGTTACGATTATGTTTAAAGCTATATTATATATTGCCATGTTATTATTTTAAAAATCTGTTAATAAAATCATGTGGGTGAAAAAACTTATGTCCCTATATCCGTAGCGAGTTTATTAAAAATATTATGATGTTTGTTTATTTTATTTATTGTTTACAATTGCACTCGGTTTTAAAGTTAGTTTTTGGAATATCTTTTCAATAAATAGGTATATAAAATACCAAACAACGGCTGCAGAACCACCTAAGTACCAAATGGAGAAGACTATGTAAATAAATACGATATGAGAAAGAAGCTGTGCTGGATATTATAAACAGGTAAGTATACACGTATTCCTCTAAGTTTTAACGAATTTATATGATAATTAACTATTTAATATATAATATGAATCGATTATTCACACATTTTAAATCATCATCATCATCTACAGCCTGTAGGATCCCACTGCTGGGTACCTATAGGCTTCTCTCATATTATGCCTCCTATATATTATCTCCTCCTCATATAGTAGTATTATGTAATAAATATGGAAAATAAAGTATGGTACAATGTGTATAACTATAAATAATCCTTTGTTTCAGGAGCTGGAGTGGAGTACATAAATATTCAATGTGTGCCTATATAATAAGACCGTCCAAGAAATATGGCTCATATATATAGTGCCATGTATATCAGCTATAGACTAAATAAGTAAGCTCAACAAATATATATAAAAAATAAAAAGAGATATATAAAATTATGACATACTTTAACTTAAACACTTTTGCAGGTAACACTATAGAAATCATGCATACAACAAATCATTTGGACAATACACACCCTTTTGAAATGAGTATGTAATATAAAAATATACAAAAAAGAATGAGACAAATTGTGTCAAGGAAGAAATATTTGCATCAGAAAACAGTGTTTTAAATCAAAGTTGAAGAATGTTATGAATTTTAATTAATATGTAATACATAAAATAAATTGTTTATTTCACCTATTTTCATTGTTAAAAAATGTCATATTATATTTCTATTGTACATTTTTAATAGTACATTTATTAATTTAGTTTTAAATTAATGTTAAAATAATTGTTATTATTTTGTGTTTATAAAGGAATATAGATATAAATGTAAGACAGATCTAAAGAAATGTAGATAATTAAAAAAATATAATATGTACTAATGCTGTTATTAAAATAAATATACTACAATAAAACATAACTCATTTTTATTTGTATTCATTCCATGGTAATTCAATAAAATGCACTGTACGGTTTAAAATATGTATTTTATTATATTATTATTCCTTGTTGCAACATTTTCATTGGTTATACTATGTGGAGCTGGTGGAAATGATTCAGAAAGATCAATCTCCAATATATGATCATTCTGGGAACATGCTATATTATGTAACACAGCACATGCCTCTATAATAGTAAGCTAATTTTCAAAAACTTATAGCCCAACTTGCAGACAAGAAGATCTTTGTTGTAAAACCAAAGACCCTCTCCACTGGGTTTCTTGTTTTAGTATGGTCTTGATTGTAAGCTTCTTCAGTCTCCCCTCTCCAGAAATGCACATAAAGGAGAATCATTGAAATTTTACTATCATGCACCGCGCCTGGCCATCGGCCTATAATGTTTCTTATCCTCAAGTTAGGGTCGCAGACTGCTTGCACATTTATAGAAAAATGGCCTATTCTGTTTCTAAATGTTTCTGCTTGTCCTCCTAAAAACAAGATAATAAAAATTAGAGCTCTAGCAAATATTCTTATTTCAAACTACAAATAATTTTATGTAAATTGAAAAAATATATTCATAAAATTGAATTCTTTATAGGAAACTACTATTGTAGTTGAACATTGTTCCAGTATATACTGAATAGCTACAATCAGTACAAATCATTGTATGATTAATTATATTATATTATATATTTAGCCCTACAACTATTTAGAGAGCTTGGTTATATGGGGTACAGTGGGCTGGGGAAGAGCCAATTACCTGCTAAATGTTTTGATTCCAACAAGCATATATATATAAATTATTGTGTAGAAATCATTTAGAGTGTGCCTTTATACTGTGCATAATATATTATTCTATTCTTTGATTAATAATATAATATTATGTACAGTAAAAAGGGATACTCTAAATGATTACTACACAATATAAATACGCTAGGCATTTTAGAAGCACATTTAGTTAAAATAGGATAAGAAAACATATATTTGTGTACATGTAAAAGCTTAATAGTTATGTATACATTATTATAAGTAGAAATTACCTGGAGATTTGATCCTTATATGTATGAAATTTATAACTTCAATCACTCCTGCGATCGCATAGAAATCATTCGCAATATGGCATTGTTATTGTTAGTTGGGAATTTTCATGCCACGATTTTGTAGTTTAACTAACTCTGCTGCAACTTTGTGTTGTACAGTCGGCTGTTCCACATGAAATACATCTCCAATAATCTTCTGGTAACTGCCTGTCGTAGAATATCATAAAGCAAGTAACAGTTGGTCGCAAGTTTTTATCAATCGACTTCTATTTACACAGCCTCCGTGGCGCAGTTGGTTTGACGCCGCCTGTGAAACGAGAGGCCGCGGGTTCGATCCCCGCACCGAAAGAAATGTTTGTGCGGCCCACAAATATTTCTTCCGGGTCTGGGTGTTTGTGAGACCGAAAAGTCTCTCGTAGTTCCTGATACCCACGACACAAGACTCGATCTTAGTGTGGGGTCAGGACTATGTACGTGACTGTTGGGTGTTATTTATTTATTATTTGTAGTGGGTTCTATTTTGCCTCCAGCAAGGAACGCAGATGCAGAACAGTTTCTTTCTTCAGGCGGAACCTCACTTTGTTTGAATGTTTTCTTCTTTGTATTTGTCAAAAGCATTGATTTTTTTCTTTATTGACTCGCCTTGATGAAGCTATATCGTCATCAGACAGCGATGAAACCGACGCGAGAGTCATTTTAGTAAATTTTATGTAGAATTGAAGTTAAGAGTGGTCGCAGGCGGCCTTAAGACGACGGCTGCTTAAAACTAGAAATTCTTAAAAATTTGACTGTTTGACAGCTGTCAAACTCTTAAGTTGCTTTCGAGAATACGAATCGGATGAATAATGCCCCATTAAATATTTAATTCTTAAGTGGTTTAATCGAAGTTATATTTAACTGGAATCAATTTAACAGGTCATTAGAGCTAGTTAATCGGAGTTAAAAGTTAATTGGCTTTCCAGTATTTGGGCATAAGGCATTTTAAAAACTTAACAATTAAACTAATAAGCAAACTAAACAAACTTAACAAACGAGATTAAACAATGAATAATTCGAAATTCTTTGATTGTGCAGATTTGTTTACTCCGATTGACAGATAACGCCACAGTTTGACATTTCATGCAGTTTGTGGTTTAATAGTCTGTGGTTTCGAAATAAAAACTAAAATGGCGTCATTTTGGTCTATGGGCGGTCCAAGTGCGGTTAGTGAACAAAATATTGCCATATTCGAAACAAAGGAATTGTTATTTTTCTCTTTTATTAAGGGACAAGTTAGCTTTGTGTAAATGAGACAGATACATAAATGTACATTCCGCGTCGATATTCCTAACATAACTATAACTTGACATATATAGCTACTTTTGTGCTTCATCCTCTTTATTCTATTATCATTGGTATAAAGTCATGTATAAGTAAATAAACCGGTCTAGTGAACTGACAAAATACCTGACAGTAATTAAACAGTCGTTTTAATTTATTTTCATTATAAATAAATTACATTATTTCCCTATTTTGAAAAAAAAAAAACCATAATTTTACTCCTATGAATCTGGGCCGGAATAAGTAAACCTAGGTAGAATTGATAGTCACTTTTCTTTTTTGAAGTCGATGATTAGACGTATTCACAGACCAATTAGAAAGACGTATTATAGTACAAGTTCCCTAGTACAATTTTTATAATTGATTACTAACAAGTTGATTTTTCGTGAGTAGTTTCCTTTCGACTAGACACCCAACTTTTTACTTACAGTAACATTGGTAAATGGTAGCTTAGTAGGGGTAGCAAGGTTAAAGTATGTTGATTTGACGAATTTTAAAATGTATTAATAACCGAATTTATCTTTGTTAATTATCGAGATAATTATCTAAATAACGTGAAAAATATTTGTCCTACAAAATATAAGGTTTTGTTAGGGAGTCCCCCTCTCCAACATGTATCATAAACAAGGTCATGGAAAATAATTACTAACCAGCTGATTTTTTTTTATTGGTTAGCTAACAGTTGTATAGTTACTACCCACAATGTCCTACAAATTGCGTGGTATGTCATCTTGGACCTACGCTCAAAAGTTGTCAATACCGCAGGACTTTTTTTTAAATTAGTAACTGTAGGACAAATATATCACGTGATAGGTTAATATAATATATTTTTCATCCAAATAAAACAATGTCCTACAAAATAAAGGTATGTTATATTAGTCCTACAAAATTTGTAATTTTTGAGAATACAAAATAAAATGAAATATATATCGCTGCTTTAATTTGATAGTGGCACATAACGAAATGTGTATTTTTATGATAATGTTACCCCTGGACTGTCGTTTGTTTTTCTGTCAAATCACTGTCATGACCGTAGTCTGTCGGAAGCGCCAGCGCGGCTTCAAGCAAAAAGCAACCTACTGTCATTGAAATAGGGTTCATTTTAGTGTAATAGGATTATAATGTAAACAAAGAACCGCATTGCGGCTCACGTCAGTGTCGCGTCACCTTTGATGTTGTTTGACGAACCGCTGTGCGGCTCGTCCGACGGTTTAGAGGTTAAACACAAATTAATCTAAAATACTATGTGAATAAAACTCATATTTTTGATAGATTATACGTTTATTTAAGCAACTTTCAAAGAGTTGTCATTATTAAAATAAAATATATAAATAATTAATTATTTTGTTTTATTTAAACTGCTCTCCTGAAAAAAGTTCATTATTGAGATATGTCGTTATCAAATTAAAGCAGCGATATACAGTAGTATTCGTATACAACGACTTCGCTTATAACGACTAACCGGTTTTAACGACGATAATGTTTACTCAAGTTAGGTTTCGTAGTATGGTACTGAGAGAAAATAGCACCGTTTAGTGCGGCTCCGGTTTAAGCGACCAACTGCTTATAGCGACCAATAATTATAATAATACGTCCGGTTAAAACGGCGCGCAATGTTTTGTTTGCACAACCTATGCACCAATACCTCGGCGCCCCAAATTTACCCCGCCCTGCGCGCTTCACCTCTCCTTATTAGCGCGTGAATCCATGGTTAGTGTTTGTCACTTCATAAGACAAGTTCTAAAAGCGCGACAAAATAGTTATTTCGGTAAAATACCGATTTCCAGCTCTGGTGTGAAACGCATCTAAATATATACCGGGTATATCAAGGGTGCTACCGAAAACGAAGCCGGGTGGTAGTTTAAGTGACTACAAACACAATGTAACTGTGTGTTGGCCGTCTGTATTTTTAGTCGTCTATGGTCCACAGTAAACAATGCTGTGCGCATGCGTTTGTGAGCAAGGATAGTAGTATGCCTTAGCTCCAAAAGTAAAATATACACAATAATATTTTTAATTTCATGAATTTCAACTGAAAAGAACAACTGAAATTGAAAAGTGCGTGGTGGCCTGTTGGTAAACGGACTAGACGCGGCTGCCAACATGTTCACGGTGGTCGTGGGTTCGAATCCCAGGGCACACCTCTGACTTTTCGGAGTCATGTGTGTATTGATAGTGTGTGTATTGAATTTCAACTATGTAACTGGAGGACTGGAATAACGTACCACGCAGTTTGTAGGACAATGCGGGTGCTAAACTATGCAAATGTTAGCTAACCAATAAAAAAAAATCAGCTGGTTAGTAATTCATTTTCATGACCTTATTTATGATACATGTTGGAGAGGGGGGACTCTGATAAATCCTTATATTTTGTAGAACAAATATTTTTCACGTTATTTAGATAATTATCCCGATAATTCACAAAAAAAAATCGGTTAGTAATATTTTTTTTAATTCATCAAGTCAACATATTTCATCCCTATTATATTAGTTATAAACCACAATCGAGAATTTTCGTACAAGAATTACTTGGGCGTCTCATTGAAATGAAGCTATTCTCGAAAACTCAGCTTGATAGTAATTATTTTTACATTAAATATTAGTACTACAACTTTTGAGCGTAGGACCAAGATGACATACCACGCAATTTGTAGGACAATGTGGGTAGTAAACTATACAACTGTTAGCTAACCAATAAAAAAAAATCAGCTGGTTAGTAATTATTTTCCATCACCTTGTTTATGATACATGTTGGAGAGGGGGACTCCCTAACAAAACCTTATATTTTGTAGGACAAATATTTTTTCACGTTATTTAGATAATTATCTCGATAATTAAAAAAGAAAAATTCGGTATTAATAATTTTTTAAAATTCGTCAAATCAACATGCTTTAACCTTGCTACCCCTACTAAGCTACCATTTACCAACGTTACTGTAAGGAAAAAGTTGGGCGTCTAGTCGAAAGGAAGCTACTCACGAAAAATCAACTTGTTAGTAATCAATTATGAAAATTGTACTAGGGAACCTGTACTATTACGTGGTTTGTGAGCTTGAATAAAAAATACTTTTAAAAAATGCATTACAGGTCCTGAAAGAACCCATGGTGTGGGATAAAATTGAACAATTTCTGACACTGCTACCTGAACCATTTTCTACACAGTCTAAGCAAAAGAGGTGTGTAATTTTCGTTATTCATAAGTCGAACTTATTTTATCATTACTCAGTTGTTTTCTCAATATGCTATCACCAATAAGTGTTCCTTTTAAAGGATACATTACGTTTGATTCAATTAATATCGGTCTATTATCCTCCTCTCTGTTGTAGATTTGCCAATAACTTTGGATCGGTAACAAAACTAAGGATAGAATTCGAACGTCTAAAATCTCATCTAATCCAAACACAGAGCCCGATAGTGTTTGCTCATAATGATTTACTTCTAGGAAACGTTATCTACAATAGTGATGCAGGAACCATATCGTTCATCGACTATGAGTACGCCGGTTATAATTACCAAGCATTTGACATAGCAAATCATTTCAATGAATATGTTGGTAAGTATTTTTTTAAGTAAATGATGGAAACGTCAGGTTCAGTCACATCATTAAACAATGTCTTCAAATTTTTACTCGTACTCTCACGAGTTGAAGACTCAATTTAGACAACCAAAATGCTTTTATATCGAAGAAATTAAGATCTATAAGATCATCCAGGTATCCGCTGTTCATCGTAGTCAGGTATATGCAACTTAAACTGACATGATATTTTAAGACCCAAAGTTGCTCTACGCTTTTTTACGTGATCTTACAGATAATCCCACTACACAAAAAAAAACCATCTCAAATACCAATAAGACTAATAATAATAATAAGACTTTAACCAATACAATTATGTATGTAGATATCAGATGTAAATACCTATTTACAATTCAAGAACGAAAAGACGCGAAGTTGAAGACTCTCGCACTCTTGACTTAGGACTCGAAATATTATTTCATGGAAATCGAAACGTATTTAATTATCATGCATTCATCTACATATATACTCGGAAATCGAATTCGAGATGAAAAATGTAAACAAACAAATGTCATTGTAAAAGTGACATTTCAGGGTTATGAAACATTTTCCCAAAAATATATTGAGTATAATTTGATTAGTGAATAGATTTAAATGTTGCGAGTACTATGTTTTATTTATTTATATTTATTTTTGAACTTTGAACATTTTGAATGTTTTATTATGCCTGTCGGCGTGACCCTTGACTTGGGTCCAAACAAATTCTAATGGGTTTAACTCACAGTGATTTTCATAGACCATAGTTCGTTCGTCTAGGAACACGAGCGCCAGAAATCTTAGGAACAAAATAGAACAAAAACTTAACAGAAAACGTGAAACCAGCATCACAGCGACGTAACTTTATCACATGATGCACATTCATCAAGTTAAGCAACTAAATGAACTAAAGGGAGGTGTCGCGGGCGTCAAAGCGACGTATTTGTAGTTAAGGAGACGAAATTTAAAAAAGGTTTTATTTCAGTGGCCTAAGGTTACGAATTTCTGCATAATACCTGTAGCATAAAATATTTTCATACCATTTTTTCCACATACTTAAAAAAGAAGTTGAAATTGTAGTTTATGTAAATATTATAACAATTAATTTTTATTTGGCTTTGTTTTATACTTTTTAACGAATGAGAATAATTCCAACCTGTTTTTTTAACGGTTGTGAACAAACTACCATGACAAATTATTTTATTGTAGTGGTAACACTTTTGTTTACATTTTTGATCTCAGATTCCATTTCCGAGTATAGACGTTTGTAATACGCTCAACTTATTAGTGACTCATCGAGAAACAAATGATACTCGTTCTATTTGTAAATATATTTTAATATAATGTAATGAGTGCGCTAGTACATACATATTATGTCATTTAATCATTTGCTTGTAAGGCACTAGTAGGTAGAGCAGTTGGCTCAATTGCGTTGTAAAATCTTATACTTACACTTCTAAATGACGTCTTTATGATGGAAACATACTAGTCGTTATATTGTCTTGTAAATATATACTTATTTGCATAAAAATCTCTTGTCAGTATCATATGGTTAAGTTTACTACTAGTAAATGTAACTCTTTTAAAACTTGGAGATTTATCACTACTTATCTATATTACAGGTTTGTCTCTTGAAGACATTGATTACGCTAAATACCCTTCCAAGGGATTTCAAATATCATGGATTACGGAGTACTTAACAGAGTACCTCAACGCGATGCCATCTCCGCAGGATATAGAAAAAGTTTATGCAGAAGTGCAGCAGCATACTATAATATCTCATTTTCTGTGGGGAGTGTGGTCACTTGTGCAATATGAACTGTCGGATATTGACTTTGATTTCGGGAGGTAATATACTACATTATTTTATATTTATATTGTATTAGTGTCAATCAAGTATATTATAGTCCGCCAGCTAGATAGCATCTACGCACTGAAAAATTGTTATTGAATACCATATCCAATAGATGAAATGGTTAGAAACTGGGTGTAATTTTTATTTTACTTCATAAAACAGTACTCGTTATTATATACATAATTATCATTTTTCACTACGGTATTGTTCATCGTCCTTCCTTGTAAAATAGTTAATCTAAAAGCATCGTACATGTAAACGGATACGATTAAAATCAAGGATTAACTGGAGTTACTTATGCTCTCTATTGACTACAATTTATTTTAAATCAAAAACGAAGAAGCAAATGAGTATATTAAAACCCTAGCTTATACATACTGTAATTTATGTAAATCATAGATACCTATGCAACTCGTTCGAATGAGTCTTAAATTTAGATGTATAATAAAAATATCTTGATATGTATTTATTTATTTATCCGTTTTTGCACCATACACAGAACTAGTTACATAAAAGAAATAACATAATACAAAAAACAGTACAAAAGGTGGCCTTATCGCACTGGTCAATTTCTTTCAGACAACCTTGAGATGGATTTAATAATAGGAGAATGATGAGGGCAGCCTAAGGGTTAAATAATTAGCTGGAATGAATAATAAAAAAATCCTTATAAATAGATGATAACACTATAATATGAATACAAACACCTGCAAATATATATTTATAAATGTATACATATATGAAATACACATATATACACATAAATAAATATACGTATAAATACTATAATTTACCGCAAGATGCGGATGAAAAAAATAATATATTATACCTCGTTTAAATATTTAAAGCGATAGATCCTCCTTAAACCATTTTTTTTAAATGACGGCAGTGTTCGTGCCCGTCTCACCCCAATTGGAAGCGATTTCCACACCGGACAGCTTGGACTGTAAATGATTTGTCCATAAAGATATGATGATATGTAGGTGGATACATATATATTATGTAAATATAGTTAAATAAACAGCAACATGTAAATTAATTAATTAATACACCACCCCACGTGTTTACACCTCATAGTCGCTTTTGATGGGCGCTAACAGCCCCCCGCTACATTTTCATACACCTCATCATGCTTTTCGTACTTTTGACCTCACCCCTAATACCAAAGACACATTTTGTTCAATTGAAAATACCTATGAGTTTTTTTTTTCATATCTCTCAATAAATCATTCAAACCTAAATGCTGTCTATCTTTTTCAGGTATGCTGAAATACGGCTAAATAAATATTATGAATCGAAGAACCAAATCCTTAAGGAATTTAATTCATAATGAATTTTACTGTTTATTTATTGTTATGATAATTTAAGTTTACTTGATTATAGGAATTGTTATTATAAATAATAAAATGATTATTAGTTTTTGTCACATATCCTTGATAACATTTAAGAGCGTTTACACCTTGCGCGCAAAGTCAACTATAGGTATTTCTTCGTTAATTTCACGCACACATAAGCGACCAAAGCTGTGTGCGTAGAGCTGCCGCGTCGGCTCGCTATACAGTCAGTGCAACCAACTTTGATCCGTGCGCTTTAAAATTCTAATATTGAATTGAAATTTAACTTATGATTTATATATTGGTAATATTATATCATAAAAATATTTTATTTGCATTATAAGTAGACAAATATTACTGTGCAAGCAATGAACAATACAAATTTAGATACTAATCATATTTTCGTTATTATTACATTGTTAAGTTGCATTCAAATCAGTGTTCAATCAGTAGACACTACGGACGATTATTAATCATTTCGTGTTCGAACACATGAAAAGAGTTAGGGGCCTTACAACCCCTTACAATTACGAAATATATTTAATTTTATATTACAATACATCAGGGACCGAAACCCATTCGACATAACGGTACCGGTATCGACGAATTTCGGTTACCTTTAAGATTTCGGTAACCGCTATGACGCAATATAAAGGTTACCCTTATATACGGGAACCGTTTTAATACCGGTAACCTAAAAAGACCTTGAATGCAAAAGAAAATGCGTTGTTATTGCATAACAAATAAAAATCATACTTGTCGTGTTGTTTACACAATATCGCTGGATACGGTTCATTTTAATTTTGGTGGGTAATTCTGTTGAAAAATTCATGAAATGAGTAAAGATAATTGTGTGGTATAGTGCCATAATGTTTAGTAAAGACAAACGGCGGTACAACCACACACAGGCACTGCCCCCGCTTTGACTTATAAGGAACTTCGCATGAAACATACAGGTAACCCTTATTTCGGTTACCGGTATGATACCGGTTAAATTCTAGGAATCGAATAAAATTGGCGGATACCGGTTAGCATTAAAAATACCGGTATTATTTTTTTCGGTTGATACCAAAAAATACCGGTATTTTCGATACCGGTTTCGGTCCCTGCAATACATAACATAATTTAGCCTCGGAATTACATCCCATTATATGATCTGAAACATAATTTATACTCACTACAAAATCATTGTAGGTAATAAAAAGAAAAATATGTTTTACTACCAAAGTACTAAGATGTGGCAATCGCAGTCCGCGCGTGGCTATTTTTACGACGCACGGCAAAAATCGACTGCAGAGTGCAGCCAGGCCGGAGCGACGAGCGATACGTCCTCCCTCTAGAAGGCCTTGCGGCAGTGGTCACCACAGACCAATCAGAAACAGACGTATAACTGGCCTATATAATCTTTAGCCATAGCCGCTCATTCTTTCGTTCACGAATGTCTACCAAAGTACTAAGATGTGGCAATCGCAGTCCGCGCGTGGCTATTTTTACGACGCACGGCAAAAATCGACTGCAGAATGCAGCCAGGCCGTTATACTTTCAGTAATCCGATTTTACTACCGGAAATTTACCGGTTTTATATTTGGGTTTCATGCTTTTATGTTCAAATTTATGGATTCAAAATGAAAATAACAAATAAAACCAAGTTATAATTCTAAACCTTTAATCAATAATATATTCTTTGATTTATTTGATGTTATATTTTTATATTAAAACACTTTTATTTAAACATTTTTATCCTAATGAATATTATAACCTCCAATACATTTTTATATATCTTCAGATTAATTTAAACATTTTCAATTTGTTAATATCTCTTAATTTTATCACTTAAAATTCTCTTAATTTTAGGACCAATAAAACAATGCCAAATTTAAGAACATGACTACAGAATTGAAATATGCATTGACAAATAAAAGTTTAAATGGAAACATTAATAATTGCAAATTATATTTTACAATACCATGAAACAGCACAAGATTACTTTGTTGGCAAATTTTATCTAAGACACAATTGACATTAAGTAAATAACAAAGCGATTTGGCTTACTTTTGGAGAAATTGAAAAGCAAAAACAAGACATACATAATTAAAATAAGCTATCAATTAACAAATAATTAGTCAAATCATGGAACGCATTAAATGCATGATAGCTATACTAAAACTTTTTTGATTAATTATTATAATATATTAAATAGGCAGAACATATGTTTAAAATAAAGTCATTTTAAAGAATGTTAATGCTATTACTATTATAGTATGCACAATATAGGTCTATAATATAATCTTATAAACAACTGCATTGCACTGAATTTGATAATATAACCAAAATCTTTATCAAATGCATTTTTATGAGAATCTTAATTATATCAAGAAGTATAAATATTATATACAGATTATTAATGAACATAATTACTTCTGTTGTGATTTAACCTTCACCAATATTAACATATAAGTCTACAAAAAGTGATCCTGCGGACATAGTAGAGACTTTCTTTGTACTTCCAACAATGAACACATTTGCCTGCAAATTGCTTGGACTGGAAATTTCACCCGAGTCTAGCCTAGAAATTATAAAACAATTAATAAAAAAATAAATATTATAAGGGCACAATCTGTTGAAGTTGACTGCTTTCCTGACTTTAGATACATATAACCATAAAAACTGATAATTATACATTAATATGTTAGGAACTTGGAAATACCTATACCAATAGCTTTAATCTTGCACTGTACTGTGCTGGGTCGACTTATACTTTCGACTGCAGAGCACAAGCTTCCTCTACAGTCGAGAGTACGAATGAGAGGAGTAAGGGTACATAATCCATCAACTCTAGACACTAACAAAAAGTTAACCTTATCACATGTTCAGAGATCTAATAAATCTGCATTTTAATGGGTATTTATTTCAACTTATTGTTATTTCTTATATTCCTGTAGCAGATTAAACTAGAAATAGGGTCACAGCGGAATAACATATTATTATATTTACCTTAATTATGTCAGATGAGGTTAGATTTATGTTTTTCAATAATTTGGTATTTCTTGCTCCGCCAACATAGCTGTTCACTTATTAAAGTGTTTGTATATTTTGTTTGTGAAGGCTGCACAGATATTTCTATGTTTTTTTCGTTTGTGCACTCGGGAACAAAACACATAACTAAAATTATTAATTATCACGTAAATCACAAGTTTTTAGATACGATTTACACAAACCAAATTATATCACGTTTGTACTGTTAAATATTTACGTTACTGATTACAAAACAGATGAAATAACATGCAATAAAAAAAAATAAGCAAATCCAAAATAAACAGCAATCGACTGTTGAAAAATATGGCGGCAATATGGCGGCGACAGCGCACGCCGGCACACGCACACATTCATAAAAGTGAAAGAAATGGGGCGAAAACGGCATATGAGAAAGCGAGAAAGAAAATTGGGTTACTTTTTAAGCCCGAATTAAACGGGCCTGGCAGTGGTCTCGAACGTCATAGAGCGAGATCGGTAGAGTTGCCAGCTAAAATCGGTATATTTATACCCAAAATCGGTATTTGACAAAAAAAAAACACAATATTCAACAGCGGCGTGCACAGGATTATGACACTGGGTATGCGGCGGAGAACTCGGTCACAAAAACTTTTTCTTTTATAGTTTTTTAGCATAGCCACAGCCACGCGACGGATCTCTTAAGTCGGAAACCATGCCAACATAACACGTCTTAGATGTAGGTACTACTATTCATGTCCATCTTCTACGGCAACGCAGACAAAACAGCGATCGATCGTCGCGGCGGAAGAAATTCTAATAAGTAAAATAAAAAAACTCACCTAGCAGCTTCAATTTTCACATATTCAAGGTTCCGGTTACTTGAGATTACTATATCCCGATGTAAATAAACGCAAGATTTCGGCCACCTCATTCATTCATTTGATAAACAGAAATTTTTAACACAAACCTCACAATCAAATAACATTTGAAAAAAATAAACAACACACTAGTATAGAGCCACAAAGTTATCTGGCCCGGTGGCCAAGAGTGGAAACAATAACGTCATTTGGAATGTCAGTCTATCTGCCAGTCGCTGACATATCTGCCATTGGTTGTTTACTCAATGTATTTATTTTTCCTGCATTATTTAAAACTAGTGAAATATGCCGAGAACTTGATAAAGTGACGCTAGGAACGTTAGACTTCAGGTATTAAATTTTATGAAGGAAGAAAAGCATCTCAAGCACCAATAATACCCTTAGAAAAATTGTATCAACGCGTAGTTGCCGCCACAGGTCTGTGTTGTCAGCTTTTCAAAATAAATACCACATAAACAAAATTTTGTACTAGTACACGTACTAGTACACGTACTAGTACAATACATGTAAGTACATATTATAATAAACTAGAATTTATCGTTTCGTTCGTTGGGGCCTGTTGATGAATGGACCAGACGCGACTGCCAGCATGTTCACGGTGGTCGTAGGCTCGAATCCCAGGTCACAAATCTGACATTTCGGAGTCATGTGGGTATTGATAGTCAATAAACACGCACTAAACGGTGGAGGAACACATAGTGAGGAAATCTACATAACATAGCAATTTATAAGAATATCTATGGTATGTAAGTCATTACCAACCCGCATTAGGCCAGCATGGTGGACTATATGGCCTATGATATAGCCTAACCACCCTCAATGGCACTCTCGATTGTAGAATTGGGCAGTTCCCAACAGTGGGACATATAGTATATGGGCTGATACAGATACAAGTAAACAATGCAAAAACACATGAAAAAAGCAAATGGCCCCCGCGAAACATAAAACATTTCTGCTATTTAAACAAATAAAACCTTACTAACCAAAAATGCATAATGTGCATAGGTGATTTATTAGATTTCGGCCTATTAATTTTACTCGGATTATAGGCAACGAACATTCACGATTACTCCCGACAACTGCCGAACTTCCGAGGCCTGCCGCAGGAGTCGCGGCTTTCTATACTCATGGGTGTGTGCGTTTGCGACTGTGCACGGACACCATAGATTTAGTATAAAACATAGATCGGCAATGTGAAAGAGATAGAATAATTTAACTCATATGTTAAAGCGAGATGCATGATGCGACCATACGTTTACACAGGAGTAGCCTGCAGTGACCCAGAGCCAAAATATGTCAAACTAAGCGAGCAACAAAATTCGCTTATTTTCATAATTTATTTAATTTTACATGACTTGGTTATATTTATTAAACGTAGTTTATTATAGTGCATTGTGCAGTGCCAAGGTGTGGTTCATGCAGGCGTAAAAATTCGAAATAATTAAAGTTTTCACAGGTACCGTCCACTTTTGCACAATACTATTTTGTGACGATATTATAGAATTAAATGGAAACCCGTGTATACATATCGGTAGAAAAGAATATAGTATTTTATTATATAAATACGCTGAAAGCATCCATTGCGTATAAAAAATAATATCAAATACGTGAATTTAGGTACAATAATTTCAACCTAAAGTTGCTAGGGATTGACTGATAGGTTCGATCAATAAAAGGTTGTCGATAAAATAGTCGATGACAACACATGTTTCCCTACATTTTTATGGAGCTATAGTATGTTGTGATAGTGTGTATTCTTCTTCTTCTTCTTCTACCTGGCGTTATCCCGGCCATTATTATAATATTCATTCTACAATATTACTTATTACTTTACTTTTACTCATTTATTTATATTTGTGGAATAATTATTATAACACTTCATGTGTGTGATTTATGATTTAAGAACCTGTTTCAATATCTGCCAAGAGGCTGTCAATTTATAATAGTAAAACAAGAACATATTCGATATTATTATAAAATATGCGATACTTCTATGCACAGTATGATCGTCCAAACCTTGAAGCAACATTATTCATTTATCATAACATTAGGTATAGGTTTAAAATTTATAATTATCTTAAGAAAAACATTAGTTTATGTGACGTGATCGAGAAAAGCTTCATAGTTTATTAAACTGTCTCTTTCTTCAGCCACAGGAATGCGACTAATGAACATAGGCCTTCCACAAGAATATCTACATCAGTTTGTTGTAAGCTGCCTGCATCCAACGACTTCCTACAAGCTCCTCCGTACACCTCCAACGCGGCCTAGCAGACGTCCAACACTTCCTAATGTGTTACAAGTCAATTAATTGACTTAAATAAGCATATTTTTTTTAACTCTAGTATACATATAGTAAAAATGTGTTCCTTAGACTTACGCGAATGTTACTCATTGAAAAAAACTAATAATCACGGATTTTGTTGCAGACTGAGTCCACCCTGTGACTACGAAAGCTGTAAAGTAATCGAAACTTCGCGACGGGAAATTAAAAATGAAAAAAATAAACCGAAAACGCTAAAAACTTTGTAACTTATAGTTTTATTTTAATAAAAGTTTTTTTTTGTTTTCAATTTAATTAGTATATGTACTATGTATACATCACAATGAAAAAAATAATTTTGTTCAGGTGAACATAAAGACCCATACAAAACATCTCAAACAAAATGTTTTCAAATAATATGACAATTTATCTTTATTTATTTGTGTGTTTATCAATCTGTATTGAAATAAACACACCAATAAGTTTCTGTTAATATATAATAAAATGTCGCATATATCCATAACATTTTATTTCACAACTATAGGCCGACAGCTATATCGATATCGATATGATAGTATCGAAAGTGCATGGTACACCACTATCTGTCAAGCACACATGTAAACTTCACGCACACAATCGTAAATCAGTTTTGGTCGCGCCACAGATCACTTCCAATAGATACCGCATTACGATAGTTTTGTTTTGAACCGAAAACGCCAACGAAGGGAACTGCGCGGGGGGTGGGCGGGTTGCAGCGCGGTCACGTGGACTTCACTAGAGAGATGAGGCATAAGTCGATAAATAAAAAAATGTATCGATAGTTCGATTTGCCAGTTAGTGTGTTATGATCGCTTCTATAACTTAATTACCGGCCGATCAGGCCGGTGAAAAAATATTATCAAACATTTAACAAGTTGGTTATTATAAATTGACGCACTATTATAAATTGACAGCCTCTTGGCAGAGTCTGAAATAGGTTTTTAATTCATTAATCACACACATGAAGTGTTATATTAACTATTCCACAAATATAAAAAAATGAGAAAAAGTAAAGTAATAACTAATATTGTAGAATGAATACGATAATAATAGCCGGGATAACGCCAGGTAGAAGAAGAAGAAGAATGCACACTATCACAACATACTACAGCTCCATAAAAATGTAGGGAAACATGTGTTGTCATCGACTATTTTATCGACAACCTTTTATTGATCGAACCTGTCAATCAATCCCTAGCAACTTTTGGTTGAAATTATTGTAATTTCACGTATTTGATATTATTTTTTATACGTAGTGGATGCTTTCAGCGTATTTATATAATGAAATACTATATTCTTTTCTACCGATATGTATACACAGATTTCCATTTAATTCTATAATATCGTCACAAAATAGTATTGTGCAAAAGTGGCCGGTACCTGTGAAAACTTTAATTATTTCGGATTTTTACGCCTGCATGAACCACACCTTGGCACTGCACAATGCACTGTAATAAACTACGTTTAATAAATATAACCAAGTACTGTAAAATTAAATAAATTATGAAAATAAGTGAATTTTGTTGCTCACTTAGTTTGACATATTTCAACTCTGGGTCACTGCAGGCTACTTCTGTGTAAACGTATGGTCGCATCATGCATCTCGCTTTAACATATGAGTTAAATTATTCTATCTCTTTCACATTGCCGATCTATGTTTTATACTAAATCTATGGTGTCCGTGCACAGTCGCAAACGCACACACCCATGAGTATAGAAAGCCGCGACTCCTGCGGCAGGCCTCGGAAGTTCGGCAGTTGTCGGGAGTAATCGTGAATGTTCGTTGCCTATAATCCGAGTAAAATTAATAGGCCGAAATCTAATAAATCACCTATGCACATTATGCATTTTTGGTTAGTAAGGTTTTATTTGTTTAAATAGCAGAAATGTTTTGTGGTTCGCGGGGGCCATTTGCTTTTTTCATGTGTTTTTGCATTGTTTACTATTTTATAGTAGTATGTTTGTAAAAAAAATAGCTTTCTTAAAAGATTTTTCATTTTAACATTTGAAAGTTGGTACATTTAACAGTTTATATTAATTGAAGTCATTTGCTTTTACTAGTGTGTTGTTTATTTTTTTCAAATGTTATTTGATTGTGAGGTTTGTGTTAAAAATTTCTGTTTATCAAATGAATGAATGAGGTGGCCGAAATCTTGCGTTTATTTACATCGGGATATAGTAATCTCAAGTAACCGGAACCTTGAATATGTGAAAATTGAAGCTGCTAGGTGAGTTTTTTTATTTTACTTATTAGAATTTCTTCCGCCGCGACGATCGATCGCTGTTTTGTCTGCGTTGCCGTAGAAGATGGACATGAATAGTAGTACCTACATCTAAGACGTGTTATGTTGGCATGGTTTCCGACTTAAGAGATCCGTCGCGTGGCTGTGGCTATGCTAAAAAACTATAAAAGAAAAAGTTTTTGTGACCGAGTTCTCCGCCGCATACCCAGTGTCATAATCCTGTGCACGCCGCTGTTGAATATTGTGTTTTTTTTTTTGTCAAATACCGATTTTGGGTATAAATATACCGATTTTAGCTGGCAACTCTACCGATCTCGCTCTATGACGTTCGAGACCACTGCCAGGCCCGTTTAATTCGGGCTTAAAAAGTAACCCAATTTTCTTTCTCGCTTTCTCATATGCCGTTTTCGCCCCATTTCTTTCACTTTTATGAATGTGTGCGTGTGCCGGCGTGCGCTGTCGCCGCCATATTGCCGCCATATTTTTCAACAGTCGATTGCTGTTTATTTTGGATTTGCTTATTTTTTTTTTATTGCATGTTATTTCATCTGTTTTGTAATCAGTAACGTAAATATTTAACAGTACAAACGTGATATAATTTGGTTTGTGTAAATCGTATCTAAAAACTTGTGATTTACGTGATAATTAATAATTTTAGTTATGTGTTTTGTTCCCGAGTGCACAAACGAAAAAAACATAGAAATATCTGTGCAGCCTTCACAAACAAAATATACAAACACTTTAATAAGTGAACAGCTATGTTGGCGGAGCAAGAAATACCAAATTATTGAAAAACATAAATCTAACCTCATCTGACATAATTAAGGTAAATATAATAATATGTTATTCCGCTGTGACCCTATTTCTAGTTTAATCTGCTACAGGAATATAAGAAATAACAATAAGTTGAAATAAATACCCATTAAAATGCAGATTTATTAGATCTCTGAACATGTGATAAGGTTAACTTTTTGTTAGTGTCTAGAGTTGATGGATTATGTACCCTTACTCCTCTCATTCGTACTCTCGACTGTAGAGGAAGCTTGTGCTCTGCAGTCGAAAGTATAAGTCGACCCAGCACAGTACAGTGCAAGATTAAAGCTATTGGTATAGGTATTTCCAAGTTCCTAACATATTAATGTATAATTATCAGTTTTTATGGTTATATGTATCTAAAGTCAGGAAAGCAGTCAACTTCAACAGATTGTGCCCTTATAATATTTATTTTTTTATTAATTGTTTTATAATTTCTAGGCTAGACTCGGGTGAAATTTCCAGTCCAAGCAATTTGCAGGCAAATGTGTTCATTGTTGGAAGTACAAAGAAAGTCTCTACTATGTCCGCAGGATCACTTTTTGTAGACTTATATGTTAATATTGGTGAAGGTTAAATCACAACAGAAGTAATTATGTTCATTAATAATCTGTATATAATATTTATACTTCTTGATATAATTAAGATTCTCATAAAAATGCATTTGATAAAGATTTTGGTTATATTATCAAATTCAGTGCAATGCAGTTGTTTATAAGATTATATTATAGACCTATATTGTGCATACTATAATAGTAATAGCATTAACATTCTTTAAAATGACTTTATTTTAAACATATGTTCTGCCTATTTAATATATTATAATAATTAATCAAAAAAGTTTTAGTATAGCTATCATGCATTTAATGCGTTCCATGATTTGACTAATTATTTGTTAATTGATAGCTTATTTTAATTATGTATGTCTTGTTTTTGCTTTTCAATTTCTCCAAAAGTAAGCCAAATCGCTTTGTTATTTACTTAATGTCAATTGTGTCTTAGATAAATTTGCCAACAAAGTAATCTTGTGCTGTTTCATGGTATTGTAAAATATAATTTGCAATTATTAATGTTTCCATTTAAACTTTTATTTGTCAATGCATATTTCAATTCTGTAGTCATGTTCTTAAATTTGGCATTGTTTTATTGGTCCTAAAATTAAGAGAATTTAAGTGATAAAATTAAGAGATATTAACAAATTGAAAATGTTTAAATTAATCTGAAGATATATAAAATGTATTGGAGGTTATAATATTCATTAGGATAAAAATGTTTAAATAAAAGTGTTTTAATATAAAAATATAACATCAAATAAATCAAAGAATATATTATTGATTAAAGGTTTAGAATTATAACTTGGTTTTATTTGTTATTTTCATTTTGAATCCATAAATTTGAACATAAAAGCATGAAACCCAAATATAAAACCGGTAAATTTCCGGTAGTAAAAATCGGATTACTGAAAGTATAACGTACTCTCAGTAATCCGATCCCAAATATTTCAATATCGGTAATTTCGGTAAAGTACCGATTTCAGATCAGCTCTGGTGGGAAACGCATCTAATATATATACGTATAAATATACGTACGAAAGAGATGGCTCAAATACGATGAACAAAATTCTTTAATAGGTACTATTGGTCAGTGACAAAATTATCAATGAAAAGAAAGAAAGATCCGATGAAGATTGAATGAATTATATATGTAGAAAAGCATGTTTGGTTTCGATGTGTGAGTGTTCATAACGTGTTAAAAAATTTGTATGGAGTTGGCCGCACAGATCACTCCCAATAGATACCTCATGCAAGGCAGCGGTTGCGCCCAACCCATATAAGCTATCAGATAGATATAAACCGATGCCAAATGTCGCGTCATCAGTATCGTCCAAGTAGTGGACCCGCACATGTCGTCGCACGTTAGCAAAAATTACATTTTGGGAACATAATATTACAGTTAATAATAATTTGTTCAATAAAATGGTGTGCAAAAATCTCAAAAAAATAAAGTATCCAAAAAAACGCAATAAGTTTTCATCGATAACTAATATTCTTTAAATTAATTTGGTCCCGAGCGAGCTCACTTTATACTGGTTAATGTATCAATGTCAAACAGTCGAGTTCGGATGGAGAATCAACCGTCTCTTTTTCGCATAGCAATAACCGTAATAAGCCATCTTTTTTTGGCGAAATCACGCGTTCTTCTAGTGTTTGACGCATGTTATAATATAATTCCCAGAAATATCGATATTGTAAAACAATAATGTAAATTAATTTTATTAAATGACAATGTCACAAAATATATATTGATTTAAATAAAACTTGCAAATTACTATAATTACGTTATTTTATGTAATTTGAAATAGTTAAATTTGTTAACAAGGTGCTTTTACAATATTTTTTTATTTATCTTTGGCGTAATTAAATTTCCTTTTTTCCCTCTAGTTGTATACGTTTTCAAATATAATGGGAGGGTATTTATCATAAGTTTTAGTATACTAAGTTTATTGAGAATCAATAATAAATCAATAGCACAAGCTATTGCACTAATTTTAACATACGTTGTATATATCGTCTCAAAAACATTCATAGTTCGTCAAGTGGGTTTCATCGTCACTTTTCAAGAAACGGTATAAGTTATTGTAGCCCTTTAGGGCGTGAGGTTTAGTTATTTACTACTTCATATTTTTATCTGATCTTTTATATCAACACACTTAATTTGGGTATTTCGCCATTATGGTATACAAAAATACACGGTGAATAATAGAAATAAAACCGTTACATACTAAAGTATAAATCTTAATCCTATTTTATTCGTAGTTAGCGGTTGCCGGTTGGTATAATTTATCAGATCAGGCCGGTGAAAAAATATTATCAAACATTTAACAAGTTGGTAATTAAGTTATAGAAGCGATCATAACACATGAACTTACTGGCAAATCGAACTATCGATACATTTTTTATTTATCGACTTCTGCCTCATCTCTCCAGTGAAGTCCACGTGACCGCGCTGCAACCCGCCCACCCCCCGCGCAGTTCCCTTCGTTGGCGTTTTCGGTTCAAAACAAAACTATCGTAATGCGGTATCTATTGGAAGTGATCTGTGAGTTGGCCGTCTGTATTTTTAGCGGTTTAGCCGTCTGTGACCACTGTGGTGACCACTGCCGCAAGGCCTTCTAGAGGGAGGACGTATCGCTCGTCGCTCCGGCCTGGCTGCACTCTGCAGTCGATTTTTGCCGTGCGTCGTAAAAATAGCCACGCGCGGACTGCGATTGCCACATCTTAGTACTTTGGTAGTAAAACATATTTTTCTTTTTATTACCTACAATGATTTTGTAGTGAGTATAAATTATGTTTCAGATCATATAATGGGATGTAATTCCGAGGCTAAATTATGTTATGTATTGTAATATAAAATTAAATATATTTCGTAATTGTAAGGGGTTGTAAGGCCCCTAACTCTTTTCATGTGCTCGAACACGAAATGATTAATAAACGTCCGTAGTGTCTACTGATTGAACACTGATTTGAATGCAACTTAACAATGTAATAATAACGAAAATATGATTAGTATCTAAATTTGTATTGTTCATTGCTTGCACAGTAATATTTGTCTACTTATAATGCAAATAAAATATTTTTATGATATAATATTACCAATATATAAATCATAAGTTAAATTTCAATTCAATATTAGAATTTTGAAGCGCACGGATCAAAGTTGGTTGCGCTGACTGTATAGCGAGCCGACGCGGCAGCTCTACGCACACAGCTTTGGTCGCTTATGTGTACGTGAAATTAACGAAGAAATACCTATAGTTGACTTTGCGCGCAAGGTGTAAACGCTCTTAATTGTATTTTTTTATTAAAATTAAATGTTCCGCGCGGCAGGGCTTGAAATACCGGTAAAAGTTTGGTATCGTTAATGGAGCTCGAAGGAGGTATCGGTAAATTCATAAGTAACGATACCCAATTTAACGTTATTTTAACGTTAAATGTAAATACCGGTACTACCAAACTTACCGATACTTTTAACGTTATGAGTTTATTTCGTTACCTTTGCTCCCGGCAACTCGTAACGTTTGCTAACCAACCACATTTATGCGAAGAGCGTGGCGGCAGTCGGCACGCGTTTGTGATTAAATAAGCACCAAATAAATAACGGGCAGTCTTCACAATTTAAACTTTAAAGATTTGGAATTTTACGTCTTTTTCTGAGAATGGGTAAGTTTATTTAGTTATTTAGACAATTGAAAAAATATACGAGAGGCCGCGGGTTCGATCCCCGCACCGAGAGAAATGTTTGTGTGGTCCACAAATATTTCTTTCGGGTCTGGGTGTTTGTGAGACCGAAAAGTCTTTCATAGTTCCTGATACCTACGACACAAGACTCGATCTTAGTGTGGGGTCAGGACTATGTATGTGACTGTTGGGTGTTATTATATTATATTATTATTATTATTAATTTATATATATTTTATGCATGTTACTCATTTAAATAAACAGATCTGGAAAATATTTTTTATCCCGAAACGAAAACAAGGGGTGTGAATGTGTGTATCTGCGTATCTGTCTGTGACAATTTTGAACTAAATCGCCATCTCTTAATATCTCAAATAAGTTTTACATCAATCGCGTGCGACAGTTACACGAAGTTATTAAAAAATATATATTTGGTTCTGGTAATTTTGATTCGGATTTAATTCTAGAGATAGTTCTTTTCGATATGACAATGCAAAACATAACTTACATAACTAATGTGTGATGGACGTATTATTTATTTAGACAATTATTTTTGTGTTCAATATCACAATAACTTCCTTATTCATCCCTACTCTCATATTTCCAATTGATTTAACATAGGTAAACATTTATATACACACACATAAAAACATACCCAAATTTTTTTTCGTTTTGTCCTTACAATACTGATTCTATAAAATTCTTGGTGATAGTTAAATATTCGTATTGTAATATTATGACTATATTTCATTTCTTTTTAGCAAAAAGAAGTATATCACCTGACGTTTTTGCCTCCAAACAACGGATGTGTTATGAAGAAATAGATGCGGCACTAAAAGCTAATTTACGCGATGAAATACAGAGAAGACAGCAAGTAGGTGAATGTGGCGGAAAGAAAGAAGAGTCCCATTTGAAAAATAAAAACTGTTCAGACTGTGTTATCGTTTGTAGCGACATTCCAATTGATGCAAGGAATGACCATTTTTCAAAATTAATTCATGACGAACTACAATTTATCCAGCCCAGCATGCGGACACGCGTTTATGCGAGAATTTTGCATTTTATACACACCATCAGAAGTCGTCATTCAAGTGAAATAGATTTAACTGAGACAGAGGAACATTTTTTAAAAGGTTAGGCGTATGCGGCCTGATTTACTCCGTACGGGCAGGAAAGAGCTTTTATTTTGAATAATTTAATTTTGTGTTATATTCCCTATCGTTCTTATGTGTAATCGTAAATGTAAATATTTAACTATAACTATTGTTATTAATAAAGATGCTCCTTTTATTCACAGAATAGGGAAAACAAATAAAACAAAGAAAATGTTTAATCATTCTGTTTTTTAATTTGGAACATAGATTTGGAATTAATTATTTATTACTTTAATTAATTATTTATTGACTGGCTGAGTCCTGACGGTTCTACGAGAAATGAGATAGATTTCATCTTGACGACGAATAGACGGATGTTCAGTGATGTCTCTGTGATCAACAGGGTGAAATCCGGAAGTGATCACCGAATGGTTAGGGGCACATTGAATATCAACGTCCAATTAGAAAGGCGTCGCTTGATGAAGTCTACGCTCCGACCTACTCGCGCCCATATCCAAAACCCCGAGAGCTTTCAACTCGAGTTGACAAATCGCTTTGATTGTCTAAAAGAAAACCTTGCAGTGGACGAGTTAAACAGCGGTTGGTAGAAACTGTCCATACGGTGGGATCTAAGTATTTTAGACCTCGCCGTAGAGATGGACCACAAAAACTCTCGATCCAGACTCTTGACCTCATGGCCGAACGTCGATCTTTGACGCTGCAGTCTTCCGTTGACGCCGAAACATATCGGTGGCTCAATAGACGGATCTGGAAGTCCTTGCGACACGATGTCCGTGCTTACAATACTGTGAGCATTAAGGAGACAATTGAGCGGAACGGAGGCTCCAAAGTGTTTGCAAGAGACTTGTCTATTGGGCAAAGCCAGTTGTCTAGGCTGAAAACGGACGAAGGCCGCGTGGTATCGACGAGGGCAGAGGTATTAAGAGAGATCGAGAGGTTCTACGGACAGCTTTACACCTCGGTTGCCAAACCTACTCTTAGCTCGGCCGAAGACCCGAGAGCCGAGTTGATCCGACACTTTAGCGATGATATCCCGGACATCAGCCTGTGTGAGATTGAGATGGCCCTCAAACAACTTAAAAACAACAAGGCGCCGGGTGAGGACGGAATCACTTCAGAGCTTCTGAAAGCGGGTGGAACGCCGATACTGAAAGTCCTTCAGAGCCTATTCAATTCCGTTCTCCTCGAGGGCCCAACGCCAGAGGCATGGAGCAGGAGCGTGGTGGTACTGTTCTTCAAAAAAGGTGATAACACCTTGCTGAAGAACTACAGGCCCATCTCGCTCCTGAGCCATGTCTATAAGTTGTTTTCGAGGGTCATCACAAATCGTCTCGAACGCATGTTTGATGACTTCCAGCCTCCCGAAGAAGCCGGTTTCCGAAAAGGCTTTAGTACCATAGACCATATTCATACGCTACGGCAGGTTATACAAAAAACCGAGGAATATAACTTGCCGCTTTGTTTAGCGTTTGTGGACTATGAGAAAGCCTTTGATTCGATCGAGACCTAAGTACGGTCCGAGTACAAGATCAGAGCACGAAGGCTATTCCACTACGGAGAGGCGTGAGACAGGGAGATGTCATATCTCCGAAACTGTTCACTGCCGCGCTGGAAAATGCCTTCAAGCTCTTGCAGTGGAAAGGATTCGGCATCAACATCAACGGCGAGTATATTACTCACCTTCGATTTGCCGACGATATTGTAGTCTTGGCAGAATCGCTGGAAGACCTTAGCACTATGCTCGAAGACCTTAATCGAGTCTCCTAACAGGTGGGTCTTAAAATGAACATGGATAAAAAGAAGATCATGTCGAATATCCATGTTGTGCCCACCCCCATTGGAGTTGGGGGCTCGACTCTCGAAGTTGTAGACGAATATGTCTATTTAGGACAAGTGGTCCGGCTAGGCAGGTCCAACTTCGAGAGAGAGGTCAATAGTCGAATCCAACTCGGTTGGGCAGCGTTCGGGAAACTTCGCGACGTCTTCTCGTCCAAAATACCTCAGTGCCTAAAATCGAAAGTCTTCGATAGTTGTGTGTTACCAGTGATGGCATACGGCACCGAGACGTGGTCTCTCACTGTGGGCCTCATTAAAAGGCTCAAAGTCACTCAACGAGCCATGGAGCGGGCTATGCTCGGAGTTTCCCTACGAGATCGAATCAGAAATGAGTAGATCCGTAGGAGAACCAAGGTTACCGACATAGCCCATAGGATTGGCAAGTTGAAGTGGCAGTGGGCCGGGCACATAGCTCGTAGAACCGATGGCCGTTGGGGCCGAAAGGTTCTCGAGTGGAGGCCACGTACAGGCAAGCGAAATTTCGGACGCCCGCCTACAAGGTGGACGGACGATCTGACTAAGGTCGCAGGAAGTCGCTGGATGCAGGCCGCTTCCAACAGGTCATTGTGGAGATCCTTGGGGGAGGCCTATGTTCAGCAGTGGACTTCCTGTGGCTGATATAATGATGATGATGATTTATTACTTACATTTATTTATTCAATACTACGAAAGGTCACACGCTAATTATTATTATAAATGACAAAAGCGAATAAAACTAACAATTATTTTGCCAATTATAAAAAGTGAATAATTAACACTGTAAACCTCTATAATGATTAATTTAAAACACATGTGGAAAAAAAAATATAAAAAAAAATAATAAATAAAAATTAATGATTATAATTAAGCAATAAATACATGTAATAATATGTAGTTTTATTTTTTAAATCAAATGTATTAACACCATGGACGTAGTATATAAACACATCCATGATTAACACAGACGATAATGCTTTGGAATTATAAATTGTTCCCCCATCGATACGCCAAGTAAGCACCGGCCTTAATCCACCATATGTAGCTAAAAAAATCACCCAAATAATCATTTTGAAAATATATTATTACTACGTATAAATAATAGGTCTTCAATAATGTCCTCCTTCATACTGAATCGGTAATTTGACATCACAAACTTGAGAGAGGAAAATAATCTTTCTACGCTGACTTGTGTCAATGGCGCAGCTAACACGGTGGTAGATATTGCATATTATAATGAAGGAAACTTGTAAAATGTAACGTCTTTAACGATCTTTCAATACTCCAGGACATTCTCTGTAGAAGGAAGAAGTGGTTCTTGCAAAAATGCATCAAAAGAATCTGCCAAATGATGAGTAGATGTCTTTAACACACCTACAGAATCACATTGCTTACATAAATAATTTTCATTTAAATATTTATCCAACTCTTTTACAATACACTACACAATTTGCAAATGTGGTAAAGTTCGAAAAAGACGCCTGAGCAGTGGAGGAACGGAACGGCAACAGCGCGTATATCCCGTGGGACGCACAACGACGTTTATTCGCGCTTTGAGAACATCGGCAACGTCGCATAAAGTAACGATACGAAATTACCGATATTTTTAATGTCATCGACGTAAAAAAATACCGATAATTGTTAACGTTATGGTATCATAACGTTTGTGTTTTGTTACGATACTCAATTACCGCTACTTAATTTTAACGATACACAGGTATCTTTATGAAAATACCGGTATTTACCGATACTTTTAATGTAAATTGGTATCGGTAACAAGCCCTGCCGCGCGGGACAGGCTCAGTCCCGCTTTTCGGGGATAACTCGACTGTTACTGAAGCTGTTAATGAAAGCAGAATTACTCGTCCAGTTTAATCTACAGCTATCCTGTGAAGAGTTCTTCATTTTTATTAAAGAAAAAAAGGAAACTTTAAAAGAAGTTAAATCTTCACAGAAATATTATAATTAAATAAGTAATTCTTGTAAATAATAATTATTTATAAGATTTACTTATTTAATTATAATTATTATTCTCTTATTGTAAGTTGCAATTTGTAACACTCACTCCTCAGTCTATTGTTTGAAACGCCATACTTTTCTAATGAATAGTAAATGAATCGAACCCGGGAACTCTGGCGTGGTAGTCCGGCATTATAACCGTACGACCACGGAGGCAGTTATATGTAAGACTAGCTGTCGGGCCCGGCTTCGCCCGGGTGCAGATAGTTTTTGAGTCCAATCCACATCAAGAACATATTATTTCGCGTGTCTACTAACTATATTTCCCGCGTGCCGTCGACTATATTTCCCTTCCGTAGGAGAGGACATCCCGTGCCAACAATTTGAATTTGAAAGAGTAGAAAATATGTATATTTGGTTTCCTGACTCATCCCACGGGAACACTACATTTTTCGGGATAAAAAGTCCTATGTGTTAATCCAGGGTGTCAGCTATCACTATACCAAATTTCATCAAAATCTGTTGAGCCGTTTTTTCATGAAAGAGTAACAAACATCCATACATACATACAAACTTTCACCTTTATAATATTAGTAAGGATTCAACTATTTAACGATAAGGTAAATCTGATTGAAAATATCATATTTTTATTAAAATACATTTTCTATGGCTATTCATGCTATCTAGTGTCATGTAAACGTAATTTAGACTAAAATAAAAAGATAAATATTTAATAACTTCTGATTTACGTTTTTTTACTATGTCCCGCTTTCAACGAAAGAATCCCGCTTTTTTCACTCAAATAGTTCCAAAATCCCGCCTTGGCAAAAAAAATACCTGGCAACGCTGTTGTATGTAAAAGTAGAAATTTGGTAGATATACAAAGGAAATTAAAAAAAAAACAATAA
Organism: Hyles vespertilio; assembly: GCA_009982885.2. Lineage (NCBI taxonomy): Eukaryota > Metazoa > Arthropoda > Insecta > Lepidoptera > Sphingidae > Hyles > Hyles vespertilio. Next base: position 10,166,038 of record CM042816.1, on the reverse strand, counting down.
TGATTACGTTCGAATAATCAGTGACACTTGTAGAGGGAGCGCCTGAACACGTGTGGCAAAATCCCACACCTTGGCGTTTTGAATCCTTATAAACCTAATATTTGTCATAAACTCTGATAATGAGTGCGGCGGAGAAGGGGCGTCGCGGAAGTTGAAGCACTCGTTAATACTTAATAGTCAGCCTATCACCTATGATTCGAATGAAACTAACTTTCCTGAGGCACTAGCACCTAATCATTTCTTAATAGGTAAGTACGTCATCAAATGGTCCTTAGTTGGAGTTTGGTAAATATAATGACAAAATTTGTGTTTACTGTTTGCCGAAACAGTGGCGCATCGCCCAAAGATTAACTGACTGACTGAAATAATAAATTAAAACCCTGAAGATATTCCATATAAAAAAACAGGATGCAAAATAATATGTTTCTGATGTGGACTGGACTTAAAAAGTATCTGCATCCGGGAGAAGCCGGGTCCGACCGCTAGTTGTTAAACAAGTAGTTATAGTACAGGTTCCCTAGTACAATTTTCATAATTGATTACTAACAAGTTGATTTTTCGTGAGTAGCTTCCTTTCGACTAGACGCCCATCATTTTCCTTACAGTAACGTTAGTAAATGTAGGGGTAGCAAGGATAAAGTATGTTGATTTGACAAATTTTAAAAATTTATTAATAACCGAATTTTTCTTTGTTAATTATCGAGATAATTATCTAAATAACGTGAAAAAATATTTGTCCTACGAAATATAAGGTTTTGTTAGGGAGTCCCCCCTCTCCAACATGTATCATAAACAAGGTCATGGAAAATAATTACTAACCAGCTGTTTTTTTTTATTGGTTAGCAAACATTTGTATAGTTTACTACCCACAATGTCCTACAAATTGCGTGGTATGTCATATGTATGATAATTAAAAAAGAAAAATTCGGTTTATAATAAATTTTTAAAATTCGTCAATTCCATTCCATTTACCAATGTTACTGTAAGGAAAAAGTGGGGTGTCTAGTCGAAAGGAAGCTACTCACGAAAAATCAACTTTGTTAGTAATCAATTATGAAAATTGTACTAGGGAACCTGTACTATTACTGTACGGAAACATTATCACCGCCATAAAAACATTAACAGGGTAAAAGTAACGAATTAGTATTATTTAATATTTTACAATGAAAACATGTAGTCATAAAAATGAAAAATAAATAATAAACATCATAAAGTTTATGGAAAAGTTTTTTTTATTCTAATTAACATTTATAATAATGTACACACATCTCAAATTCATAGTAAAATTAAAGTAGGTAATTTATTTACATTCCGAAACAAAGGAATTAAGTCTTACACAGTTGAGTCTGCAAAGTATCAACACATGAACTTAATATTTTATTTTTGATAAACACAAAATCTTATTTTTTAAATCAACCTCTTAATCATGCCAACTTTAAGACTCCTGCATTATAATTTTCATTTACAAAATATATTTTACCAAAAGCAGCACCTATATCGGATATAAAAATGAAACAACAATAATGTTTTACGAGCACATCCAGTCACCAAAATAGTATTTTGTATGACATACAAGCTTGGTAAGTTCAAACTAATATTAATTCTTCTTTTTGCTTAGTTGTATTGATTTTTATAACATGGAAAAATAATGGTTAACTACTTTGAAGGCAAACAGCAACACAAAGCTATAATTAATGTGTTAGGCTAAATTCACATGAACCATGCAAAGCCGCAGTAGGAGCATTCCCATGACAGCATTCTGATATCACAGTAACGTCTTCGTGTGCCTACATTTTTTCATTTACACGTCTATGGGACTCAAACCGCGCGCGCTAACTGAACAGGACGATAGCAATGGATAGAGAACATTACTAACAGTACAATGTTTTGCGCGCTAGTCGCAGCTTGTCACCCGGTTATGTGAACAATACACATTACGCTTTGTTTAGTTGGATCTTGTGCAGCGCGGCCATGTAAACTTTCCTTTAAACTATGTACATCATATTATGTCAAATTAACAACATAATGTAAGTATTCATGTGAATTGAAAGCCTCCATGGCGCAGTTGGTTTGACGCCGGCTGTGAAACGAGAGGTCACCAGCTCGATCCATGGTCCAAGAGAAATGTTTGTGACTCCCACAAATAATTTTCTCAGATGTGGTTTGTAAGACCGCAGTCTCGTAGTTCCTGATATCCACAACACAAGGCTATCTTAGTGGGGTCAGGACTATGTATCTATGTATATGTGACTATGTGTGACTTTTGGGTGTACATTTATTTAATATATAATATTTCAGGTCATTCTTACAATGTTTAACGTTTCTATATTTACTTAGAGATACAATAATCACCTCAACATTTTGGAAGCATTTCTGAGCTAACTTTTCTGATAAAATGCTTCATGCTAAAATTATGACTGTGAATGTACTGTTAGCTACATAGTTATTAGAGGTACCAAATACCTTATGGCTGCAAATATAAAATAAAGACAGAGTTGCAATTTGAAATTTGTTGTATTTATTCCCTTTAATTTTTAGTTTCCAGAAATTAACATAACTTTGAGCAACATTGTAAGTATTTGAAATTACTGTGAAGAAAAATAATATTGAGAAAAATTAAAACAACCAAAAATTTGCAACTCAGAGTTTACAATAAACAATGTTATACAGTGAAAATGTATGCTTGTATTCTACTGACTACATATACATTTTAGAACATAAACAGGTGTTAGAGCAAATACTTATTAGTATTTGTATAACATGTGTGGGAACAAACTGTGAAGCAATTGTAAATTTGCATATTATTCTATATTTTCTATTCATATTTTAATAGAACTGCATATAAAAAATTAAGAATAACTGAATCAGTCAACAAACATTTCTTGAAACAAAAACACATCAACCATTACAACAAAATATATGTAGGTTAGGAAAAGAAATATGCATATAAACAAATACACATTACCAACTGTAATGGCTTCAAATACAGAAATATATCAGTCTCTTGAATATACTGTCAGTAAAACATTATACAGTTCAATATGGGTCTATGACACTTGGCTTCAAATTCATGAAGCAATTCATCTATATCATTGTCCAAGTCTTCACTTTGTGCCATTTTTGTAACCATGTCACTTATTAAAAATGCACCAATAGTTGCTTCTTCATGATTATCTTGAATATCAATGTTGATAACATGCACAGGTTGATTATAAACTGACCTTCTAGAACCAAACCATTCTATAACTTGGTCGTAGACCCTTTCCTCACAAGTTATTATTACATCAAATCGTTCTGTTGATACTTGAAACTTCTCTGGAAACGGCTTTATCCTTCTATTTCTATCTAACATATGCAATAACCCATTCTGAGTATAGTAGGTCTTGTCTTTTTCCATTAAATCATTATAAATATCATCATAAGGAACACCGAATTCGTAACAATTGGGTCGGTCAGCGGAAGCTCCAGGGAGTTTCACCTTCTCACCTGTGCCATAAGATTTTACTTTAAAACCTTTTTTTACAAGGAATGCATGAGCTTCCATGCTGCGATTCATATTAGACGAACACACTACTGCTATGTATATGTCTGTCATAGTTCTAGGAAATATAGAAGGCAGGCTACTATCAATGATTACTTTATACTGTTTGCTATATATTTACATATTTATAATAAATATCATTTCATGAAGTATGAATTACATTACAACTTTCATTTGACAATTTGACATGTCCAAAGCAAAGGACATGTCGGCGTCAGATTTACAGTGCGTTCCATTTGACGATCGCAACGACCACGCTCACGTCCGCGATATTTACCGTTCCACTTCCTCGTGAGCGTTACGATAGCAAACCCAAGTGGAACGGGTTATGGGGTGTTTTGAGCGTTTAGGTAATAAATATTTAAAAATAACTATAAAAAGGTTAGGTTGCAATATGCGATTACAGTAATTTTCTCCGGTGACATTTTGTTGTTTGTACATTTCGAATTCCCGCCAATATTCTCAACGCGCACCACGACCCACGTCTTGACATGTGTCATCGTGAGATCGTGTGAGCGTTTGTCATGGCGTCATCAATGACGTGTTCACCGCGACCACGACGATCATGATCGTCAAATGGAACGGCGAAACGATTGTTTTGAGCGCCGTGAACGCCAAATGGAATGCGCCCTATGTAAATTGTAAGTTGTCAATTGTCACCACAGACTATGGACGTATACAAACAGGACTGCGCACTGTCATCAGAAAAACGAGCCGAGCGAGAGGTGATTGAAGGTGGTTTGTGTCCCGTTCCTATAGGGTGAGCATAATTTTTGAGAAATACAGGAATTTCAATCAAATTGGCTAATATACTAAATCATTCAGTTGTAATCATAGATGTAGTATAGAACATAGATCGGCAATGTGTCATTTTAAGCGCGACCAAAACTGATTTACGATTGTGTGCGTGAAGTTTACATGTGTGCTTGACATACAGTGGTGTACCATGCACTTCCGATACTATCATATCGATATCGATATAGCCTTCGACCTGTAGTTGTGAAATAAAATGTTATGGATATATGCAACATTTTATTATATATTAACAGAAACTTATTGATGTGTTTATTTCAATATAGATTGATACATCAAACACACAAATAAATAAAGATAAATTGTCATATTATTTGAAAACATTTTGTTTGAGATGTTTTGTATGGGTCTTTATGTTCACCTGAACAAAATTATTTTTTTCATTGTGATGTATACCTAGTACATACACCTAATTAAACTGAGAACAAAAAACACTTTTATAAAATAAAACTATAATTTACAAAGTTTTAGCGTTTTCGGTTTATTTTTTTTCATTTTTAATTTCCCGTCACGAAGTTTCAATTACTTTACAGCTTTCGTAGTCACAGAGTGGACTCAGTCTGTAACAAAATCCGTGATTATTAGTTTTGTTTCAATGAGTAACATTCGCGTAAGACTAAGAAACACATTTTTACTATATGTATACTAGAGTTAAAAAAATAAGCTTATTCAAGTCAATTAATTGACTTGTAACACATTGGGAAGTGTTGGACGCCTGCTAGGCCGCGTTGGAGGTGTACGGAGGAGCTTGTAGGAAGTCGTTGGATGCAGGCAGCTTACAACAAACTGATGTAGACATTCTTGTGGAAGGTGTTCATTAGTCGCATTCCTGTGGCTGAAGAAAGAGATAGTTTAATAAACTATGAAGCTTTTCTCGATCACGTTACCTAAACTAATGTTTTTCCTATGAGAATTATAAATTTGAAACCTATACCTAATGTTATCATAAATGAATAATGTTGCTTCAAGGTTTGGACGATGATACTGTGCATAGAAGTATCGCATATTTTATAATAATATCGCATATGTTCTTGTTTTACTATTATAAATTGACAGCCTCTTGGCAGAGATTGAAACAGGTTCTTAATTCATAAATCACACACATGAAGTGTTATAATAATTATTCCACAAATATAAATCACAATACATTTTTGAAAATTTCATTTATGTTCATAGAAATAAAGAAAGTTTTCTTAAGATTAGCGATATTCATAACAAAAATACTAGGAATAAGAATAATCTAGCTACTCTTAAGACCAGACTCCACAAGATCAGCAAATCTTTTAAGGGTTACTGTATACACTTTTATAACAAAGTTCCCAGTCACATTAAAGCCTTATCTATGACAAAATTCAAAGCAACTATCAAGCAAAAATTATGCAATAAAGCATATTATAAAATTTCAGAATATCTAGATGATAGCAAGGCTTGGGAATAGAATTAAATAAAATAAATGGGTAGTATTTCGGAGCGGAAGTCTTAGTATGCTCTGTATAATATCATTTAAATTAAGTAACATGTCAAATTTGCCATCGTTTTCTGTGTAAGTGATTGGGTATGTCATGCTCGCTAAAAAGTCTGTGCTCTCGGTGGCGTCGTGGGCCAGGTCGGTCACTTCCCTGCAACATGGTTGAGGAGGCCGATGGCTGGCACATGCGTCATACTCGTGAACGGGTGCTGCTTGCGTAGACTGGTCTATCCGATTTGCTTACATTGTAACGGATTCATTGATGGATTACATAAGGCTTTCGCAATTATTCACTGTTTTGGCGAAAAAGAGTATACTGATTCTTCGTTCTGGGCGACTTCGCTTCACTCAGCCATAGTAATAATTATAATATAATAATATTCGTATTAAAAATATTTTTAATAAACTGCTCTGATTTAAACCAACTTGTAAATTATGTAATAATCACTTAATTGTAAACTGGTTTTGAAAAGAGCAACACTAGAGTTTCTTGCCCGTTCTTCTCTAGTGAAAACCGCTTTCCGAACCGGGTGGTAGATAAAAAAAATGACTGAATCTAAACGATGTTGAACATTTTAATGGATTCAATAAATTATTTTCATTTCATTTCATTTCATTTCATTTCATTTCATTTCATTAAAAAATGAGAAAAAGTAAAGTAATAACTAATATTGTAGAATGAATACTATAATAATGGCCGGGCTAATATGGCCGAGATAACGCCAGGTAGAAGAAGAAGAAGAATGCACACTATCACAACATACTATAGCTCCATAAAAATGTAGGGAAACATGTGTTGTCATCGACTATTTTATCGACAACCTTTTATTGATCGAACCTGTCAGTCAATCCCTAGCAACTTTTGGCTGAAATCATTGTAAATTCACGTATTTGATATAATTTTTTATACGCAATGAATGCTTTCAGCGTATTTATATAATAAAATACTATATTCTTTTCTACCGATATGTATACACGGATTTCTATTTAATTCTATAATATCGTCACAAAATAGGATTGTACAAAAGTGGCCGGTACCTGTGAAAACTTTAATTATTGCGGATTTTTACGCCTGCATGAACCACACCTTGGCACTTGCCAATGCACTATAATAAACTACGTTTAATAAATATAACCAGCTACTGTAAAATTAAATAAATTATGAAAATAAGCGAATTTTGTTGCTCGCTTAGCTTGACATATTTCGACTCTGGGTCACTGCAGGCTACTTCTGTGTAAACGTATGGTCGCATCATGCATCTCGCTTTAAACATATGAGTTAAATTATTCTATCTCTTTCACATTGCCGATCTATGTTTTATACTAAATCTATGGTTGTAATAGTAATACGACAAATGAAGCATTTTGTTTTTGAGGTAACAAACGTGATATTGTCTAAACGTGTATAAAAAATATTTAACAAACCATATATTGGACCATTAGGACCTAGCAAAAAAGTTCAAAATAATAGTTTTATACGTATACTTTTTAAAGGCAAAATGAAAATGAAAATAATAATAATAATAAATCTTTATTAACAGCAAAATTCAATTAACAATCTTCTCGTCTGTTCACAAAGTGCGTATATTGTGTTACCAATACAAGTCGTCGTCGGGGGTGGTAGCCGGGGTCAACCCGGATATTCTTAGCGTTAGCACCCTCTGCTCCGCCGATACCGTGGCCACTACCATAACCAGGACTAGGACCAGGGTTGCCGGGTACTGGAGTCCTGGTCCTGGTTTTAACAACCATTAGGCTTTTCTATTGTCTATGTAAATACTCGCTACGCTTGGCCGGCGGGTTCGCGAGCGCAGGACGGTACTCGCGCTGATGACGCTGCTTAACGTCTTCAACCGAGGTAAGGAAATAGGGTTTGCGGGTAGGAGATGTTAACGGAAAGTATGGCCTGTAGGGCATTCTGTGTGTGTGGATACTACAGTCACGGAAGGGAAAATTGATAGCAATAGCAATAGGTCCGGGGGCCGAGATCGCATACTCACAGCATCATCTATTTTAGGACAGGCCATGACCACTAAATAAGAGCGTCCCTGGCCTACTTCATACCAGATACATGTTATTATTTGACAGCCTCCGAGGCGCTGTTGGTTAGACGCCACCTGTGAAACGAGCGGCCGCGGGTTCGATCCCCGCACCGAGAGAAATGTTTGTGCGGCCCACAAATATTTCCTCCGGGTCAGTAGGGCGATTCACGTAATATAATAAGTTCAGCTGCAGCGCAGTTGCGGTTAAGTTTCGATCAAAACAGCCCTTTTCGTATTCTCGTAATTTTGAAAACCGCTGTCAAATACGCTCGCGTGAAGTTCGCGTCACGCAAACGTTTTAGCGTATTCTACTGCTGCGCGTGGTATATGTCAATCTCAAACAAATTTCATACGTCTGACGTACAGTTGACGCGCAGCTCACGCGCAGTTCACGCGCAGCTCACGCGCAGTTCACGCGCAGCTAAACACTTACAAGAATACCATTTTGTACCAAAGCGTAAACTTAATTGTAACCGCACCGCAACTTGATCGGCGCGTCAAAAAGTTACGTGAATCGCACTACTGGGTGTTTGTGAGACCGAAGTCTCTCGTAGTTCCTGATACCCACGACACAAGACTCGATCTTAGTGTGGGTCAGGACTATGTATGTGACTGTTGGGTGTTATTTATTTATTTATTATTCATACCAACTCTTGTAATACCCAACATCAACGTAGCTGTCCTAAAGAATATACCTATCTTAATTTATTTATTTAAATGCTTTATATACAAAGTATAAAGGCGGACTTAATGCCTGAGGCATTCTCTCCCAGTCAACCTTTGGGTGGTGCAGAGAAATCAAAGTAGGCGCATCTCTAAATAATAATAAAATAAAAATTCCGGTGTAAACTAATATCAGAAGAATATATTATATATACATAAATGAATATGATTATAGTCTGTATATTATATAAATAAATAAAAATACATACATAAATATACAAAATTACATATATTTTATACTTATAGATACATATACTACATAAAACATACTAAGATTATTCTGCCAATTTATCAATTAAATGTTGTCGGACTTTCGCTTTAAATGTCATACGAGTACTAGACGACCTGATTTCGAGGGGGAGTGCATTCCACAGAAGAATTGACTGAATGAAGAAAGAAGAATGTATGAAATTAGAGGTGTGGGAAGGACACTGCAGAAGGAGATAATTAAGTGAGCGAAGATTAATCGAATCATTAACAATGAAGTTCAAAATGGCGGTGATAATTATCAATTCTGACTCTCAATTTATTTATTTTTTGTAAGGGGTGATTTAGATATCGAATTTTCAGACCAATCGGATCAATAACAAAAGAGTTTAAAATTACAGCCACGAATTTTAATGTTACTGAATTTAAATTGTTCAAACAAAAGGTCAGAAATATATCATGTCATATTTATACCATTTTTTTAATTTTTGCCATCAATAGCTTTAGCGGTTTTGATTTTACATATAACATTTCATCCCTTATTTCGACTCCATAATGCTATTTTTCTATAATTATTCACGCCATTATTTTTCATTTGTAATAAGGTTTCTATAACTGCAGCGGTTTAAATTTTTCATGTAACATTTCAACCCTTATTTTAACCTCTTTATGGTTAACTTTAAGAAAACAAAGTGCGCAGTATTTTTGTTCAAAAATGAGTAAAGTTTGAAATCTGTAAATTAAATAGTTTAGATTTTTCCATGCGTACTGCCATCCCTTTGTTCAACCCGTTCAAGCGTTGTCTACATAACAAACGGTAGCCTTATGCCCTTTCCCAAAGTCTAATCCATCTCTGTATCAAATTCCATCAAAATCGGTTCAGTGGCTTAGGCGTGAAAATGTAGCAGATAGTAGACCTGTAGGGGGATTCACGTAATTTCTTGATGCGCCGATCAAGTTTCGGTGCGGTCACAATTAAGTTTACGTTTTGGTATAAAATGGTATTCTTGTAAACGTTTAGCTGCGCGTGAGCTGCGCGTCAAGTGTACGTCAGACGTATGAAATTTGTTTGACACTCACATATACGCGCAGCAGTAGAATACACTAAAGCACTCGCGTGACGCGAACTTAACGCGAGCGTATTACGAGAATACGAAAAGGGTTCGATCAAAATATTGTTTTGATTGAAACTTAGCTGCAACTGCGCCGCAACTGAACTTATTTAATTACGTGAATCGCCCTACTGTTAGTGTAATACGTCCGTGCTGAAATCTTACAACACTCAGTAAAAAAACTATAGCAAGAAATAAACCTTTTTAGTTAGACTTCATTCACGACCAATTGTATTAGAAAAACTATTATCATATTAATTAATACATAGTAGGATGCCAAATAACCTATATAAATTAAACATTGCTTTAAGTACCTGGATGACCGTGCTTTGCTGGTTTTTTTCTTTTTTGTGAATTGTGTTTCTTTAGAAATTACATTGAAATACGAATTACAAACTTATGAAATGATGAAATATGAATAATATTTTTCGATCTAACTGACATAATAATAAGAAAATATGAACTTATAATTTAAATAAAATGGAATATCAATTGACGGACCGCTGGCTACCAAATATAATCTAAATATTTGACTCCAATACGTCAAATTTCCTGTAAAGTAAAGCGGTTACGCCAAAAAGCTTATACCCAAATGGAGATTGCATTCCGTATAAAACACTGAAGCGCAAAAATTTGACCTTGAATGACGTCGCTGTTGCCTGCTATCCTTTTTTTATAGTTTACAATGAATGAAGTTCACTTTTATATACGGAATGCAATCTCCATTTGGGTATATAAGCTTCTTGGGTTACGCCGATAAGCAGTGCGATTCACGTAACTTTTTGACGCGCCGATCAAGTTGCGGTGCGGTTACAATTAAGTTTACGCTTTGGTACAAAATGGTATTCTTGTAAGTGTTTAGCTGCGCGTGAACAGCGCGTGAGCTGCGCTTCAACTGTACGTCAGATGTATGAAATTTGTTTGAGATTGACATATACGCGCAGCAGTAGAATACGCTAAAACGTTTGCGTGACGCGAACTTCACGCGAGCGTATTTGACAGCGGTTGTCAAAATTACGAGAATACGAAAAGGGCTGTTTTGATCGAAACATAACCGCAACTGCACTGCAGCTGAACTTATTAAAATACGTGAATCGCACTAAAGGACAGGATACAAACGACTGCATCTCTTTCTTACATTAACGTTATGTGTATATAAATCTCTTTCGTTTTGTGTAAAAGGGATAGAATATGTCTCCGTCTATGACTCTATGTCCTTACTCCTTAGTCTGTGCTGTGGGGTGTGTGGTGGGGTGTTTACTTGTCTGTGGTAGGGTGCCCGTATTATTAGTTATTATACTATACTTTCGACTTGGCAGCATGGTCTTGGATCTTAGCCGGTTCCTTACGGAACGAAAAGAACAAAAAAAAAATAAATAATAGTTATTATATTTTATAGGTTATTTTATTAATTGCATTGATCGTGGGAAACTTGATTTGGTTAAAACTAATTTATTATTTATCATGAATCAACTTATTAAAAAAATTTGGACGGCCACCGTAAAAACAAACCACGTTAATAGTTTTCACACAAGCGCTGTAGATTTAGCATGGGCTAAGTCAACTCTTCCGAAATCATTTCTACAACATAACAAGAAAATATATCCTCCACAAGAAATTGGCGAAGAACCGAGACCGGCGGTAAGTAGACATACTTGTGCAAATAACGTATTTTTTATTTATTCTTAATTAACATAATGTTAGCCACTGAATTGTTTCTTACAGTTTGTGTGTCATCAAAAAACAAATCTTAAATATAGTCCAGACAAGCTATGGTATATTGCAAGTTTTGTCAGAGGAATGACGGTAGATGAGGCCATCAAACAGTTGAGTTTTGTTAATAAAAAAGGAGCTGTTTTTGTTAAAGAAGCAATTCTTGAAGCACAAGATCTTGCAGTGAAAATGCATAATGTGGAGTATAAAAGTAATTTATGGATAGGTAAGCCATATATAGTAGAATAATATATAAAGGAGAATGTTTATTAATAGTATCAGTAAAAAATATAGATCCCAATACTGATACTGCTTCAAATTTGTTATAATATTTTTATGGTTTCCTGAAACATTTTCCTGTTTTATCCTGGGCAACAGACAAAATAAAGCAATTATCACATTTAACATTTTTGTCACACAGAAGAAAGCAATTTTTTTTATTGGACTTCAAATTAATTTACCCAAGATCTCCAGTCTTGGGTTGCAATTCTGTTTATATTTATAAAAAAAAATATTTTTTCCTAAAATCTTTACACCTTCTTTTTCGTTTCTGTTTATGGGCATTCTCCTTTACTAGTTGATTGTCTATTCTGATATTTTAAAATCATCATTTTTCAGAAATAATTTTACATATAATTAATTAACCTTCCAGTCTTATATTTGTATGTTGGTGTAAAATTAATAATTTTGCAGTGTTGGGCTACTTTTGCACTAATGTCACAATACACATGTTGTTTCATATACACAGAGCCTAATTATTAGTTTAAAAAAAACTTAGATTTTCTAGGTAGTGAACATTTTTTACTTTAATTTGGTAAAATATTTTAGCTTACATATTTGTCACTTTTTAGCGGAATCCTTCTCAGGCAAGGGTATGGTTATTAAGGGTGTAAGAAGACATGCAAGACGTAGAATGGGAGAGGTCCGATATCAGTACTGTCACTATTTTGTACGTCTGGAAGAAGGAAAACCTCCAGTTGATTATTACAAGCGCAATCCATTGACACCTCAACAGCAACTTGATGCATGGCTTGAACAAATGAGGAAGAGGAAGATCACAAATTCATATTAGATTTATTTATTACTTTAAAACAATAGGCTATAGTGTAAAATATAGACATTATGTTGTAACATACACTTTATTTATTATATCCAAATGATACAATAAATGATATAATCGGCAATCTCTTAAAATTAATCATTTAAAAATAGTACAATAATATAGAGATTCTGTGTATAGAAAAAAATATTTATGAATGTGTATTACATATTGCAATTGCTTCTTTCTTTCACATCACAGGGAATTATGCTAAATGCATACCTAAATGCAATGTGTCTAAACAAAGTGAACAAATAATGCCCAAAAACTTAATTTTGGTCATTGCAATATAAACAGAGCAAATGTATAAATCACCACCAGTCACCACTGTATTCTTATGTATTCATCTAACTATACCGTCAACGAACTATACAAATATTTTTATTTTTTTATTCTGGCCTGGCATAGTGGCCACATTGCACCTGTTGGTGAGCGCAAATACCGCCCTGGCAGAGTATCCATTGGCATCAGACGGCAGTCCCGTGCCAATAGATACAATTATGCTGGCCTGCTAATATGCCTCTTCACACTACGGCGGAAGGACCCAGGATTATAGGAAGGAGGGAACACATGAGATGGCAAACAATTCCACAGCCTAACGGGCGGCACAAGAAAGAATGTGAGAACCTTTTGTGATTATATTGATGGTGTGGATCGTCAAGCTATGGCTTTACAAGCCAGCATGCGTGGTGCTGTTTTGAGAGGGGAGCACCCTGAAGAATGGGGAGGGGAGAAAACGGAAAATTTTATGCACGTTAAATTCTTCAAATAAAATTGAAGTGTCTGTAAAGCGCAAATTAAAAGAAATGATCAATTGCATATCTATGTATAAACATGATACCTGTAACGAAAATCGATTCGATAGTTGTGTGTTGCCAGTGATGACTTACGGCACCGAGACGTGGCCTCACACTATGGGTCTTATTAGGAAGCTCAAAGTCACTCAACGAGCTATGGAGAGGGCTATGCTCGGGGTTTCCCAACGAGATTGAATCAGAAATGAGGAGATCCGTAGGAGAACCAAAACAACCGACATAGCCCACCGGATTAGCAAGTTCAAGTGGCAATGGGCAGGGCACATAGCGCGGAGAACTGATGATCGATGTGGTCGGAAAGTGCTCGAATGGAGGCCACGTAGCGGAAAGCGCAGCGTAGGACACCACCCACAAGGTGGTCAGACGACCTGGTAAAGGTCGCGGGACGTCGCTGGAGGCAGGCTGCCTCCAATAGGTCTCTGTGGAAATCATTGGGGGAGGCATATGTTCAGCAGTGGACTTCCTTTGGCTGATGGATGGATGGATGGTAACGAAAATGATCTTAATTTTTTTGTCTTTTTGTCTGTCGTTCTGTTTGTTACCGCTAATCTCGAGAACGGCGGGACCGATTTTGACTGAACATTCACTAATTTTTTTGCAGGAAACGTTTGTGTTGGAATATTGGTTTTTAAAATATAAATGATGTCATAGGCACAAGCAACTTTGATTTAAAACTTAAATGGGTTCCGTGCAAAAAATACTTACAAGTAAAATTGTGCGTTGTTCCGGGATTAGAAATTCTACAGGCAGGAACATATGATGTTTACGAGAATCTACTAATTAAAGAGAAATAATCAATTGTAAGGTTTTCGATTTTTATATTTTAAGTGGAGATCATTATTTATAAAGTAAGTAATACGCCACATAATTTGCGCAACGGGATACTCACAAATAATGACGTAATTCGGAGTTTTAGATCCTTACGGTACCTTAAGGTACGTTTTATCTTATACCTATATGCATTGACTTATAATCTACCGATAGACGCGACGCGTCATAGAAACTATTTGTCCCATATTTGTCAAAACTCAGTAGCGACATCTAGCACGTTTACTTGAACATTACAAATTATTATCAAAGATTATTAGACAGAAGAGACAGTTCAAATCAATTATAGCTTTTCCAAATATACTGCCTAAGTATGAATGCTATCATAGCAATTATATATTTTGTAATGATTTTTATTTACGTGAATAATTCATGAAAATTATCTAAATTAAACTAAAAAGTGTACAACTTCATCACAGTTTTACAATAAGATAATGAAACAACAGACATTTATATTAGAGAGACCTCCCCCTTTCGTAACAACGCGTAAGAATCTAAAACAATTTTAAGTGATATTAGTCTTTAATAACATTCAATGGGATCCAAATTCAAACGTAGTCCATTAGGTAATTCATATAAAGAAATAGGCTCTAAAAACTGTCCACTGTTTCAAAACATACATACAACACACATATTTTGTGTTATTAATTAACAACATAAAATTAAAATGAAATACTGAAATCAATTTTTAAACTACATTTTTCCTACATATCTGTATTTGTTATGTATTCGAATAGTTTATACCTATTTAGTCAACTGATATGAATGTCCTATGAATAATCTATATCTAATATAGTTCGTCTCTCTCACTCGACGAGCAATTTTTGTGCGCGGGAATGAGACATACGATTCAGAAGGTCATCTTGTATTTCTAATGAGCTATACAAATATTTAATCCAATAATAAATAAAATATCTGTATTATCGACATTATACTGCAATATTTTATCACTTAAATTGTATGCTTTAATTATATTGTAACTTCAGAAAATTTCGCTGTCGGTTTGACGGGGAAAATCAAAATAAATTACTTTTAAATATAAGCAAAGAGGCGTACTGTTGCGCGGCCGTCACGCGGCAGACTGATTCGTGTGCGGTGCATGCACCGCACTTGGGTGGGACACGTTTTTTACAAAGAACGTCTTATCTAGTGTAACATTGATATCGATGCCTATATGGGAGTATGTAGGTATCGATTTTTAATATATAATACACATTGTTAATATAGTTAATCACGCAGACAACGTTGCGGGAAAAGCTAGCTGAAGAGTTTGATTGGTTGTTAAATCTAATCTCAGGAACTACTGGTTCGAATTAAAAAAATATTTTTGTGTTGTATAGTTTATTCATAGAGGAATGCTTAAGGCAGGCATAGGATATGGATTCCTATATGGATGGAAGCAGTAGTGAAAAATCTAGCAAAGATGAGGAAATGTATTCCTTCTTCGTGGTCCAATTGGTCGATATTCTAAATTGATAATCAGATTTGAATATTTTGGCTATTTTGAAAAGCGTATCTGCACTCGGACGGAGCCGGGCCAGATAGCTAGTATTATATATAGCTTGGCCATTGGTCTATCCACAGTACAAGTCATTAATTTGATATTTAGGTAGTGAGAAATGTTCTCTCTTGATTTCCTTTTAGGTGCCAGTTTATAAAATTTGAATTTAACCAAGGCAATAAGATTAGCTATGGTGGCAGGTGGCAGATAGACACCCTCTTTTTAATCATAATTACAATATGACTTTTTCTCGGAATATTTAGCAAAATTAATCCCAATTTCAGTCAGAGATGATTTAAGTACATTGTCTCTGACTTCCTAAAAGCTTTATTACATAATAAAGGTGTAGATTTTACTATTGTATGAAATATACAAAAGTATTACTATAATTTATTGTAAGCAAAGGTAAAAATATTTGTTTTGTTAATATATCTAACACTTTGTTAAGAATATCTAGTATGACATTTCAACAATAAAGAAGGAAAATAATCTATATCTAATAATTAGATTGGCATTTGACATTTTATAATACAAAGACACACAATTGTAATTGTAAAATAATGTCCAATTTATACTTAAGAGCTACCTACTATAAAAAGTATTAACTCATATGTAGTCAACACAATTACAAAATGAACATTTTAATATCATAATACATGTTGTAATTTAGGTACTTACATTTTAAACTAGCTCAGTATCAAATGCTGTAAAATTAATATTAAAATCTACAGTGATTTATGTGTATACATAAGTCTTTTATAATACTAATACAACATTCAAAAAATATCACTTACAGACGGTAAAGTTATTATTATCTTGTTGCATTTCAAGTAAGTACTTTATTGAGAAGAGTTTATTATTATTACTTTAAAATAATAAATAATACTCACGAATAACTATAAGCTCCATTATGTTCATAATAGGTACACAATATTAAAAGTTGATGTCAGTTCGCAAAGTATCAGGATTCATTTGTTCACTTTCAACAAATGGTTAAAAACTTCTGCAACATAATATGCATAGATAAAACATAATTGAATACTTCTCAACCTAAATATTTTATAACCCATGAGAATGCTATTAGCATTAGACACAAGTATGTTTACGAAATCATAATGATTATTCCAGGTAGGTATACATTCTGGCTAAATCGAAATTACCTAAATTTTTCAGTGGGTATTTCTGTATGTTTTGTCAAGTTACCTCATAGATAAGCTTAGTTTTAATTTTAGTTAATATTCAATGAAACTCGTTACAAGTTATGATTATAGGAATAATTACAATTACCTTTCTTTAAAATCCGTTTAGTTCATAGTTAAAAAACTTATGACAAAGAATTAATAATATTGCATATTCTGGCTTTGATTTGCAAAAGATGGCCCCAGTTGATATTTATTATTTACTCTATAAAAACTCATAGTTGTACTTCCCTGGAATATTATGTACTATTAACAAAAGATAATGAAAATAAATGTGTATTCTCAGTTGAAATAGTATACTAGAGGGGACTGCAAACAAAATATTTGTAATAAAATGAACGGTACCGAACCGCTCCTTCTATTTCTGTCTCTGTCACGCCTACGCAATAACATTATCTTCGCTAAGTCTTCGCTCTAGCTTCACACTTCACAGGGTTCCCGTGTGCACACCCAATAGACAGAGATTTTGTTCCCGATGTCCGCTCTAGTACCTAATAGCTATAATACCTAAATGGTATTCTCTTAACCCATTCAATGCGGCAACAAATTTTGCTCCCGTTGCCCAGATGCGGCATACTTCTTAACGTAAACGCCGATCGGCGTGAGCCGCCCCTGAAGGATCTAAAATAAAACGCCAATTTTTTTCAGAATTTCGTAATGAATTTGATTTTATTCATTTCGAATTCATGCGATTTCCCCAGTAGTGTGCTTTAGTTATTGCCATAAGGACTGTTTTTAGCAAGTAGCAGAATTAATTTAATTATTTTAGCCAGATTTATATGAGATTCGTGAAGATTTGGTGATAGAAATTTGAGAAAAGGAATATCTGCAGTTTTTTTTATAGATTATGGATTTAAATAGTGAGTAATTTCTCATTATTTGATAAGTATTTCTGTTGTGCTTTCCCGTCTTACAAACATCCTTTTTTAAAGCATAAAAAAGATATTATTGATAACTTCGAATATTATCAGGGGAAGCAAACCATTTTTTTAAATTTTATAATAATTAAGTATCAATACATAGTTAGTGCATAGGTACTTATTATTATTAAAATTATCAAATTAATTTAATTATAAAAAATATATATAAAATAATACCCCTTCAAATTATTGTTGATTGTGGGTTTTCTCAATCTCATTCAAATATCTTCATAAATATTTTCTCTCGATCTTCTTGATTGAAAACGTATACATAACTGGGTGAAGTTAAATAGACAGAATTGATTTCAGTGTTGTATCGTTGTATTGTATTGTATCAGCCCATATACGTCCCACTGCAGGGCACGGGCCTCCTCTACAATCGAGAGTACGATTGAGAGTGGTTAGGCCATATAGTCCACCACGCTGGCCTAGTGCGGGTTGGCGGACTTACATACCATAGGAATTCTTATAAATCGCTATGGTATGCAGGTTTCCTCACGATGTTTTCCTTCACCGTTTTAGTGCGTGGTGATTGATTATCAATACACACATTACTCCGAGAAGTCCGAGGTGTGCCCTGGGATTCGAACCCGCGATCACCGTGAACATGTGGGCAGCCGCGTCTAGTCCGTTTACCAACAGGCCACCACGCACTTACATTTCAGTGTAATGGACAAAATTTGATGCTTTGAAATTTACTATTTTTCGCACTTATATGGGAATGAATGAATGATGATCATTTATCACATTATAATACCGCGACAATATCCGAAAAATATAGTTTTATTACGTTGTTTTTTATTTTATTATTATGCAGTTCTTCTTTTACAGAGAGAAAACTTTCCTGGTCGCCTAATATTTGAATTGATAGTCAAGTTTGGGGTGACATTTACTTATCTCAGTCGTTATTGGCACCATAAAAGAAACGAAAAAGTGAAAGCTCAAATAAAGAGATTAAAAAATAATTAAAATATCAGGAAGCATGTGATAATTGCCAGATTATTAATAAAATACAGTCAAAACAGTTTATAACATCGTTTACAACGACCTATCGGTTATTACAGCTAGATTGTATGGTCCCGTCCGAATCCCTAGTAAACTATTCAGTAAACAAATCGCTTATAACAACATCGGACACAGCGACATATCGCTTACAACGACGAAATTTTATCGATATTCATGGGCTATAACGACCAACGGCTCCTTGTCTCAGCAAAACAAAACAATACAAACGATTTTAAATCTTATTGATAAGCATTGAAGGAATATTTGAGCATATTACCTACGCACGTAAAATGCAAAAAATATTTGTGACTGGGCTAAAAAAAAAGACAGACCAAAATGACTGATTACTTTAAAAACTAGTGTAGTTTTATAACTCGTAACTGTAAGCAGTGAAATACAGTTTATATTCTAATTATTTCGTAATAAATATTTTTATTTCTTTTCTAACTCGTTTACGTACTTAACCTATACTTATACTAGATAGATAACTATGATGATATAACTACTGTACTTGTGTATATGGCTGTATTGCTTATAACGACTATCGGATATAACGTCGGCAACTATACGGTCCCTTCGATGTCGTTATATCAGGTTTTGACTGTATTGACAAAAAAGATAAACGAAATATATTATTTGTTAATTTCACATTTTGCTCACTATTTTTACGCAGCAAAACCTACTTGTTTAAGACACTGTGCGGGATCAAGGAAAATAGGGATTCATGTATAATTAAATCGGACAAGCGGTAGGGCCCGGCTTCGCCCGGTTGTAGATAGTTTTTAAATCCAGTCCACATCAAAAACATATTATTTGAGCGGTGTCGATTATATTATATTTCCCGTCCCGTTATATTCCGTTCTGTTTTGTCTCTCTGTCCCATGACGAAAAACGTGTAATCGATTAATCATTCGAGTTTTAAAAAGTAGCAAATATTTCTATTTGAATTCCTGACTGCTATAATATTCCCAGAGGAGGATCCTGGAAGGAATATTACATTTTTTCGGGCTAAAAACCTATGTGTCAAACCAGGATGTCAGTCATCCCTATGACAAATTTTATCAAAATCAGTCGAGCCGTTTTTGCGTGAAAGAATAACAAACACCCATACATCCATACCCACAAACTTTCACATTTAATATACGAATAAGTTTGTTTAATAAAATGAAATAAATATAATATTTATGTTTTATAACCAGTAGTTGTGAATCCCTGGAAAACGCCGATTGGCGTTTGCCGCACCTGAGTAAGTAAACTCAACTTTTCTAGAACTGAAATATCCAGTAACTATTTGTACAATATCCGGCAAACTTCTTGAGCAAATGACCTTGACTGCGCAGAACCGTATTTTAGATCTCTTTGGTATGAAGAGCGGGGCGCGACGGCAGAGGAGATCGTATCGATCGCCTTATTGGTCGATCAGTCGCACCTTGCGCCCCGCACCGCGCTCACGTTCCGCTTGCTCCCGAGTACACTTGCGTGCAGTGAAAAGTAAATCGCCATTAGTCGTTGAAGTTATTTGTTATAATTGTTTGTTGATTTTATTGTTATTCTGTTTGTTGACTTTATTGTAATTGCTGTTTGCTGACTTTTAATTAATAATTAAATAATAATATAAGTAACATATATAAATTACAGCTTTGCTGAAATAAATTATTTTTTTATAAAATAGCTTTCAAATTATATGAAATATAGTAGGAACCGGAATAAGTGTTTGCCATTCATTTTTTCTATAAAACATAATATACCGGGTATCTCAAGACTGCTACCGAAAACGAAGCCGGGTGGTAGTTTTAGTGGCTACAAACACAATGCAATTAAAAATTTCGCATAGAAACGCGACAATTATTTTTTATGATTTTTTAAATATCGTCATTTTTGGGTGGTAAATCCTTAGTTTTTGCTAAAATAATAATTTAAACTCTTTGATACCTTAGAGTATTTATAAATAAAAGGGTATACACTATTATTTTAGGAAAAAACGTATTTACCACCCAAATATGGCCATAGAAAAAAAATAACAAAAAAAAAATTGTCGCTTTTTATTGCCTCTTTTTCTGTTGCATTGTGTCTGAAGTCGCTTAAACTACCACCCGGCTTCGTTTTCGGTAGCAGTCTTGATATACCCTGTATACTTTAAGATATCAAAAGGACAGACATGCTGCGATCACGTTTTTAAAGTAATTTTTTTTCCCTGTGACTTCTAGGCACGCTCAAAAGAACCCTCGATGGGAATAGCGAACCCCTATTTCACCAATGGCAGGTGACACAGTATACCTGGAATTACTATGTAGTTTGTTACTTTCCTCTAAGTCTGCGGAACGCTCTTAGACTATATTTATTAACATGTATTTTTGTGGATGTTCTAATAAATATATAAATAAATAAATAAATATGTTGTTTTTCATACCTTATCACACAGAGTAAACATTTTTTATGCACGTAAGTGTACGATGCGCGACCTTTCCCCCTCTACGTCAACTAATGCTCAAGAGTTTGCCGGGTATTGTACCAGGCTTTTCACTTATAAATTACAAACACATTAGTCTATATTTTATAATAAAAACTTCAAATTTGGGCAAAATATAAACCAACTATATATTACGCCGATCGGCGTGCGCCGCATTGAATGGGTTAAAATTAATTTAACGAAATTTTTTCTTAAAATATTTGTGCTCATGTTAAAATTATTCAAAATAAAAGATTCATACGCTTAAAGAAGTCCTAGGCTCTGGCTTTTTGGGAACATAACCATACAGAAAGATTGACCCTATGACCATCATTGTACCAAAAGCGAACTGCAAAGTTAAAACAAAATCAAATATATAAATGGATGCTATGCATGATATTATTATGGCGACGGATGTGGCAAACCCCTTTAAAATGTTATCAGCGTATTTAACTACAACGGCAACGATTAATCCACCAGCTGCCTGTAACACTATCAAGTACCACACAAAATAGTCAAAGCCTTTTAGCAAATTCTGTGAGGTTCCTTCTTTAATAAGATATGTAGCTGCACCAAATGGCAAAGACAGGAGACTTAGTTGGACGTTTCTCATCCACACCTAGAACAATAAGAAAATATTATACCTTACTATGTAAATGATGCATTAATTACAAAATAGACTATATGCTATAAATACAATAAATCACTATGTAGGTACTAGTAATATCAATATAACATTATTCCTTTCTCATATACCTTGAAAGATGTCAAATTGAATTGAATACCTATAGCTAAGATAAACTGTAAACTAAATTAGCATATGTGTAGAAAGTCACAACACATATTGCCATGTTAGTTAGAGTTACGTTTTTCAAACCATCTATCTTGGAAGAGGGTAGGTATTAGTATTCATATTTTAACTACCGCTACTTAATAACTAAAAACATGCGATTTTACGAAAATACTTATGTAACCGCCAGGGTAAAAAACCGCCAAAAAAGGTGATCCACACGACTTGTATGTTCGTAAACAAAGAGTGAGCGCCTATATTATTTTTGTCCAGATATTACTCAGAAACTAGAAGTCGAATTACAAAAACTCTCTATATTGACTAGAGGTATCTCTCAACTTAGGAGTCCCCGTAAGTTTTATCAAAATCGATTAAACAGTTTACAAGATTGAACTTTTTACTTTTAAAATATGAGCGTTTCAACGATGCGACGCTGTACGAATTATCGTGCGGATTTAAACGAAATTTTCCAATTAATTCATTGTAAACTGCGGTAGGTTTATCACTCATACGAAGTGAAAGGATCAGGCATAATGGTTTTATTTCAAGGATCATTTATAGAGCAAAAATTTGACGTTATAAACATATGGACAGGGCGGGAAACGCGTAAAATGTTCCCATGCAAGTGGTGCGCGCGCTCGTCGCTTAGTCGTCGCTCGCAACGATTTGAATATTCTTGCTTAGGTATATTATGACAGAAAGTTTAATAAAAATGAAGATTTTATTTTTTAAGACTGTTTAGATAAAATCTATTTAATTAAATTAATTTAACATTTATTTTAGCGCGTTTTCTCGGTAATATTTTTAAAACTCGAAAAGTACTGAAATTTTTGAAAGATTGGTTACAATAATAATGAAATAGGTTTGAAAATTAAACAAACTTACACAGTGCAATATTATGAATTCAAGTTAGAGATTCAATCAAATAATACTATTTACTTAAATGAGTAAATGAACGTAATTTAAAATACCGGCTTCAAACCTGTCTAATTAAATGAAATGTGACAAATAACACGAAAAAATAAAAGTGAACGTCTACCTAAGTAGGTACGTAAACCATCTTTTATTGAGGTCGGGGAATATAGAGCTTAATTAGTGATACTGGCTGGACATACTTCGCACCGTTCACCATTCAATTGCCCGATAGTCGCAAAGCTTACGAGTGTGTCTTATTGCGTAATTCAAACAAAAAAGTGACTAATGTATGGGACTAAAGTTAAGAGAAGTTCAATTTGTTAGCGGGAGTTTACAGGATCGTTAACATTTTATGAACTTAACTTAAAAGTTAATCCTATAGGCAGATTGTTAACTTCTTAAATTAACGATTGACGGATCAACGAGTTAATGCCCACCTTCGACTACTGGACATATTGAGACTTGACATTATACGTCTCAGGATGGTGAGCGAAGTAGAATGCCAAGCATTATTTTATAATTCATGGTGTTGTTTAGTTTGGCTACTGTCGTATCGCATACCATCAGGCGAATGACGTGCTTGTCTCGCCATTCACTACAATTAAAAAAAATGGTGATACCCATTGATAAAAATATGCATACTCACGGATATGTCAGATTCTTTAAGAACTTTTTCAAAGTATATACCAGCAAAACCAGATAGGAAACATGCAGCTAATGCAGCACTGAACCCTAATATCTTTGACTGCTCTTGAGCATTTGTAGCAGCTGTTGTTTCCGTTGATGATAGCTGAACTAGAGCTATACCTGCAGCCAAAATTGCTAATGCACCCCACTGCCATCTCTTAAGCTGCTTCTTTAATACGAGTACAGCAAAAAATGCAGTTGTGAGCAATTTCAGTTGGTATGTCACCTACAAATTACAAATTAGTAAAAGTTCAACATATTAAAAATGGTACATAGAGCCTTATATATTTTTTGTACATTACATGTATAATTACCTGATAAGTAGCTGCATCGAGATTAGATGCCGAAACATATAACAAATTGTTTTGCACAATGTAAAGAAATGATGGCACACAAACATGCAATGTATCTTTGATGTTTAAAAATACTGTGTTATACATAGACCTCATTCCCTGTTTAATTCCACCTGATTCTTGTGTCACAAGGCAGATACAAATGACTAGTTTAAATAATTCTGCCATGAGGACAGCTGAAATGTAATTTGTACAAAGTTAGAAACTATATCTTTACTACACATATAACTAATTTATATACACACCAACATAAAAAAAATCCATGGCGCAGTGGGTAATATGCTGCCAGCGGTAAAACAAGAGGCAGCAGGTTACATTCCCGCACCAAAACAAATATTTGTGTCATTTACAGGTATTTTTGAGATTGATAAATCTCTTGTAGTTTCTGATAGCCACAACTTAAGACTTAGTGTTGGGTATGACTATGTATATGACTAATGAGTGATTTTATTCATTAATAATTAATTACCTATTACAGCATATGCATCTTATTTCAAATAAAAAAGTATTATGGAAAGACTGTCCCCTATGACCCCCATGTCCCTTTTAGAATTTTTTAACAACATAATGTTTGCAACTGTGATGAGGATGAACTTATTAGTAAATGTTTATTATTTTACTTTTATTTATTTATATACTTTATTGTACACCAAAGTTATGAAAATAAAAACAATAAACAGATAAAATACATAAACTAAAGGCATTGTAGCAATTGTCCACCTTATCGCTAGATGCAATTTCTTCCAGGCAACCTTTGTATGGACTGGATAATTCTAATATAGAGGCAGCACAGAGGATGAGATTAAATAAAAGAATACTAGATGATTTTAATTGGTAAATAATAACTGAAGTTTAGTTAAGAAAACAAATTATCACCTGCTGCTGAAGAAAACATTTCTGGAACATCTCTGGTTCTAGCGTATCGCATACTCAACCCAAGTGCAGCATTTTGTACAGTGAGTATGACTAAACTTACATACTTTATGTAGCCTGGAAATTATAAATTTTTGTTTGCTCAAATTCAATTATACACATGTATGTATTATTAATTTCTGTAATTTATTACCATGTTTTACCCGTCTATTACTGTATGATTGCGATTTTTTGTTATCACCATCCATATTGTCTGTATTTAATTGCACTTCTGCACTTTTTGGTGTTTCTAATTCAGGATCCCCACTTGTTAGTGAAGTTGTTACTTCACCCTGATTTTTTAATTCTATGGCTATATCATTATCATCTGTTGACTTCATAGGCACTTCAAATGTTAAAACTTTGTCTGATAGGTGAATCTATTATCAGATCTATTACACTGGAAATCACAGTAAATCAATGTAATTTTAAAGAGGTACAATTAAACCTTTTAAAAAATATAGATTAAATACATTTATTTGATAATTATTGATTCTTTTATCATAAAGAGATAATCTTAGTACAAGGAATGTTAGTGGCATTATTAGTGGGTGCAGTCATAATATTGTACATTACACTCTTGACAAGGTTTTCTAAATATAAATATTTTTCGGTAAAATTTATTACATATTTACCCAACTATTTATATGCACAAGTAGCAAGATATTTATATAAATCAATGTAACGTAACGTCACGCAATAATGCGATAACGACAATTTAAATTAACTTAAAACAATTTTTTCGCGAATACAATCAGTGTTATCAATGGAGCTTCCCATAATCAAATTATTTTATGCTTACATGTATTCCTTTGGAGCACACAATTCTTATTTGTTGTGTCACCAACAGCTACTATATTTAATTCTAGTCGTTATTTGTTGGTCCACACGCGCAACTAGCCACAAATCTGCATTTTTTGTTGACGTCGGCAAATTAGTAGATGATGCATACCACAGACTATTAAACAAGAATGCATACATCCGTCCGATCAGGGAACTATTGACATTACATGTCAACAGATAGCACTCCGTTATATGCAAAATTTATTAAACATGTTGAATTTTACTTTAAATAAAATAAAACAAATTGGTGAAACATTTTTCTATGAAGCAATTATTAAATTATTGCTAGATCCATTCTTCATAAAATAAAATAAAGTAAACATCCATATTAATGACAACAAAAGTGATTGTAAAGCCCGCTGCACACGACGCTTGTTTTGCTTATATTATCTATGGTTTTGCTGCTGGATTGCTTGCGGGGTTCGCCGATGGCTGCTCTGCTGGCAGCGCTGCGAGAAAGTGACGTCACTGTTGTCTCTCAAGCGTGGTCGCGTGCTGGATTTCGGTGATCGAACGCGTGCTATTTTTCGTGATAGATTGCTTGCGTGTTTGGAGTTTTTTATGTTTTATTTTTTATTTTTCGTATAATTAGTGAGACTGGAAGGATCTTCAGGGCTTAAACAAAAATGTAATATAAATATATTAAAAATTGAAGTACGAAATTTAAAATCCAAAAAATATAGTAGCAAATAAAGTTGAAATGTTATAGATACATACCCGAGCTCACTAAATACCATGTTTAGTAGAACATTTATTCAGGGCTGCTCCTATCTAGTGGTCATGGTCTGTCCTAGAATAGGTGCTACGAGTACGCGACCTCGGCCCCCCGAGCTACTGCAGTCACTACAAACATTCCCTTCCATGACTGCAGTATCCACTCCTACAGGCCATACTCTCCTTTCCCATTATATCCTCTACTCACAACAGCCCCACTATTCCTGGCGATGGTAGCAGCCATGGTTACGGTGGGGCAGGGGGTGCTAAGAATCCCCGGGTTGGCCCCGGCTACCACCCCGACGACGACTGGCCCTGGTAACACACAACATACGCACTTTGAGGACAGACGAGAAGATTGTCGAACTGGAAGAAGAATTGAGCGGGTTACACTGGGATATTCTGGGGTTATCGGAAGTCCGAAGAATCGGGGAGGATACGATAACCCTAAAGTCTGGTAACCTGCTCTTCTACCGGGGGGACGACCAACAGTCCGGAGGAGGTGTCGGATTTCTCGTCCACAGGTGTCTCATCAACAACATCGTATCCATCGCAAGTGTGTCGAGCAGGGTAGTATACCTTATACTCAGAATATCAAAAAGATATTCGTTGAAGGTCATACAGGTAAACGCGCCGACCTCGACACACCCAGATGAAGAAGTAGAGGAGATGTATGAAGACATAAGTCGGGCCATACATACTTCCAAAACCTACTTCAATGTTGTTATGGGGGACTTCAACGCAAAGTTGGGCAAGAGAAGCGATGCAGAGTTGAAAGTGGGGCAATTTTGACATGGGCAACGAAACCTCAGGGGTCAGAGGCTGGCCGACTTTCTGGAAAAAGAGGGACTCTTCGCGATGAACTCTTTTTTCCAGAAGCCGCCTCACACGAAATGGACCTGGTTGAGTCCTGACGGTTCTACGAGCAATGAGATAGATTTCATCTTGACGACGAATAGGCGGATGTTCAGTGATGTCTCTGTGATCAACAGGGTGAAAACCGGTAGTGATCACCGAATGGCTAGGGGCACATTGAATATCAACGTCCAATTAGAAAGGCGCGGCTTGATGAAGTCTACGCTCCGACCTACTCGCGCCCATATCCAAAACCCCGAGAGCTTTCAACTCGAGTTGACAAATCGCTTTGATTGTCTAAAAGAAAAACTTGCAGTGGACGAGTTTAACAGCGGTTTGGTAGAAGCTGTCCATACGGTGGGATCTAAGTATTTTAGACCTCGCCGTAGAGATAGACCACAAAAACTCTCGATCCACACTCTTGACCTCATGGCCGAACGTCGATCTTTTACGCTGCAGTCTTCCGTTGACGCCGAAGCATATCGGCGGCTCAATAGACGAATCTGGAAGTCCTTGCGATACGATGTCCGTGCTCACAATACTGTGAGTATTAAGGAGACAATTGAGCGGAACGGAGGCTCCAAAGTGTTTGCAAGAGAATTGTCTATTGGGCAAAGCCAGTTGTCTAGGCTGAAAACGGATGATGGCCGCGTGGTATCGACTAGGGCAGAGGTATTAAGAGAGATCGAGAGGTTCTACGGACAGCTTTACACCTCGGTTGCCGAACCTACTGTTAGCTCGGCCGAAGACCCGAGAGCCGAGTTAATCCGACACTTTAGCGATGATATCCCGGACATCAGCCTGTTTGAGATTGAGATGGCCCTCAAACAACTTAAAAACAACAAGGCGCCGGGTGAGGACGGAATCACTTCAGAGCTTCTGAAAGCGGGTGGAACGCCGATACTGAAAGTCCTTCAGAGGCTCTTCAATTCTGTTCTCCTCGAGGGCTCAACGCCGAAGGCATGGAGCAGGAGCGTGGTGGTACTGTTCTTCAAAAAAGGTGATAACACTTTGCTGAAGAACTACAGGCCCATCTCGCTCCTGAGCCATGTCTATAAGTTGTTTTCAAGGGTCATCACAAATCGTCTCGAAGGCAAGTTTGATGACTTCCAGCCTCCCGAACAAGCCGGTTTCCGAAAAGGCTTTAGTACCATAGACCATATTCATACGCTACGGCAGGTTATACAAAAAACCGAGGAGTATAACTTGCCGCTTTGTTTAGCGTTTGTGGACTATGAGAAAGCCTTTGATTCGATCGAGACCTGGGCTGTGCTACAGTCTCTTCAGCGGTGCCACATAGACTATCGGTACATCGAAGTGTTGAGGTGTATATACAACAACGCCACCATGTCAGTCCGAGTACAGGATCAGAGCACGAAGGCTATTCCACTACAGAGAGGCGTGAGACAGGGAGATGTCATATCTCCGAAACTGTTCACTGCCGCGCTGGAAAATGCCTTCAAGCTCTTGCAGTGGAAAGGATTCGGCATCAACATCAACGGTGAGTATATCACTCACCTTCGATTTGCCGACGATATTGTAGTCTTGGCAGAATCGCTGGAAGACTTTAGCACTATGCTCGAAGACCTTAATCGAGTTTCCCAACAGGTGGGTCTTAAAATGAACATGGATAAAACGAAGATCATGACGAATATCCATGTTGTGCCCACCCCCATTGGAGTTGGGGGCTCGACTCTCCAAGGTGTAGACGAATATGTCTATTTAGGACAAGTGGTCCGGTTAGGCAGGTCCAACTTCGAGAGAGAGGTCAATCGGCGAATTCAACTCGGTTGGGCAGCGTTCGGGAAACTTCGCGACGTCTTCTCGTCCAAAATACCTCGGTGCCTAAAATCGAAAGTCTTCGATAGTTGTGTGTTACCAGTGATGACATATGGCACCGAGACGTGGCCTCTCACTGTGGGTCTCATTAAAAGGTTCAGAGTCACTCAACGAGCCATGGAGCGGGCTATGCTCGGTGTTTCCCTACGAGATCGAATCAGAAATGAGGAGATCCGTAGGAGAACCAAGGTTACCGACATAGCCCATAGGATTGGCAAGTTGAAGTGGCAGTGGGCCGGGCACATAGCTCGTAGAACCGATGGCTGTTGGGGCCGAAAGGTTCTCGAGTGGAGGCCACGTACAGGCTAGCGAAGTGTCGGGCGCCCGCCTACAAGGTGGACGGACGATCTGACTAAGATCGCAGGAAGTCGCTGGATGCAGGCCGCTTCCAACAGGTCATTGTGGAGATCATTGGGGAGGCCTATGTTCAGCAGTGGACTTCCTGTGGCTGATATGATGATGATGATGATGAGTAGAACATTCTGTCCTGTATCACGCCGTAACAGCCAATCGCAACTCCACAATCGACGCTTTCGTTGTTCAAGCTCTCGTTTCCGTTTAAAAGCAATAACTGCAGCTGCCACAATAATAGTTTTTCTACGTCTAATTATCTCAGCAGCAATATAGCAATTTTTGTACTCGAGCGTTCATGGTAGGTACTGCAGAAGTTATAAATACTCGTGTCTTTGATAGCGACGTCGCTTCGCATGCATACCTAGCGGCGTGTAGTGGCAAGCACCGTGTGAAGCCAACATATCGAGGGAGCCATCATTGCACCCAGCGCCACAGCCAACTTTGAACCCAGCAGCAAATTATAGCAAGCAATCCAGCAGCAAAACAAGCGTCGTGTGCAGCGGGCTTAATTTTCCGAAAAAATCAATTATGTAATCGAAATAAAAAAGGAAATTTTTGAATTTGTGATTGGAGCTTGTAGAATTTGCTGATAAAGTAAACTAGCTAGGCACGCCAAGGCTGCCGTCGCGAACGGGAAGCTGCGGCCCATTCTCTCGTCCAACCTTCCTCTTAGAGTGAAACTGGGGGTGTACAAAACGTACATCCGACCCCGGATCACATACGCGGCGCCCTCTTGGTACAGGCTCATCAGCCCGACCCAAAAGGGTGCACTGCGTAGAGTACAAACCGTGGCTATGGGTAGCCGAAATAAATCGAAAGCCTGGACAATTTCGTCCGCCGGCTAGCGACTTCCATGTTCGCGCGTGCTGACGCATCGGACTGGGTTCACATCCAGAAAATTGCGCCTCAGCACGCCCGACCACCGGATGGCAAGCCATTACCCTCGCGAACTCCTCTCGGTCCCTACCGAGACCTCGACTAGCATTACCGACATCCCGCCCAATAGGCCCGCAACGTGATAGATGCTCCAGTGACTGAATGATCCGAGCGAACTGGTCAAATGTGTTGCTGAAAGTTTGTTGCGCCGCTTCTTCTACTCAGCGATAACACTAGGAAGCAGTGGTAGGAAATTTGCGTTGACTAAGTTCGGGTCATGTCAGTCACCGTAGACATCCTAGGTCTCTTGGCCAGCCAAGAGAAAAATAGTCATATTTCGCATTCGCATAGTCCGTATCGTACGGACTATAACCCAAGGATCGGCACCGTATTTACGGGCTGCTAGGATAGACCACAATAGATAAGGCTCATACCTAGGTATTGTAGCCACAATGTGGTACCTGCGCAATCACGGAGGTCCCGCGTTCGTGAAGACCTTAAAGGATAATATGAGTATGTTTTAGACTCCTTCTATGCTTTAGTTATTGTTCTGAGGTTCAAACAAGTGCGTGTCTGTTCGAAAATGATTATTAAAACGTCCGTAGTGTCTACTGATTGAACACTGATTTGAATGCTTCTTAACAACGTATTAATAACGAAAATATGATTAGTACCTAAAGTAGTAAACACGGTATATTTAAAATTTCATTCAATTTTAACCAGTAGTTTAAGAATTATTAACTTGTCAAACTTTCGCAATTTTGTCACTCACTGACTGACCTGACCGATCATCAAAAAGTCTAAGGCACTTCTCGCAGACATAGAACCTTCAAATTTAGAATATAATTAGTGTTTAGTGTCTAAAGTAAGGCAAAAATTCAAACATTTCATAATTTCTGTCTAGTTTTTCTAGATACAACCAACTGCGTGAATAACTTTGTAATCTATATAAATGTATAGGATTACAAAGATACATTTGCAGTTAATGATGCGTTGTACCCGTATTTAATGGAATAATAGTTGTAGATGGTATCTATATATATGATATATGAGGCATAAACAGGAGGGGGGTATAAAGAGGGAAGGGGTGTAATCAGCCCATTAAACTGTACAACATTCCTCTAGAAAAACAGACAAAGATAACCTTGCAAATAAATAGACCTAAATAGCTCGAAAACCACTTGTTCATTACTCGCACAGTAATATTTGTCTACTTATAATGCAAATAAAATATTTTATTATATTATATTACCAATATATAATATAAACCATAAGTTACATTTCAATTTAATATTTGAAGAACACGGATCAAAGTTGGTTGGTCTGACTTTACACTTGCACCGAGCCGACGCGTCAACACATAGCTTTGGTCGCATAAGTGTGACTGAAATTAACGAAGAAATACATATAGTTGATTTTGCGTGCAAGGTGGTAAACGCTCTTAAAGATGCATGAAAATCACGCGACAGAGCCTCGACATAATGAGCAATAACAACGAGCGATGTGTCATTGGAAAGATCTTCTGAAATTCTGAAACTTCATCTACGGCGGCAAGTACTAAATCTCTGCGTGGAAAAAAAATGAACTGCGTAAAGGTAAGGCAAGGATGACAATATGTACCTATATGGACTCATACCCTGTTTAATAATAACGAAAATCAATATGTGATTCGTAAGCTCTCACTTCGACCCCACCCCGGATTCGAACCCGTATATCTTTAAATTATGGAATAAATTCTCGATAAACATATTTATTTATAAATCCTTTATTTTGGATAGTTCTATACCAATTTGGCACAACAGAATAATTTGGTTTTTCAAATAAAGCTGCATGTAAATGAACAGGAGCATTTAATTAAATAATTAACTACATTAAAATAATTTACATATCATTTTGTTTATTGATCATTTTCAAAATCAGCAGGATTTTTGCGGCTAAGCCTGTGATGTTCCCGTTCAACTCCCTCATAAACGAGGTAGCCAACAATGAAAGCTGCAACAAAAAAGGTAAATATTAATATCTTCAACAATGAACAATGGAATTGATCATATAAAAAAATATTATTACTAGGTATTGATAAAGTTCTATTAAGCATGACGAACATTACCTATACCTAACAGAACAAGAGCCCGGGACCGCCAGACTCGTCATTTTGTAAAAGCTGACAGTTTTTCTGCACTTGCGTTTGACATAGGCAATAAAATAATCAACTTTGTATTATGAAGTTCCAATGGTAGTTGCTTTAGAAGTTATCCCCTTTCATGTATCGTGCGAGATGAGAGGACCACCAATAGTGTCTATGGCGGTCTATGGCGACCAAGGAAAACACTTTTGATGACATTATGAGTGGGTAATATACGCCCAGCTATTTTTCTTTGGTAAGATAGCCGTACATAGGTATTTTAGTCAAAACAATTAAATAACAGTTTTAAAACAAAAACAACACGCATTTTCTAAGCTTAAACTAATGATCATTTATTGTTAATTTTTTTAATTGTCATTTAAGATTAAGTTCCGCCGTTTATAACCCGGCGGTCTTTTTTGCAGGTAGCGGCGAGTGGGATCGTTCAGCTCGCGACCCTGATAGACGACTATCTTGCAGAACGAGAGCATTACTTGCCATGACGAGAGGTCTACACTGATAGTTGCATGGAGTATACTGCGCTCGTCACCCCACGCTGGGCACTCCGAAAGAATGTCAGTTCACAATGATGACACACAGCGGTTTCTTGCTATTCTCGCCATCCACCACAGATTTCTAACGAAGCAGCCGTGCTGTCCGTGTCAGATGGACCGCAACATGCCGTAGCGCCTGGTTAGCCACGGGTATGTGACGTTGTGAGAGTGTCACCTCTAATATTTGCGGTCTATGGTTCAATAGTCGGCATAAATCCTATTGTCTATGCCAATCAACGCCTCCGTTGCGCTGATTGGTTGATTCCATCTGACATCTGTCAGATGTGACGTACGAACTGTCATCGGCGTTCGCATAAATACGCGTGTAACGGCGCTCGCGTCCTTTTTCCTTAACCTAAAAGCCGCGTGCTACCACGCGTCTTTCTGAACCCGCTGGGGTGAGTGTTCTATTTGCTAACCGCTTTTAACTGCTTGTTTGTCAGTGTATTCTGTCTGCCGGGCTTGTGAACTACCACGAGTCGTTGGCACGATCTCTTGGATACTGATTCCAGGTTCTTCTTCTTCTTCTTGGCGTACTTCTTCACCTACTTCGTTGCTTCCGCCACGGAGAGCTACTCCGTGCGCTGCTTTGCGACCGCTTCTGCTCCGCACCGCTTCCTGCCCGTGCTGTGGCCGAGCCTGCGCCGCGTCGCTGACCTGCGCACCGTGTCCGGCCACGTGGCTGCTAACTTCGCCGGCGAGCTGTCGCCGGGTTCCGCCACGTGCCTAAGACCCGGATCAGTGTCCAGTGAAGGCCAGTGACTCCTGTTGCATACCACCAGCAACAGTGCCGGGTGTAATCAGTGATGCGAATATATTAAAGCCCGAACCACGTAATTACCCTGAGTTCTCATTTAACTACCTACCCCTACCTGCGGGCGGCCTAACCCGCCGCAGGTAAAATAACTGAGACTGTCCATCCTAGAGTACCACTCCTACATGACGGCCACAGTTTCTCTTTTATCACACTTCCAGCAGCTTCTAATAAACCAACGACGAAAGGGCTTTAGCGTCAATGTCCCAGACAAGGAAACCAGCCAGAAAAACATACATACATAAACTCACGCCTTTTTCCCGGAAGGGTTAGGCAGAGGTGCCAGGGCACCCACATTTCGGCTTGATGTTTCGATCCACGATGTGATAGGTGGCGACCCTATTGCCATATCGGGCACAAATTCCTGACTCTGGGCTGATAATGAATAGAAAAATCCAATACTTATCACTTTGCCCAAACCGGGGAACCCGAGACCTCAGTTTTGTAGCCGTATCGTAGTACAACTATGCCACCGAGGCAGTCACCGGGCCAGAAAACAGGCTGTCTTTTCGTAGATCGTACTATGTCTCTTAAAAAATGATCATCCGCTACGCCACCATTCACAAGAACAGCACAGTGGCTGCCCAGATCCAACCGAAACGGGATTTATTCGAATTGGTCTCAAAAAAGCTTGGTATGCTCAACAGATCTAGGCGATATATCAACGTTCGAACGCACGTTGAATATTACACCCATCTTTGGAAAGTCGAATCGTAGACGACCGAGTTCTTTTCGATGTTCAGAATTTTCACTACCGCTGAATTTCACCAACGTACAACGCGGCCAACCTTCAAATACCAAAACAGTACCCTGTCTACCGACTTTTTCTTTTACGTACAATAAATCCCGGGAACCAATTGCTAACAGCAGTATTTCCGGACAAATAGGACCTGGCGACCTTGGCGTACGTCCGTGAGCCGTATACTCGTCTGTTTATGATACATATATAAAAACAACCGTAAACAGCCATGGATCGCGCACGTACAACCCCGATATGAGATTCTGGCACCTTTGAAGTTGAGAAATTGGTTAGACTAGGACATCCCCAAGCTACTTTTTGTGTTGGATAGGTTATTTATCGAGAATGTTATAGGCTATAACATAGAACAATTTCAAAGGTTAGCAATATTCATGACAGAAATACTAGAAATAGAAATAATCTAGTCAGTCATAAGACCAGGCTCCAGAAAATTTGCAAATCTTTTAAGGGTTGCTGTATACACTCCTATATAAAGTTCCCACTCACATAAAAGCCTTAACTATAAATAAGTTTAAATCTGACTAATCTGGGGCCGGGTCAGACCACTACTAAGAAATAATGGCATAAAAATTATTTATTTTAATTTTGGTTAACTAATAATGGGAGAGAATATGCTTGTTTTTCTGAGCATAGCTTCCCAAAACAAGGCTCCAGTTTGGCGCTCTCGACTTGGTCGCCACTGAGACCATGCTGCGACGCCCTAGGGCGTCACAATGCTCAGTTTGGGAAGCTCTAGGCTAGACAATGCACTTGATGCCATGACCGGTTTTAGTCTCAGGCATTTGAAATGGACATGGAGGTTCCAATGGCTATCCACAGGGCATCCCCAAGATACTTCATTGAAGAGCTGATTGATACCTCCACACCATCAACCCCTATCTAGGCCCCTGCAGCCCCTCTCTGAGGCCCGTAGAATCGGATAGCCTCAAATTTATGAAGGTCCACGGCGAGGCCTAGCCACTGTATTCTCATTCCTTGCCATTGCCCAACACAGCAAGTGTAGCAGCATATAAGATAAGACCAAGTGCAACATGAATTTACCTTCTAGGAATATATAGATGTGATTTAAAACAAGAAAATAAGTATAGTTGCAGTGAACATAATTCATTCAGAATATGATATCTTAGCATGCAGGTAGCTAAATAAAAAACAATTTAAGCATGCACATATCTGTATTAAAATTTTTTTTTTAAACTATGTGCCACCAATTCCACGTTTTTGTGAATTTGACATGTAATAGCTACCTAAGTAACAAATAAGATATATTTTATTGAGGTGTTACTTTGTGTGTACTTAACTTTCAATTACACTTTTGATTACAGAGGACGCCCATGCGCTCCAGTGGCACATATATAGGTTGATACAGGTGTTACTTTGGGTTTTGGAATAAACTAGACCTATATACCACCCCAATATAAATACTTACAGTATTTGTACATTATGATATTCTAAATAATTACAGTATGTTTAGTCAGGTATGGCTGCATTGTTGACATTGGCACTGCTTGCCATTGATTAAAAAACGGAATAGCCATGTAGTTTCAATTCTATGGATATATTCAATAGGAAAACATCGTGAGGAAACCTGCATACCATAGCGATTTATAAAAATTCTATGGTATGTAAGTCCACCAACCCGCACTAGGCCAGCGTGGGGGATTATATGGCCTAACCACTCTCAATCGGTAATTGAATGTAGAGGAGGCCCGTGCCCTGCAGTGGGACGTATATGGGCTGATACAGATACAGATTCAATAGATACTGAGAAGAAAAAATGACGTTCAGGGTTGTTACTATATTATTCCCCTATATTGGATAAGGCGTGATAATGTGAGTAAGGTAATCAGCCGCGTTTCCAGTTTTCTTATATTAAGCCGGCTAGATCCTTTCCTTTAATAATAATATAATTGGCAAAATCCTTACCTGGAGCTACACGGAATACACTTTCCCGAAATCTGCGGAATAGGTTCGGGATCCCATTGGCAACAGCTCCAGCATAGGCTCGTTGTTCATGCGGTGACAGTTTGTATGTGATCAAACCACGGATCTTGGCGAGTTCTCCGAAGTGCAAACCCATTTTTAAAGAAAAGCCTGTAAAATTGGAATAAAAATAAAGTTATGTAACTGACAGTTTGGTGAAGTAAAATTTATAAACCAACTTTTTACCTTACGCAATGCACGAGCGATTCACAGACTGAGAACCACAGAACCACACACAGAACAGAACCAAAGAGTCACAGAACTGCACAAAGCCACAAACCACAAACCATCGACTGACACAGGCTGGTTTAACTCAGGCTTAAAAAGTGACGCAAATTTCTATCTCGCTTTCTCATATGCCGTTTTCGCCCCATCTCTTTCACGCTCCGCCACTTTTATGAATGTGTGCGTGTGCCGGCGTGCGCTGTCGCCGCCATATTGCTGCCATATTTTTCAACAGTCGATTGTTGTTTAATGTTTAGTTTGGATTTGCTTATTTTATTTTTAATTGCATGTTATTCATCTGTTTTGTAATCAGTAACGTAAATATTTAGCAGTACAAACATGATATAGTTTTGTTTGTGTAAATCGTATCTAAAGACTTGTGATTTACGTGATAATTATTAATTTTAGTTATGTGTTTTGTTCCCGAGTGCACAAACGAAAAAAACATAGAAATATCTGTGCAGCCTTCCCAAACAAAATATATAAACACTTTAATAAGTGAACAGCTACGTTGGCGGAGCAAGAAATACCAAATTATTGAAAAACATAAATCTAACCTCATCTGCCATAATTAAGGTAAATATAATAATATGTTATTCCGTGTTAGAGCATAGAGTTGCTATTGGACTGTATGTAACCTCATGTCAGTGTGTAAGACATGCTGGAAGGTATTTTTGAATGTAGATTCAAAAATAAAATAAGCCTTCGAATGTGTGAAAAATATTGGGACGTCAGTCGTTGTTCAAAGTTGTTATTGTAAACCATGGACGTAGCATCAAATGGACTCGACATTCGAGTTCCACCGTAAGGGACAGACATAAAGTAAAGAAAAAAGCAGGGATACCAGGTCATATATTTTCCCATAAATATTTTAACTAAATAAATAAATAGACGCAACATTCAAATACATAGTCCTGACCCTACAAATGATAATCTTGAGTCGTGGGTATCAGAAACTACAAGAGACTTTTTGGTCTCACTAACACACCGATTTGCAAAAATATCAAGTCACTCAAATATTTGTCTCTTCTTGAGCTGGTATCGAAACCGCGGCCTCACTTTTACATCTGGCGTCTAACCAGCTGCGATGAATGATGCGGATGAAGGGCGTCAGTATTAAACAACGTGACGTTTTGCAATATTTTCACAAAGGTTAGAAAGCAAAAAAGGAAAGTTGGCCTTGTATAATTATTAATACTTATATCATTTACGTAACTCGAATTATACACAGCTAGTAATGATAATATATACATAGAAACAAAACCTGCCGAGTGTTCTATAAATTATAGAAGATCAGAGAATTCATAGTAACTTAGTTACTTTAGTAGTTACTAAGGATAGAATAACATCCTACTTTATTTTATTTATTTATTTTAAGAAAGCTTACAAACAAGTGTTTACAGTATACTTAATATTTCCATAAATTAAGTTCCTAATAACAAGTTTCTACAAACGAATCGTAAATAACAAAGGTACAGAAAACCTATTGATATAGACCTAAACATTTCTCAAATGTAAGAAAATGGAAAAAAATATACCTACATATTTTTTTCTTTTCTATAATTTAAATTTATTAATTAAAATAAAATGATATAGCAAAGTATCGAATGTGTAATAATACAGCGCTTGTACATTTTTTTAATCATCTGGCTTTTTTTTCCTGGAATATTGATTTTTCAAAAATACATTTATGCACTTTTTTTTCATCCATATCAGGCTCATGTGTCCTTTCAGCACTCTTTGTTATTCCCCAAAGTTTCGGATTCGGTCATCTGTAAAAATTAAATCTAATTAATTAAAGAATAAAATATATGTAATTAATATGTGCAGAACAAAATATAAATTGAAATAACGTAAGGTAACGTGACGCCTCGGATCAAGGCGTGTGTGGATTGGGTATTTATTGCATTGACTTTAAGTTATGGCACTCAAAGTCTGTAAGTTGTAAACATAAAATCTTTGTTTTGTTGATGAACACGACTGTTGTGTCTAAAATAAAATAAATAAAAAATAAAGAAGTATTAAGCTTGGTGGATTGGGTGCATTTTTGAAATTTTTCGAATACAGACTTCAAATTTGAAAAATACAACTTAACTGACTTCGAAACTACATTTTATAATTTATAGATTATGCTGTATGTATGTTGTAGCTTCACTTAATACACAGGAGGACAATTTATGAAGACAGGCTGCCGGGAGACTGATTATAGAAGAGGTTTTATTCATTTTCGTCTCAAGAATGAATACTCTGGATTTTTATTATTTAGATTAAATAGATTATAGTTTACCTTTATTTCGAGTGGCGGGAGAGAAAACGGTTTTAAGAAAGTTATAATATGCTTAGTCTTCTGAATGCAATTTTTGAACGAGTGTGTTTACCCAGCTGTCTAATTTTCCGTCACATCCTATTAATTTGATCCACAAAACACGCGAAGGTAAACCTTTGAAAAGCTGAAATAAAATGAATGATGGTTTAATTTACCATAAAACCAGGAAATGCAAATTGTTATAAGCTGGTATCCCGAAACATAATATAATCCAACTAATTTGAAATCATGTACAAAATGGCGTCCTCTTCGAGTAGTATACAGATTGTCATAAACAAAGTCAAGATAATTTGGTCGGATAATACTTTTAAAATACGTATTTTTATGCAAATATAATCCTATTTTTCAATGTATACTATGAAATACTAATTGCAGATGTTAGTAATAATGAACGTCTACATTTATTTTTACCAATATACTAAATAAAATGCACTTACCAGTGTGAGGTTATATTTTCATATTATCGTTTAGATCGGCTATCACAGCCATAATAAAGCAGCACACCATACCTTTTGTCTTATAATCAGTTTCAACACTCTTTACATACATTTTGACCGCAAATATTCGTAAAATACTCAGTAATTCAAGTTCTAACAAACCGCACGTCTTATTTGTTTGGTTACACTCATCCCCACAGACCAATTAGAAAAAGACGGATAACTCGCCTATATAATCTTTAGCTTTAGCCGCTCATTCTTTCGTTCACGAAAGTCGTTGACAGATTATCAAGATTATTCTTTTTAAATATGATAAGTAATACAGGCAAAGGTAGTTGTATTCACTGTAGATATGGGTCGTTCGCGATTGAACGGGTCAAATAAACCAGCTCGCAAGAACCACGCGATCGATTCGATCTTTATGTACAATAAACTCGTTCATTCGATCGATCGCGATAGGAGAATCGCGTCGGTTCAAACGAACCGAGAACCGAGAGCCGAGAGCCGAGAGCCTAGAACCAAAACCGTGAACAACGGTTCGCGAGCTGTTAACGTCCTGTGAAGTGCGACCCGACCCGAGTCGAGCCGAATCAAGCCAAACAAACGTTCGGATATCATCGGTTTTAGAGACGAATACAGACACTAAATAGTTCGAATGTAAATGACAAGGTTATATGCTTTGAGTGGTAGGCTTTAAAGTTTATTTTGCGTTACAATTTTATAGTTTTGTCTTTTTGAGTGAGTTGAAGTTAGTTACGTCTTGATTTATGATTGACTTGCGAATTGCGTTTGAAAACATTGTCATCAAGTAATAACTCTTTTTTGTTCGTTTTTCGTAATTAGTATCCCATTGTCCTAATATTTTGCCTATTACGTTGTTGTAAAATTGTTTTTCACGTGTTTCAGTTGTAAAAGTGATATTTTTGTGTAAAATAATAGGTAATATGAACTCTTAGAGTATTTATATATAGAGGGAGCGCTGTCATTTATTCGCGGTTTGAAAAACGTAGATATTTTCTTGTTCGTAATGTTGGTAGCGCACCTATATTAGTAAAAATTGAATTAATTATTTAGCAATAAATTGCTATAAATTCCTTTATTAGCCGAAATTATATTTAGCTATTATCCTTTTAAAACGAGTTTAAGTGGAATAAATATACCTAAACTACTTATTTTTTTCAAATAATTTATGTAAGTTGCACAACCTGTTCCAATATTAGCCAATAGAAGGGCAGAAAAAGATGGCCCGGCACCACCATTTTTATCTACGTTTTTGAAGTACCAGCGCTCCCTCTATATATATATACCGGGTATCTCAAGACTGCTACCGAAAACGAAGCCGGGTGGTAGTTTTAGTGGCTACAAACACAATGCAATTAAAATTTCACCTAGAAACGCGACAATTTTTTTTTATGATTTTTTAAATATCGTCATTTTTGGGTGGTAAATCCATAGTTTTTGCTAAAATAATAATTTAAACTCTTTTATACCTTAGAGTATTTATAAATAAAAGGGTATATACTATTATTTAGGAAAAAATGTATTTACCACCCAAATATGGCCATTGGAAAAAAATAACAAAAAAAAATTGTCGCTTTTTTTTGCAAATTTTTCTGTTGCATTGTGTCTGAAGTCGCTTAAACTACCACCCGGCTTCGTTTTCGGTAGCAGTCTTGATATACCCTGTATATACTCTAAGTATGAAATTTAAAACGTGTTTACCTACCTATACTTCTACTAAGGGCCTATTCATTTATATCAATGACTTAAACGGAACCAATCGTTTGATTGATCGAGTCATTTGAACCGGTTCATTTCATAGTTGGATCAGTATTGATCCGGGTCTTAAAAATTGAACGAATTGTACATTGCTAGTATTCAGCCTAGTTGCGAGCGCTGCGCGCGGCTCCACAGAATATTTTTTCGTTTTTATTATTTTGTTAAGTCTCCATAAATCACATTTAAGTGATCCAAAGAAACTTAACAAAATAATAAAGTAGGTGTAACTTTTAGATGAAAAATATATAGATTGTGAATAAAACACTTAAAATATTTATTAAACGATTTATTTTTGAATGTTTTTTTTGTACTTAAATAATACATCTTTTTGCTGAAATTTTGGTAACATAGTAACTTTCATTACTCTAGAAATATCAGTACTCTTTACAACGAATAATTAAAGAAAATATATTTTACATGTTATTCTAGATTTCACTGTTATCAGTATTGCTGTTAAACATCACTGCTCCTTCAAATAGGTACTTGTGCTTAATTTTATGAACAATCTCTAATTCTCAAATACTAATCCAATAGGCGTGACGACAGTATCAAAATATCAAATATTTTATGATGTTAGGGGGAAAAATATATTAGAAGGGTTTAAAACGATATTTAGTTTTAATTCAGAATTCGAGATTAACAAGATTTTCAATAAAATAAATGTACAAAATATAGCAATCGGCCATTTTGACAGAAACACTAGCCACGACGCATGACGTCACGCCTATGTAAACCTGCCGTAAACATTACCAATTTCTTTAGAAATGTGGAATGTGAACTTTACCGGAACCACTTATAGACTTTAGAATTCATTTTTATCAAACGAAATATGTTTTATTTCGTTAACTTTCTTCGCTGCGCATAGACACAATGACATATTTACCTAGTGGTGACGTTATAACGGATACCATGACACCTACTAGCTTTTTCTGTGCACTATTGAAAGATTATTAGAAAAATGGCTTAAAACTGTGTTAAATCTTTGTTAGTTCTTGAAATATCGATTATTTCGTAAATAATAAATGTGTATCTATATTATAAAACATGATTTTAAAATAATTCGTCATGCCTATTGTAAATACAAAGTCTTCCATCTCTCGTCAACTTGTCTTGGCATTCACAACTATTTGTGTAACTAATTACTTTCTTTACTATCCATCCAGCAGCATAGGCCCGCAAGTGAGTTTTCGTGCATTCTCAATGGGCCTGCTCAAGTATATTCCCAATATCACATATTTTCTTATGATGATTTGACTGTCCAAAAATTCCATTTTCAAATAATTTATTTAAAATTATAGCTGGGATTGTCTAGTCATCATACCAATTGAAACTATTATTATGAAATTTGATTAATCTTGTAACTAAAAAGATTTGGAGGTTCAACTGGAGGTGTGGCAGTTAGCATCATTTTATGTATAATTATACTAATTTGTCTGATTTTCTTTTCAATAGGGTCTGAATTAAAATATTTGTGTCTCATTATATTAATTTGATATGATTTTAAACACTTCCACACCTTCATAACCCATTTTAACATAATAATAGTATAATAGTACAATACAATAGTTGTTTTTTTATAGCGGGTACTGACTTTTCTCTTGTTCTTATTGCTTCTGGCCAAAATGTGTGCTGCTCAGAATTTTCTGTTACTGCATTGTTAGTAGTTTTTATTAAAAAAAGACCACTATTGCAGTAGTCTTATTTGTCGTCGAGCTGACTGCGCTTTCATCGGTATATGTTGCTGGAATGAAAAAATATCAATAATTACAAAAAGATATAATTTGAGTTTGACTTACTAATGCAAATTGCTAAATGCATAATAATATGCAAAAAATTAAAATAAAACCTTGAGAGGTGTCATGGGACACCCGGATGAAACAAAGTTCCTTTCGATTAATTTGTGAAGGAATTGTAATAAAATTTTATTCTTAAGTTATAAAAATAATATTTTTTGAAGTGAAAACGTCTTTAGCGGCGTTGAGCACTTTTCTGTAATGGGTATAAAATCTTAAACTCGCGTCAGGACACGTGACCTGATCGAAAAAGCGTAGGACGGATGGAGAGTAGACAGCTATCCCCTCTCTACAGCGCGGCGAAAATGTATGCCTGGGCCTACTGTTTCGTTTTTTTTTCAGTTTCACCCACTTTTTCCAAAATTGTCCCTTAGCCCCCCCCCCCCCCTGCCTTCCCCCCCTTATTCCGAAATAGTGCCTATTAGCCTCTCCACGAAACCTACCCCCCCCCCCTCCCCTACCCCCACCCCGAAAATTTACCTCACACCCCCAATCCTATCTCGGCCAACATAGGTCGTAGACCACCGTGTTTGGTATCCTCGGAACCGTCTTGGTGAGGGCTACAAATTGACCCTGCCAGAAATCCCAAATTACGCAAAAAATTACCCCCCCCCAAAAAAAAACTATTTTACCTCCAAAAAATTAATTTAAGTTAGCCTCCCCACGAAATCTTCCCCCCCCCCCCTCCCTCCTTACTCCCACCCCGAAATTTACCTCACCCCCCCCAATCCTATCTCGGCCAATATAGAT
Organism: Hyles vespertilio; assembly: GCA_009982885.2. Taxonomy (NCBI): domain Eukaryota; kingdom Metazoa; phylum Arthropoda; class Insecta; order Lepidoptera; family Sphingidae; genus Hyles; species Hyles vespertilio. The sequence continues at coordinate 10,121,925 of CM042816.1, read as the reverse complement.
CGTAGACCCGCCGAGTTTGGTATCGTTGGAACCGGCTCGGTGAGCTCTACAGATTGGCCCCAACCAAATCCCCAAATTCCTCCCTCTCTCCCCTAAAATATTTGTCCAGGCATAACTCCGTCATTTCTTAAAGTAAACCCCCCGTGTTTGGAGTCAGAGGAATCGTCTTGACGAGCTCGATAATCGAGAGCAGGCAAAATACGATATTTCTTATTTTTACTATATACCGGTGGTAGGTCTCTCATATGCATGATCGTAGCCAGCCGTGGAATCAGGCTGGGGCAGCAGTCTAAAATTATATGTAATTTGCAATCTGTACCCACGTTCTTCCCCCGGTATTTTTGAAGTGAAAACTTCTTTAGCGGCGTTGAGCACTTTTTCTGTAATGGGTATAAAATCTTAAACTCGCGTCAGGACACGTGACCTGATCGAAAAAGCGTAAGACGGATGGAGAGTAGACAGCTGTCAGTTAGCTGTCAGTTTATAAAGCTTTGATGAATTGCCAATGATTTTGAGTGGAGATTTCAACATAAACTTCGCAGACGATAAAAATCAACTATTAATTGAATTTTTAAATAATGAATTTGGTTTAACTATGTCGAATGATCGCAATCTTAGCACAACGAAATACAAAACTACTATTGATGCGGTCTTTATTAGACATTTAAATAGGTTCGAATCAAAACTGTTCGTTTCTTACTTCAGCTACCATAAACCTATCGTATCAGTTTTAGGATTGGCGATGATAGTTCTGGTAATGATGATGGTGAAAAAGTCGTTGAAATTATGGATGAAAGTTGATTTTTCGGAGAGATAAACTTTTTAATGTAAAATAATTGTAATAGTTTTAAAGTGTTAAATTTTTAATGTAATATAAATTGTCACGTTTGCAATAAACGCAATAAATGAATATTGTATTCTACCACATAAATGATAGTACTTTTATACTGATAAAGCAATTGGTGCAAAATTATTCCCTAACCATTCCAAATATCAAACATGCTCAACGTTAATAATCAAGTTTTCACTTCTGCCGGCACTCCCGGAGTGCAACCCGTCTTTTTTTATTATTAACAAATATAATGTAATATTTTAATCAGTACGCTCAATTTTAGTAATAATTGGCAAATATACGTAGTCAAATCTAGGGATGATGATTGATAGCAGGGTAACAAACTAAAATTGTAAATAATAATAATTTTATTAAGGAGGATCGAAAATCAATTTATTACAGTTTTATTATGTAATTTTAATTAAATGTCATCATCAAAGAATCAAGAAGCATTTGGGTACCACCATCATTATGTTTATTTTTTCCCATATTTAGGCAATTTATGTTTCTTTTGTACCAATTTGATTTATGATATTTGATGAAAATTCGAAAATGTCGCAACGTTTCCCACTTAATTTTAGGCTAGAGTGTGTTCTTAGTTCTTACTATAGCCTTTAACATATTAATATGTATTTGGATATTCTATTGCCTTTATGAAAGTTAAATAAAATGTATGACATCATTTTCAAATAAAGAAATAAAATCGATTCTCAAACGTTTTAAAGTGTCGTTACAACTTTTCGTGAGAATTTTTTCCTTCTAGACTGATTATATGATTTTTCAATACTTACAATAATTTGTCGTGTAAAGGAGAGCAGCAGATATAGCAGCATATATAGCAGCTTTTGACCTGAAAATAAATAAGAGTAATTAATTGACAATGGTGACTTGCAGATACAATTAGAACTAAAACATATACATCACTTTAAAATGTTCTTGCTTTGATTTTAAAATGATTACTTTTTACTGTAATAATTTATAAAATAATTTTCAGACAACTGATGATTAAAAGGACATTAATTAGTTAATTTCGTTAGATTCCATTTTTATTTTAAAGAACATAAATGATTACTTTGATGAATATTCAATTATCAAATACCTTAATCTTCTTTATTGTTTCAAGTATGACATATTGGTCATTTAACTTATGTAACTCATTTTGGTATGCAGGCAATCAGTTTCATAGACATCAATTTTATCTTGCTAATGAGATATGTGTCTATCCAAGACTATATTTTTGGCTATATATTTAAATTAGCCCCACCTATATTATTGGTTCTATCTGCAAATAAAGAAACAGTACACTTAGTTACCACTATCATCAAAATATGAAAACATAAGCGTATAAAGTAGTTTGTTTGAGTAACTAACCTGGGTTTTGATTTCACAAAATATGATGATTTGTTGTCTCTTATTCCAAATGTTTAAAAGCTTATCGGAATTATGTGGCTTGGTCGCATATTAATGCCGTAAGGCTGTCTTGACATAGCTTTTGTTTCTGGTACAGATGGAGCCCCTTGAGAAAAGTAAAACCATATTTTCTGCTGCCACTTTATGAACAGCTCCTCGCAACATGAATATTCACATTTTATTCCAGCACCTTCACAAATCCTTGAATACAATTTGTATTTAACAAATATTGGAACTATACGCAGTATTTAAAATCCATTAACACAGTAAACAGCAAAGGTAAACAACTTGACAACATGTAATGGCGGCCAAAATGGCGGCGCAGACGCCGGTTTTACTTTTCAGAGCAACTGGCGACCGTGGGGAATGCAGGGGTTGCGGGAGGGGTGCAAGCTGGATGCAACTGTCAGCTTTGTTTTGCAATCAAATTGCGCCACAGATTATACCATGGAAAAATTTTCAATATGGAAGGTATACAGGCATCATAGATGTAGTATAGAACATAGATCGGCAATGTGTCATTTTGAGCGCGACCAAAACTGATTTACGATTGTGTGCGTGAAGTTTACATGTGTGCTTGACATATAGTGGTGTACCATGCACTTTCGATACTATCATATCGATATCGATATAGCTGTCGGCCTGTAGTTGTGAAATAAAATGTTATGGATATATGCGACATTTTATTATATATATGATAAACACACAAATAAATAAAGATAAATTGTCATGTTATTTTGTTTGAGATGTTTTGTATGGGTCTTTATGTTCACCTGAACAATTTTTTTTTATTGTGATGTATACATAGTACATATATATTATACTAATTAAATTGAGAACAAAAAACACTTTTATAAAATAAAACTATAATTAACAAAGTTTTAGCGTTTTCGGTTTATTTTTTTCATTTTTAATTTCCTGTCGCGAAGTTTCGATTACTTTACAGCTTTCGTAGTCACAGGGTGGACTCAGTCTGCAACAAAATCCGTGATTATTAGTTTTTTTTCAATGATTAACATTCGCGTAAGTCTAAGAAACACATTTTTACTATATGTATACTAGAGTTTAAAAAAATATGCTTATTTACGTCAATTAATTGACTTGTAACACATTGGGAAGTGTTGGACGCCTGCTGGGCCGCGTTAGAGGTGTACGGAGGAGCTTGTAGGAAGTCGTTGGATGCAGTGTGGGATGCAGGCAGCTTACAAACTGGTGTAGACATTCTTGTGGAAGGCCTATGTTCATTAGTCGCATTCCTGTGGCTGAAGAAAGAGACAGTTTAATAAACAATGAAGCTTTTCTCGATCACTTTACCTAAACTAATGTTTTTCCTATGAGAATTATAAATTTTAAACCTATACCAAATGTTATGATAAATGAATAATGTTGCTTCAAGGTTTGGACGATGATACTGTGCATAGAAGTATCGCATATTTTATAATAATATCGAATATGTTCTTGTTTTACTATTATAAATTGACAGCCTCTTGGCAGAGATTGAAACAGGTTCTTAATTCATAAATCACATACATGAAGTGTTATAATAACTATTCCACAAATATAAAAAAATGAGAAAAAGTAAAGTAATAAGTAATATTGTAGAATGAATACTATAATAATGGCCGGGGAAATATGGCCGGGATAACGCCAGGTAGAAGAAGAAGAAGAATGCACACTATCACAACATACTATAGCTCCATAAAAATGTAGGGAAACATGTGTTGTCATCGACTATTTTATCGACAACCTTTTATTGATCGAACCTGTCAGTCAATCCCTAGCAACTTTTGGTTGAAATTATTGTAAATTCACGTATTTGATATTATTTTTTATACGTAATGGATGCTTTCAGCGTATTTATATAATGAAATACTATATTCTTTTCTACCGATATGTATACACGGATTTCCGACAGAACTTTGTCTATTGGGCAAAGCCAGTTGTCTAGGCTGAAGACGGAAGACGGCCGCGTGGTATCGACGAGGGCAGAGGTATTAGGGGAGATCGAGAGGTTCTACGGACAGCTTTACACCTCGGTTGCCAAACCTGCTGTTAGCTCGGCCGAAGACCCGAGAGCCGAGTTGATCCGACACTTTAGCGATGATATCCCGGACATCAGCCTGTGTGAGATTGAGATGGCCCTGAAGCAACTTAAAAACAACAAGGCGCCGGGCGAGGACGGAATAACTTCAGAGCTTCTGAAAGCGGGCGGAACGCCGATACTGAAAGTCCTTCAGAGGCTCTTCAATTCCGTTCTCCTCGAGGGCTCAACGCCAGAGGCATGGAGCAGGAGCGTGGTGGTACTGTTCTTCAAAAAAGGTGATAACACTTTGCTGAAGAATTACAGGCCCATCTCGCTCCTGAGCCATATCTATAAGTTGTTTTCGAGGGTCATCACAAATCGTCTCGAACGCAGGTTTGATGACTTCCAGCCTCCCGAACAAGCCGGTTTCCGAAAAGGCTTTAGTACCATAGACCACATCCATACGCTTCGGCAAGTTATACAAAAAACCGAGGAATATAACTTGCCGCTTTGTTTAGCGTTTGTGGACTATGAGAAAGCCTTTGATTCGATCGAGACTTGGGCTGTGCTACAGTCTCTCCAGCGGTGCCATATCGACTATCGGTACATCGAAGTGTTGAAGTGTATATACAACAACGCCACCATGTCGGTCCGAGTACAAGATCAGAGTACGAAGGCTATTCCACTACAGAGAGGCGTGAGACAGGGAGATGTCATATCTCCGAAACTGTTCACTGCCGCGCTGGAAAAATGCCTTCAAGCTCTTGCAGTGGAAAGGATTCGGCATCAACATCAACGGCGAGTATATCACTCACCTTCGGTTTGCCGACGATATTGTAGTCTTGGCTGAATCGCTGGAAGACCTTAGCACTATGCTCGAAGACCTCAATCGAGTCTCCCAACAGGTGGGTCTTAAAATGAACATGGACAAAACGAAGATCATGTCGAATGTCCATGTTGTGCCCACCCCCATCGGTGTTGGGGGCTCGACTCTTGAAGTTGTTGACGAATATGTCTATTTAGGACAAGTGGTCCGGTTAGGCAGGTCCAACTTCGAGAGAGAGGTCAATCGTCGAATCCAACTCGGTTGGGCAGCGTTCGGGAACTACGCGACGTCTTCTCGTCCAAAATACCTCAGTGCCTTAAATCGAAAGTCTTCGATAGCTGTGTGTTGCCAGTGATGACTTACGGCACCGAGACGTGGCCTCTCACTATGGGCCTTATTAGGAAGCTCAAAGTCACTCAACGAGCTATGGAGAGGGCTATGCTCGGGGTTTCCCTACGAGATCGAATCAGAAATGAGGAGATCCGTAGGAGAACTAAAATAACCGACATAGCCCACCGGATTAGCAAGTTGAAGTGGCAATGGGCCGGGCACATAGCGCGGAGATCTGATGACCGATGGGGTCGGAAAGTACTCGAATGGAGGCCGCGTAGCGGAAAGCGCAGCGTAGGACGTCCACCAACAAGATGGTCCGACGACCTGGTAAAGGTCGCGGGACGTCGCTGGACACAGGCTGCCTCCAACAGGTCTCTGTGGAAATCATTGGGGGAGGCCTATGTTCAGCAGTGGACTTCCTTTGGCTGATGGATGGATGGATGGATGGTTATATTTATTAAACGTAGTTTATTATAGTGCATTGTGCAGTGCTAAGGTGTGGTTCATGCAGGCGTAAAAATCCGAAATAATTAAAGTTTTCACAGGTACCGGCCACTTTTGCACAATACTATTTTGTGACGATATTATAGAATTAAATGGAAATCCGTGTATACATATCGGTAGAAAAGAATATAGTATTTCATTATATAAATACGCTGAAAGCATCCATTACGTATAAAAAATAATATCAAATACGTGAATTTACAATAACTTCAACCAAAAGTTGCTAGGGATTGACTGACAGGTTCGATCAATAAAAGGTTGTCGATAAAATAGTCGATGACAACACATGTTTCCCTACATTTTTATGGAGCTATAGTATGTTGTGATAGTGTGCATTCTTCTTCTTCTTCTACCTGGCGTTATCCCGGCCATATTTCCCCGGCCATTATTATAGTATTCATTCTACAATATTACTTATTACTTTACTTTTTCTCATTTTTTTATATTTGTGGAATAGTTATTATAACACTTCATGTATGTGATTTATGAATTAAGAACCTGTTTCAATCTCTGCCAAGAGGCTGTCAATTTATAATAGTAAAACAAGAACATATTCGATATTATTATAAAATATGCGATACTTCTATGCACAGTATCATCGTCCAAACCTTGAAGCAACATTATTCATTTATCATAACATTTGGTATAGGTTTAAAATTTATAATTCTCATAGGAAAAACATTAGTTTAGGTAAAGTGATCGAGAAAAGCTTCATTGTTTATTAAACTGTCTCTTTCTTCAGCCACAGGAATGCGACTAATGAACATAGGCCTTCCACAAGAATGTCTACACCAGTTTGTTGTAAGCTGCCTGCATCCCACACTGCATCCAACGACTTCCTACAAGCTCCTCCGTACACCTCTAACGCGGCCCAGCAGGCGTCCAACACTTCCCAATGTGTTACAAGTCAATTAATTGACGTAAATAAGCATATTTTTTTAAACTCTAGTATACATATAGTAAAAATGTGTTTCTTAGACTTACGCGAATCTTAATCATTGAAAAAAAAACTAATAATCACGGATTTTGTTGCAGACTGAGTCCACCCTGTGACTACGAAAGCTGTAAAGTAATCGAAACTTCGCGACAGGAAATTAAAAATGAAAAACATAAACCGAAAACGCTAAAACTTTGTTAATTATAGTTTTATTTTATAAAAGTGTTTTTTGTTCTCAATTTAATTAGTATAATATATATGTACTATGTATACATCACAATAAAAAAAAATTGTTCAGGTGAACATAAAGACCCATACAAAACATCTCAAACAAAATAACATGACAATTTATCTTTATTTATTTGTGTGTTTATCATATATATAATAAAATGTCGCATATATCCATAACATTTTATTTCACAACTACAGGCCGACAGCTATATCGATATCGATATGATAGTATCGAAAGTGCATGGTACACCACTATATGTCAAGCACACATGTAAACTTCACGCACACAATCGTAAATCAGTTTTGGTCGCGCTCAAAATGACACATTGCCGATCTATGTTCTATACTACATCTATGATGCCTGTATACCTTCCATATTGAAAATTTTTCCATGGTATAATCTGTGGCGCAATTTGATTGCAAAACAAAGCTGACAGTTGCATCCAGCTTGCACCCCTCCCGCAACCCCTGCATTCCCCACGGTCGCCAGTTGCTCTGAAAAGTAAAACCGGCGTCTGCGCCGCCATTTTGGCCGCCATTACATGTTGTCAAGTTGTTTACCTTTGCTGTTTACTGTGTTAATGGATTTTAAATACTGCGTATAGTTCCAATATTTGTTAAATACAAATTGTATTCAAGGATTTGTGAAGGTGCTGGAATAAAATGTGAATATTCATGTTGCGAGGAGCTGTTCATAAAGTGGCAGCAGAAAATATGGTTTTACTTTTCTCAAGGGGCTCCATCTGTACCAGAAACAAAAGCTATGTCAAGACAGCCTTACGGCATTACATTTTTATTTTATTAATGAACATAATTACTTCTGTTGTGATTTAACCTTCACCAATATTAACATATAAGTCTACAAAAAGTGATCCTGCAGACATAGTAGAGACTTTCTTTGTACTTCCTACGATGAACGCATTTGCCTGCAAATTGCTTGGACTGGAAATTTCACCCGAGTCTAGCCTAGAAATTATAAAACAATTAATAAAAAAATAAATATTATAAGGGCACAATCTGTTGAAGTTGACTGCTTTCCTGACTTTAGATACATATAACCATAAAAACTGATAATTATACATTAATATGTTAAGAACTTGGAAATACCTATACCAATAGCTTTAATCTTGCACTGTACTGTGCTGGGTCGACTTATACTTTCCACTGCAGAGCACAAGCTTCCTCTACAGTCGAGAGTACGAATGAGAGGAGTAAGGGTACATAATCCATCAACTCTAGACACTAACAAAAAGTTAACCTTATCACATGTTCAGAGATCTAATAAATCTGTATTTTAATGGGTATTTATTTCAACTTATTGTTATTTCTTATATTCCTGTAGCAGATTAAACTAGAAATAGGGTCACAGCGGAATAACATATTATTATATTTACCTTTATTATGTCAGATGAGGTTAGATTTATGTTTTTCAATAATTTCAATAATTTGGTATTTCTTGCTCCGCCAACATAGCTGTTCACTTATTAAAGTGTTTGTATATTTTGTTTGTGAAGGCTGCACAGATATTTCTATGTTTTTTTCGTTTGTGCACTCGGGAACAAAACACATAACTAAAATTAATAATTATCACGTAAATCACAAGTTTTTAGATACGATTTACACAAACCAAATTATATCACGTTTGTACTGTTAAATATTTACGTTACTGATTACAAAACAGATGAAATAACATGCAATTAAAATAAAATAAGCAAATCCAAACTAAACAGCAATCGGCTGTTGAAAAATATGGCGGCAATATGGCGGCGACAGCGCACGCCGGCACACGCACACATTCATAAAAGTGAAAGAGATGGGGCGAAAACGGCACATGAGAAAGCGAGAAAGAAAATTGGGTTACTTTTTAAGCCCGAGTTAAACGGGCCTGGCGGCAATATGGCGGCGACAGCGCACGCCGGCACACGCACACATTCATAAAAGTGAAAGAGATGGGGCGAAAACGGCATATGAGAAAGCGAGAAAGAAAATTGGGTTACTTTTTAAGCCCGAGTTAAACGGGCCTGCTCACCCCCTTATGCAATCGGTACTGTACCGAAATTACCGATTTTGAAATATTTAGGGATGCACGTTATACTTTCAGCATACCGATTTTGACTACCGGAAATTTACCGGTTTTATATTTTGTTTCATGCAATGACGTTTACAAATAGACACGTCATACACTAACTTAATGGCACAAAAAAATGGCGCGATGCGTATTGTAATTTCAAATTGGTTCGAAGAAAGAGTAAAAAAATGGTTGCCTGTAAAGTCGGTTTTACGGGCGAAGGTTTCGTGGGGAGGCTAATAGGCACTATTTCGGAATAAGGGTGGGGGAAGGCAGGGGGGGGGCTATGGGACAATTTTGGAAAAAGTGGGTGAAACTGAAAAATAATTCTCTAGTGCTGCGCGCGCACCGTTACGTTACCGGGCGTTACACTTTTTCATAAGTGACTCCCAGCCGCAACCTAATTTAAGACGTTGTCACGTCAAAAGCAAGATACATAAGTTAGAAGAAGATGAATAGACATCGCTAGTTACGTAACAATAAGTGCCGCACGGTTATTGGCCAAAGCGCGTGTGACGTAGCACCAAGCATGAAGTAAGGGTGACGTGGCGAAAGCTGTCAAACATCGCCATGAGAGCGAATTTATTAATTTTATTTAATAAAAAATTAAATTAGTGTGTACTTGCGTACTAAATAAATTATTTTTTTTGTTTCACAGTTTCAGAATCATTTGTACATTATTTTAAATCACTCTAATCTGTTTTTCCGCATTTGGTTTTGAGAATACAAATAGTCACAGAAACGTGTATCCGCGACACTGGTTGAAGCGTGACTGATTGCAAATGAGCCAATTACCTTCCAAACGTCTTGCACGTAGTGTTATATTCTCTTTGCGTCTTGCCATTATAAAGCTCGGACAACGCATCTATGCTTTATAAACATCTTAGGTTTCATGCTTATATTTTCAAATTTATGGATTTAAAATAACAAATAAAACCAAGTTATAATTCTAAACCTTTACTCAACAATATATTCTTTGATTTGTTTTATATTACAACACATTTATTTTAACATTTTTATCCTAATGAATATTATAACCTCCAATACTTTTTTATACATCTTCAGATTAATTTAAGCATTTTCAATTTGTTAATATCGCTTAATTTTATCTCTTAAAATTCTCTTAATTTTAGGACCAATAAAACAATGCCAAATGTAAGAACTAAGAACATGACTACAGAATTGAAATATGCATTGACAAATAAAAATTTTAATGGAAACATTAATTGTTGCAAATTATATTTTACAATACCATGAAGCAGCATAAGATTGCTTTGATTGTAAATTTTATCTAAGAGACAATTAACATAAAGTAAATAACAAACAAAACGATTTAGCTTACTTTTGGAGAAATTGAAAAGCAAAAACAAGACATACATAATTAAAATAAGCTATCAATTAACAAATAATTATTAAAATCATTGAAAACATTAAATGCATCATGCATTACTAAATACTAAAACTTTTTTGATTCATTATTATAATATATTAAAGGAATAGGCAAAACATATGTTTGAATAAAGTCATTTTAAAGAATGTTAATGCTATTACTATTATAGTATGCACAATATAGGTCTATAATATACTTTTATAAACAACTGCATTGCGCTGGATTTGAAAATATAACCAAAATCTTTAGCAAATGCATTTTATGAGAATATTAATTATATCAAGAAGTATAAATATTATAAACAGATTATTAATGAACATAATTACTTCTGTTGTGATTTAACCTTCGCCAATATTAACATATAAGTCTACAGTGTAGTGATCCTGCAGACGCAGTAGAGACTTTCTTTGTGCTTACAATGATGAACCCATTTGCCTGCGAATTGCTTGGACTGGAAATTTGACCCGAGTCTAGCCTAGAAATTATAAAACAATTAATAAAGGAATAAATACTATAAGGGCTCAATCTGTTGAAGTTGACTGCTTCCTGACTTTACAATACATATAACCATAAAACATTGGATAGTTATAAATGAATATGTTATGAACTTGGAAATACCTATACCAAAAAATGGCTTTAATCTTACACTGTACTGTGCTGGGACGACCATTTACTTTTCACTGCAGAGCACAAGCCTCCTGTACAGTCGAAAGTACGAATGAAAGGAGTAAGGCTACATAATTCATCAACTCGACACTAACAAAAAGTTAACCTTATCATATGTTCAGAGATCTAATAAATCTGTATTTTAATGGGTATTTATTTCAACTATTTCAACTTATTATTTCTTATATTCCTGTAGCAGATTAAACTAGAAATAGGGTCACAGCGGAATATTGGAGGTTTATAGCTGTTATAATAATATCACTAATATCTGGTCTCTTCTTTGACCTTCTTGTGAGAACTCTTTCTCACATGTTTAGTGAAATGAATACTCAGCAGAGTTCAGCCATAGCAAGCATTTAATGTTATACATACATTAGGTATAAACTTTAATCACAACACAATAAGAACTTAGCAAAAATATATGTCGCAGCATGGTCATGAGTACGGATTATTTTAATATTGTCATGAGTACGGATGTGAAATAGAAAGCGCCCCACCCGCTAGATCGACGACTTCACTTCGATGTGGTACGGGTGAACTTCAGTGCGCTTCGACAGAATCAGGATGTCATCGCTGGAGGGATTATTCAGTTGGTGATAACTGAAGAGTGAAGACGTCTTGGGACTGTCCTACTACCTTAGTACCTAGTGTTTGTGCTATTATACTGAGAAAGGGTCTATTAAAAAATAAAAGTGAGTGATTATAATATTTTCCGTGTGTTGTGCTTTACATAGTAGTTAAATCCTCCTCCGATATATATATATGTGAAAAATATTTGATGTTTATGACATATGTAAACTTGTGTGTTTACAATAACAGCTTTGAACAACGACTGACGTCCCAAATATTTTTCACACATTCGAAGGCTTATTTTATTTTTGAATCTACATTCAAAAATACCTTCCAGCCTGTCTTACACACTGACATGAGGTTACATACAGTCCAATAGCAACTCTATGCTCTAACACGGAATAACATATTATTATATTTACCTTATTTATGGCAGATGAGGTTAGATTTATGTTTTTCAATAATTTGGTATTTCTTGCTCCGCCAACGTAGCTGTTCACTTATTAAAGTGTTTGTATATTTTGTTTGTGAAGGCTGCACAGATATTTCTATGTTTTTTTCGTTTGTGCACTCGGGAACAAAACACATAACTAAAATTAATAATTATTACGTAAATCACAAGTCTTTAGATACGATTTACACAAACAAAACTATATCATGTTTGTACTGCTAAATATTTACGTTACTGATTACAAAACAGATGAATAACATGCAATTAAAAATAAAATAAGCAAATCCAAACTAAACATTAAACAACAATCGACTGTTGAAAAATATGGCAGCAATATGGCGGCGACAGCGCACGCCGGCACACGCACACATTCATAAAAGTGGCGGAGCGTGAAATAGATGGGGCGAAAACGGCATATGAGAAAGCGAGATAGAAATTTGCGTCACTTTTTAAGCCTGAGTTAAACCGGCCTGTGTTGGAATATATGGCAGCAATATGGCGGCGACAGCGCACGGCGCACGCCGGCACACGCACACATTCATAAAAGTGGCGGAGCGTGAAAGAGATGGAGCGAAAACGGCATATGAGAAAGCGAGATAGAAACTTGCGTCACTTTTAAGCCTGAGATAAACCGGCCTGATGGCCACAGAGTACTTTGTAGAGATGTGAGGTTAATGGAAAAAAATCGATTAAATTGAAATCGATTTTTCTTTATTCAATATTAATCGATTTGTTAAAGATCGATTATAAATAACGTAATAATCGATTTTTGCGAAAAAATCGATTTTTTTCTATTATTTAAAAATCTAAATGCTTTTCATATTCCAATAATAATCCTCCGAAATGCATATTAACAATTTATTAAAATAAAAATCAAATAAATCGATATGCATTAAATAATATCAGATTCAAAACTAAAAATCAAAGTGAATGTTCCTTTAAATTTTCAAGGTAAGGAATGAAGAAACCAAGTTTATTTATTGATACAAATTTTCAGTACCATTCAACATTTATTTTAATAAAAATGAAATGATGAGCATCGCAATAAAATAACAACCTTTTTGACTCAGAAACTAAAATATAAATCAAATTTTAAAAAATTGCCATAACTGTCCAGTACTATTTCATATTTAGGCCTACGTTCAACAGTGGACAGCAATAGGCTGATATGATGATGATAATTTTACATGTGATTAGTTTTGAAATAAATTTCTTTAAAAAATAAACGTCTGCATTGTTATCTCAAAAACAGAAATATAAAACAATTTATCTTTTGTTAATCTAAGTTTTAATAAGTCCGCCAACCCGCACTAGGCCAGCGTGGTGGACTATATGGCCTAAGCACTGTCAATCGTATTCTCGATTGTAGAGTAGGCCCGTGCCCTTGCAGTGGGACGTATATGGGCTGATATACATAATCTAAGTTTAAGCAATGCAAAATATTAGAAGTAATTATTGTCACAAATGTCCACTCCTATTTATATAAAAAACTTAACGACTCTGTTATGTTCTCAAAAACTAAAATATAAAACGAATACTCTGACTTTTTTCATAAAACGAAAACGAATACGATCATTTTCATAAAACGAATACTGGTGGTAGGTCTCTCATATGTGAGAAGCTCCATAGATGACAGATTAAATAGAGATACTACCGGCTACGTCATAACATGAAAATAATATTGAACCCTTATTGGTCTGTGATTAAACTATACTAAATCTATGGATTAAACCAAGGATTGGGTATAAGCTTCTTGGATTAAACCGTATAAACTTACTTCGAGTTTTTTCATATGTTGCATGGATGGCGCTGTTAATAAAAATCGATTTTTTACGGATAATTTATATAATCGATTTATAAATAATGGAGGTTTATAGCTGTTATTATTATATCACTAATATCTGGTCTCTTCTTTGACCTTCTTGTGAGAACTCTTTCTCACATGTTTAGTGAAATGAATACTCAGCAGAGTTCAGCCATAGCAAGCGTTTAATGTTATACATACATTAGGTATAAACATCAATTCAATCACAACACAATAAGAACTTAGCAAAAGTATATATGTGAAAAATATTTGATGTTTATGACATATGTAAACTTGTGTGTTTACAACTTTGGACAACGACTGACGTCCCAAATATTTTTCACACATTCGAAGGCTTGTTTAATTTTTGAATATACATTCAAAAATACCTTCCAGCCTGTCTTACACACTGACATGAGGTTACATACAGTCCAATAGCAACTCTATGCTCTAACACTCCTCCTTAACCTAATGTCCATGCAAGTACCTTACACTGCTTAAACACATATACCCATACCTCTCACACAAAACTCAAACTTCCCTCTTGGAAGTGGTTTCGTTAAAGCATCTGCAATCATGCATGCTGTCTCCTTATATTTCAGTATCACATTATTATTCACAATTGCCTCACGTACAAAGTGGTAAACATCTATATGTTTGGTCCGTTGGTGGTGTACTGGGTTCTTAGCGATAGCAATGGCAGACTGACTATCAGAGTAGACAGTCATGGATTCACTTGACTTATACTGTCCATTCGATATTTCAGCAAAAAATCTTTGCAAAAATATTGCTTCTCTAGCAGTTTCGGATATTGCTACGTACTCTGCCTCCGCTGTACTAAGAACAATCGTCCGTTGTTTCGTACTTTGCCACGAAACAGCTCCTCCTTGAATAAGGAACACTGATCCTGTATAAGATCGTCGATCACTGTCTCCTGCATGATCCGCATCAGTAAAAGCTTCTATAGTTAGTTGTTGTTTCGCTTTCACATATCTCAAACCGTGACTCTTAGTCCCTTTGAGATACCGCAATACGCGTTTAGCAGCAATCCAGTGTTTCTCTTCTGTTGAGATGACAGTTAGGGAACAAATGAAACGATTGCTTGCGTAATGCACACTGAACGTTTATTCCTTTGTACACGGTATTTATGCGTGGGCGCAGCCACGCACACATACACAACATCTCTCCACCGATAGCTTTACAACTTATTTATTATTCCTTATAATTAACTCTTGGGATATTGCGTAATGATATTCGTGATGATGGGTTATGCCTTTCAATGATTTGTTTGGGTATCGCCACATTACTCTGTCCTGAGCCCTCCGGATCTTCCGACGATGTTCCGCACGTTTCTTCTACGACATCGAGTTGTTCAGGTTGGAGACAGGTCGACTGTTCAGTTGGCTCGCGTGCCTCCGTGGTTGCGGCTAAAAGCGGACTGCTGACGATGTGTTGTGAAGTTTGTGTGTCCGCTTCCTTTCCTCTCTCCTCTGAGTCAAGGGAACCACTTAACGGTACTTGTGGTGAACGTCTATTGATATCTTGAGGCGACCCATTTAAATTGATATCGCAATCCCAATATTCAATATCCTTGTTTAACCCTTTATACAAAACTAGTTGATTTTTATGTTTCCTTAATGTAACCCCACAAATATTTTTAATTAAATACATTACTTTGCCTACTCTTTTAACAATATAACCCTTGTTCCAAATGCATTTATTATTGACAATGTTCTTATACAATATCTTGTCCCCGATACAAAATGTTTGTTTGTTTTTACCGCCGTGTGACTTAATCTGTAAACACTGTTTACGTTTCACAGTATGAGAAACGTTTGACGAGGGTAATGAGGTAGGCGCATTAACAGTAAGCAAGTCTAACCGCGATCGTAGATTTTTACCGTAAACAAGCTGAGCCGGTGACAACCCTGTGGTGCTGTGAATAGAATTTCTATATTCAAAAAGATATTTTAATAAATTTAACTTCGTCTGATGGACAGTGGTATTTAGTAACATGAACGCTTTAATTCCCTTTTTTATTATTTTCACGTAACTTTCTGCTTGGCCATTGCTGGCTGGGTGATAAGATGGTGACGTAACATGCAGTATTCCGTTAGATTTACAAAACTGTTCAAATACTGATGAAACAAAAGCCGTGCCATTGTCGCTGACTATAGTGTGTGGTACCCCAAATCTGGACATGAATTCATACAGTTTATCTATTACTAGAAACGATGTTAAGCCGGTTTTCATGTCGTAAACTTAAACCCACTTCGAGTATGCGTCCACCACTACTAGAAATACCTTCCCACTGATTGGGCCTAGGAAATCAATGTGTACTCTATAAAACGCTTGTGGCGGGTATTCCCACGGAGAAATAGGGGCACGCGTTGGGGTTGGTTTTAACTGTATACACACTTCGCAAGAATTTATCATCTTTTCCAGGGCATCGTCTATGCCTGGGAACCAAAACCGAGCGCGGGCTGCCGCCTTTGTTTTTACGATACCTAAATGTGAAGTATGTAATTCCGAAATGACTCTCTGACGAAACTTTTCCGGTAACACTACTTTGTGGCCTCTCATAATACACCCATTTTCATATGAAAGTTGTAGGCGACAGTTAAAATAAGGCTTTAGTTTTATATCGGACAATTTTACAGGCCAACCGTTTAATATATATTTAATAACACTTAATAACACGACATCCCTCTTTGTTTCTTCACGTAAGTCAGCCAGCGTTACGGGCAGACTTCCATCCAATACGAAATTAACATACGCCGCCCTATCAACTGGCGACTGTAATTCATATGACGGTGGGGATGCATTGTCCGACTCCCGCGCCGCTCGGTCCGTGTGCACAGTTGTGTGCACAGAGTACATTACTATATATGAAAGTTGTGTGCATTCGTTCCGAGGGCTGATTCGCTCGCGATAAATAATCTGCACAGTTATCCTTGCTACGGACATATTCTATGGTATAATTATACGCGCTAAGGAACAAGGCGTATCGCTGAAGCCTATTAGCAGATACTTCTGGAATACCCTTGTGTGGACCAAAAATAGAAATCAATGGCTTATGGTCAGTACGCAATATAAACGGTTCCGACCTTGCATATAAATATTGGTGAAAACGTCGAACCCCGAAAATAATGGCCGTGGCCTCTTTTTGGATCTGCGCATAATTCTTTTCTGCTGCGTTAAGGGTGCGAGATGCAAACGAAACCGGGCGTTCAAAACCATCACTACCTATCTGTGACAGTACGGCCCCCAAGCCGGTAGGCGATGCATCTACAGTCAAAATTAACTTCGCTTTTGGGTTAAAATGGGTCAACACTTGGTCAGAAGTTAGTATTTCCTTGATTTTATTAAAGGATTTATTGTGCACTGGAGTCCAAATCCATTTGGTTCCTTTCCTTAAAAGATCATACAATGGGCTTAATATACTAGAAGCATTAGGTACAAAATTCCTGTAATAGTTCACTAGTCCCAAAAATGATTGTAATTTGCCTAAATTAGTGGGTATCGGCGTTTCAACTAAAGCCTTGACCTTATCTGGTGATTTTTTAAGACCGTATTTATCTATTTTGTAACCGAGGTAATAAATTTCGTTTTTAAAAAACTCACACTTTTCCTTTTGCAAAACCAATCCCGCATCTTGTAATCTGCCTAATACTGCCGTGAGTCTACGCAGATGTACTTCTCGGGTGGGACCCGTTATAAGAATATCATCCAATAAGCAAAGTACTCCTTCCATATCGCAAAGCATATTTTCCATTGCTTTTTGAAAAATAGACGGTACGCTTGACAGCCCGAAAACCAATCGAGTGTATTTAAATAGCCCGCGATGTGTATTAATACACGTTAGCTTTTGGGATTCATCATCTAGTATGAATTGATTATAGGCCATAGACAAATCAATTTTTGAAAATTGCTGGCCTCCGTACAACTTTGTAAATATTTCATGTACAGTTGGTAATGGATATTTTTCAATTATAAGTTGTTTATTCAAACTCACGGAATAATCTACGCACAACCTGACAGTGCCGTTATGTTTAAGTACAGGTACAATAGGTGAAGCATACTCGGAATGTTCAACCGGTTTTAATATTCCTAATTGAACTAAACGATCAATTTCCTTGTTTATTTTATCTTTCAATGCAAAAGCAACAGGTCGCGCTTTAAAAAAAACAGGAGTTGAACCCGGCTTTATTTGCAACTTGACTTATATATTTATTAAACGCTCCTAGTTTGTTAGAAAAAACATCTGGAAACTGTAATTGCAAATTTTTCAACACGTCATCTATATTATTTATGTACATACATGAACTCAATTCTAACTTAAAAGCAGAGATAAAATTCCTACCTAATAAGGGCGGTCCGCATTCTCGCACAATATAAATATCTAATTCACGTGTCTGTCCCGAGTATGTGACGGGCAACCGTGCCACACCAACACACATTATTTTATTACCTGTATAGGTTAACAACTTTTTATTAGTCGACGACAATTGCACCTTTGTAAAATACTTTTTAAACATATTCGTTGAAATAACGGTTACTGCGGAACCACTATCGATTACAAATTTTAATTTTACCCCCAAAATTGTAACCGTCTCAGTCATTGGTTCGCCGTTTACGCATGAAATGTTAAAAAGCATACCATCATCACCCTCGTCAGTCCCATCCGGGACTATGTAATTCACTTTTTTACACATTCTTTGAAGGTGACCTTGCGTGTTACACTTTTTACACTTGTATTTTGCAAACCGACACTTTGACGACGTATGATTCGAACGACCGCACACTGAACACTTTTCAACGGTTTTTTTCCTTGTTTCACTGGATTGGTCGATCTTGAACAGCTGTTCCGGCTGCACCGCGAGATGCGCGGTGGCCACGGCACCCATGCGCGCGCTCCTTGCAGTCTCCGCCAGCTCGATCGCCTTCGCCAGGGTCAACTCTGCCAGGTCCTGAGCGAACAATTTATCTCGCTCATGTCCGGGTAACATCCCCATTACGAAACGGTCACGCAAGGCTTCTTCCACGTTGCTAAACCCACAATGGGCCGTCAGCCCACGAAGTCGGCAGCACGACTTCGTGTCTTTTGCTTGTCATTGCCTTGGAGTTTAGCTCGAGTGCTGTGATGCCGCATAGAAATTGCAGCGATCGCCAAATCCACAGCGTTTTGGCGTGAAGTGGTTATCCAACAATTGGATTATGTCTTCGTAAGGGACGTCCTGCAATTCCTTGGGCAAGGCAAGGCCTGACGCGAGTTTGAAGGTGCCGTCCGAGAGAGCGCTCAGCAAAATCGCCCGCCTTTTTGTTCCTGTTGCATCGCTGATGTTTGTTATCTCGTTTGCGATGAACCATTGTGCAATACGACTTTTATGTGTATTCCACGACTGCACGGCATCGCACGTCAAATGTCGATAAAATTCCGAATTGAATGTTCGACATTTTTTTTTTCGCGATGTAGGTAAGTACCTCCTCGTCGCCACTTGTTGAGATGACAGTTAGGGAACAAATGAAACGATTGCTTGCGTAATGCACACTAAACGTTTATTCCTTTGTACACGGTATTTATGCGAGGGCGCAGCCACGCACACATACACAACATCTTCATAACATTCATTGAACTGGCTAAGGTAGTTCACTACATGAGCTATATCTGGTCGTGTACATACTGCAAGATACATAAGTGACCCTATCAATGCTCAGTACGGAATCCTTTCGTCTGATTTCTTGCTATGTGACGGCTTCTCTAGCCTTTGGCCTGGTGCAAATGGTGTGACCACAGGTTTACAATCCTCCATGTTGTATGCCTTCAGAATTTTATCTACATACTTCTCTTGATGTAACTTAATTCCATTGTCATCTTGCACAATATGGATTCCTAGCATCAATTCAGCCTTGCCAAGATCTTTTGTTTCAAAATTGGACATCAATTCACTTTTGACCTTAAGCAGTTCTTGTTTGTTGTTCCAGAACAGTAACATATCATCAACATACACAGCAATAATAATTGTGTTTCCATTCTGTGTCCGCATGTAAACACATGGTTCATGTTCTGATCTTTTAAATTTCAATCTTGTGAGTACTGAATGAAGTTTTTCATTCCATGCTCGTGGAGCCTGCTTCAGCCCATATAAAGATTTTTGTAGAAGACATACATAATCTTCTTTTCCTTTTACTTGAAACCCCTCGGGCTGCTTCATGTAGACTACTTCATTTAAATTTTCATTTAAGAAAGCTGTCTTCACATCCATTTGATCAATTTTCAGCCCTTCTCTCGCAGCTAATGCTATCAGTGTCCTTAAAGAGCTATGTCTGATAACAGGTGAAAACGTATCAAAATAATCAATGCCTCGCCGTTGACTGAAGCCTCTTGCAACGAGTCGAGCCTTATAACGAGTTTTTCCCCCCGCTTCTTCTTTGATTCTGAATAACCATTTAGAATCAACGATGTTACTCGACCTCGGTGGCTTCACTAATTTCCAAGTATTATTTTTATTCAGAGCATTGATCTCCTCCTGAATCGCATTTCTTCACTTTTCTTTATCATTTCTAGATAAAGCTTCACTCACTGTTAAGGGACAATCACTTTCGAGAATTTTATCTACATACTCGACGCATTTGTTGTAAACAACATGGCGGCCCGGGACGCAGACAGGCGCTGTTACACAATTAACGCTGGGTACCTCTATATTTATCGGTAGATGGCGCTGTTACATAATTAATGCTGGGCATGCATAGAATGGCTTAACACTTCATTATTCGCCAATAGATGTCAGGAAGTCATATTTTCAGTTTGTATTTCAGTTTTTTTTTGCAACATTTTTTATACATTAATCCTAATTATTAATATTCCTATTTCCTAATTAATATCCTAATTAATATATTAACATAATATTGTTCGGGTTCGATTCCCGCACCGAAACAAATATCTGTGTGAAGTAGAGGTATTTGTTTCGGGTCTGGCTATTAGTGAGACCGAAAAGTCTATTGTAGTTCCTGATACCCACGACACAAGACTAGTTCTTTGTGTGGGGTCGAGACTATAAATGTGACTGTTGGGTGTATTTATTTATTTATTTTATTACATTTTTGGATATTTAGGAGACTGTCCCGCCCTCACACCCGGCACTGCAACTCCTGTAAGCCAGGATCAACAGTGGCACGCAATGTAATGACACCAAGCATTGAAGCTCGGCAAGTCTCCGGGAATGTCTAACTTGTCTTTAACCCGCAACGAAATGAATCAGAAAGTTAAATTAATAGGAGGAGTTGGAAATAAATAATGTCCACTTCCCTCCGTGCAAAGC
This sequence comes from Hyles vespertilio, assembly GCA_009982885.2. Classification (NCBI taxonomy): domain Eukaryota; kingdom Metazoa; phylum Arthropoda; class Insecta; order Lepidoptera; family Sphingidae; genus Hyles; species Hyles vespertilio. The sequence continues at coordinate 10,100,558 of CM042816.1, read as the reverse complement.
GGGTAACAAAACATTGAACCAAAGAGGTAAATGACCTCTCAAAAAGACTTTTACAGCCGGAGAAGCCAGCTGTAAAGCACCACGGAATTCATTATTACATTTAAATGGGACCTATTGTGTGAGCTGTTATACTTGATTCCAGTAATAGGTATGGTAAAAACGCCGGAAAGAACGGAAATTCGTCCTAGTCTATTTTTGGATATTTGATTACAATATATGACATCATATTTTAATAAACAATGATGTGTCGGATTTGATAATGGCAGCTTTTCAATAATTTTCGCCAGTCCCCAAACCATTTAAAATCCACTAAAAGCAATGTTTCCCAACTAGGACCAAACTACCAGATTTAGTGGAAAATCCACTAAGTTGGCAACACTGGTAAAAAAAGCTTGAAAGATGGCCGCCCATGTAAGTTCTTGTCCAGACGATATTTGATACAGATGTTAACCGGTTTAAAACAGCGCGGGGGCCAATAAATAAGTTACTATCTACGTGTAATAACATGAATGGAATATAAATGACTTAGTCCTATCAAATGTTAACATTGTTATACCTAGTTTTTTAATGTATTTATTGATTTTGCATTAATGAAATTTTAGCGATCGAGACATGCAAAGCTGTTATCCTTTTTTATAGTGTTTGGTTTAGAAACTAAATTATAGTTTATGGTAGATTTTTAAGAAAATATCCTTAATTACGACGAGATTTGTATAGGTAAAGGTACTGGTAGGTATAGCGTAATCCATTACAATCAAAAATTGTAATAGTATTTAAAAATTACGAATAAGGGTAGGTAAGTGGTGGTTGAAAATTAAAACAAAATAAAAATAAACAATTATTATTATTTCAATCAATGAATAAATATTTAGGAATAAATACTGACAATTTCAAATCTATAAACCAATAATTAAAGATTTGTACGATTTATTTAGTACTTTTTTTTATTTGGTCCGGCATAGTAGCCCGGCACAGTGCCTCTGCCTCTGCCTCGGCTTCTGCCTCTGCCTCTGCCCGGGCCTCGGTCTCCCCCATTTCCGCACTGCCCGCTCAATGTAAAGTTCAAGTTAGCTCTTAGCACTAGTGATGGTTTTTTATTTGTTTAATTGACACAAACTATGCATGCACTCTATCACTGAAATAAAAAAATAAAACACTCACGAGCATTCTTGCTTTTCCATTGATGACCTAAAATTGAAAATGTATTTTATTATTTTTCTTTTTTATTTCAATAAATTTGACCAATTGTAATACTAGTTTTGTATCAGAATAACTACGTTAGTAAAGCCGGGTACAATTTATAAGATGCGGCTGATGAACGCAGCTGAAGATATTTAGAAAATTGAAGATTCTGCCGCGCCGCGTCCAAGAGACCCTGAATATTGTACCACTCTTCAGCCGCGTCCGGCAGTCTTATAATTTGTTTTTGGCTTAATAGTAGATCATTTCAATGTTCGGATTATTCGCAGTCGCGCATCTATACTTTATCATAATGTACGTAACGGTTTGCGGTCCCTGATGGCGGCTTCCATTCCGTATATACATATTTTTTTAATAGCCTAGATTGTGTCCCACTGCTGGGCAAAGGCTTCCCCTTTATCATTCCATTTGACCCTGTCCTCGGCGAGCTCTTGTGATTTTGGCTTGAATGTATCCAACTCGTCTTTCCACGGTTTGGATGCATATTTGGAGAGGAAATATTGAAATATTTAAACTGATTTTGATATTGAAAATTTAAATCACCATATAATTGGCTTCATCATACTTAATTTATAACAATCACATCCAACATCAAACATACCACACATTCTAGTTTGAACAAAAACTTTGGAACGCAAACTCTGATCTTACAAAAAATGGCGCGCAACTTTCTACGGAATACTGGAAATCAATAAAAATATTGAATTGTTTTGATATATTTTCAATTATCAAATGGCACCTATTTATTCTTTATGATATGTTTTCTCTCTCTAACACTTTATTTATCATTTTTTCATAGAATTAACACAGAAATATTTAATGAAAACCGACAAACAACGACCGTGATTTACTTTCGTGTCTAAAACTTCGAATCACGCGTCGAATATGGCTTATTTTTGTTTGATAATTATTAATGTAAAGGTATCTTTTAATAACTATATAACAACAATAAGAGAGTTAAAAATCAATATTTACATTTTAAAAAATCCTGCGCACCACTCGTCGTTGTTCTTAAACAACACACGAGTTTGCCTGTTTCTTTTTAAATATGCCTATTGCTAATGTCTTTTTGGCCAAAGTTACATTAAAGGTACTTTATTTAAGCATTATATATATATTTTTTTCATAACGCTTTTTATAATATATTTTGAATTTAGGACGCTTTTTCATTACTAGTGTATTTTCCTTAGAGTAATTACCTCTAGAGAGAGCCGAAATGTACTGTACATCGCAAAAATGAGACACACCGATACGAATTTCTTTATGTCAGAATGAGATGCAAAATAATGTTCTATTTCATGTGACGTGCCGCGTTTTGTTGTTGGGCGAAAAAATAATTTCGCCAGACAAAGCGACGTCGTTCAAGCAATAAAGCAACCTAATGTTATTGAAATAGGGTCTATTTTAAATCAAGGCCACAATATGGCGCTTATTTTCTTGTGTTGCTAGATATAGCTATTGATGTCTCATGTGCGGTTACAGCGTGAATCTCTCTATAATTTGGATAATTTGCATTATTTTGATAGTTTGCGATCTCTTATTGGTCTGTGGTTTGCGTCTTGCGACATTGCAATTTGCATTGTTTTCGCCTTTCGGTTAATATTGGAGTGGCAAAATATTTTGTTAAGAAGTGGAAAATTTTCTATAAAACAAAAGTTTTTTTTTAATATGGAAGAAGTAGATTCAATTATATTACATTTTCTAAGGCAATTGAATTTGTAAGTATTGTGTAATAAAAACATTATATATAATAGTAATCCAGCCCCTAAACGTACTACTGCTGGGCATAGTCTAAATCTGCAATATTAAATAAGTTTTTGGCTATTTAATTCAAGAAAATATTCTGTTGATACCTAAAAAATATATTTTCTTAATGCTCTTTATTTTTAGGAATATTGATGACAGTATTAAAAATATATGTGACCTATCAGTTGAAGTTATCATTGAAGCTGCATCAACATGTCTCAGTGCAATCAACCCCTCATTAAAGGTGCCCAAAAAACTTCCATTTGGCATATCTCATAGAATTGAGGTTGCAGCTCAAATAGCTTCACTATGCAAGGTTAGTTTGTTAAACAATATTGTATGAAATAAGAAACATTTTGAAGTTTAAATGCTTTTAGTTCATGTTGTGGTTTATACATTAGCTTCGTGTCATTAGCTTTTCCTCGTTATCTCCCCAGTTATTTTCCAGTTACCAAATTATTTTAATATAGCAGCTCTGCTCTGCTTCACTGGAAGACTGTTTTTGTTTAGAGCAGTGTAGATCAACAGCAAATTACTATTTTTTTCGGTTACATTATTGGAGTTTTATTAAGGATCCCTATTATTTTTTTAATACCTATGTACATTAGCTTCGTGTCATTAGCTTTTCCTCATTATCTCCCCAGTTATTTTCCAGTTACCAAATTATTTTAATATAGCAGCTCTGCTCTGCTTCACTGGAAGACTGTTTTTGTTTAGAGCAGTGTAGATCAACAGCAAATTACTATTTTTTTCGGTTACATTATTGGAGTTTTATTAAGGATCCCTATTATTTTTTAATACCTATGTATATATATATATGTATGATAAAATAGCTACCTAACAGTGAAATAATTTTTCAAATCATATCAGTAGCTCCAGAGCCTATTTAATGCAAACTAATAATCAAATTGTTCCTCTTTATAACATTGTTATAGATTAATATTTGGAATTACTTTATAAAAACCAATTGTTTATTTAAGATGAGCTATAGTAATGATTTGTTTGAAGATTTTTTTCTATTTTATTTATTGTTTTTCTTCAGGATTTGGGCTATAAAAATGATGTAGGATACCAGACATTCCTTTATTATAATGAAAGTGAATTAAGACAGGTGTTTATGTTTCTCATTGAGAGATTACCAAATGAGAGCAAACAAACTTCTGGAACAAATGCTATAACCACTAACAAAAACTCTTTACTTATGCAAGACATCAGTAAGAAGATTGGTGAAGAATTAATATCAATATGGATTCCACCATGTTGTAAGCCTCCACAAAGTAAAGTTGGAGATTTTTGCATCCCAGGTAGGAAATATTATTGACTGGATTTAAGATATCAATTTATATAGTGTAAGGTGAGGGAAATAACTTTTTGGAAAAATTGTTATTTTTGGAAAAGTCTTAGGTATTGAATTCTCAACTAATGCATAAAAATAGACTTATTCTTCTTTCTCAGCCACAGAAACTCCATTGCGAACGTAGCCCACCTCTCCATAGATCAATGATAGTCCCTTAACTTTTGATAACATTATCTATTATAGTAAATTTGGTAGCGCAAATTTATGTTTACTATTTTGAATACTAGCAACCCGGCCCAGCTTCGGCCGGTTACAGATACTTTTTAATTTCAGTTCATATCAGCAAGATATTTTGTGTGCTGCTTTTTATTTAAACTCAACATGACTGCCATTCTCTATACTGCTTTTCCAATTCCGCCCTTTGCTCTTCTGTCCCATTCACCTTATATTCCATCCCATCCCATCTTTCCATACCAATCATTATTTTGCTATGAACATAAGTTATAACACTGTTATTACTCTGATGAAAACTCCCTTGCTTTAGCAGAACAATGTACATAAATTCTGAGATCTACGTGACTTATTTCAGCTATACAAAAACACTTAACCAATATTTAATTATGAATAATCATTATTATCTTAAATTATTAAATGAACTGCTCTGAATTCAACTAAACTACGACTTCTGTATTGTAAATTTTGAAAGGAGCAACACTAGAGTTTATTGCCCGTTCTTCTCTGGCGCAAACAACCTTGTGAAGTGGATGGTTGTAAAAATGTAAAAAAGTAACTGAATCTAAATAATGTATGTCATTTTATGGATTCAATAAATATTTTCATTTCATTCTCATTCTCTCAGACATTGATTTTGAGATCATGGAATCAATTACTAAAAAAATTCTAAGTGACAACATACACAAATTTCACCAAAAATTTCAATTCTGATCCTGAATTTAAATTATTTGTACAAAGGGTACCTCAGTTATCGATTTGGAGACTAATTTTGTATATGTTTTCATATCACAATATAAGGTAGTGTATGTCCCTTTCTAAGGTCTAATCTATCTCTGTGTCAACTTTCATCAAAATCGTTTCAGTGGTTTAACTATGAAAAAGGAACAGACAGATGGACAGAGTTACTTTCACATTTATAGTATTAGTAAGGATTTAAGATCGTTTACGCCTTCTGTGTGCTGTTTCGCTTTAAAACAGTACTTTTCGCACAATTTTTATCCATAAGACATTATTTAAAGGAAAAAATAATTAGTATTAATTTTATAAAATGTTGTGATCTAAGGATTTATTATTTTTTTATTGTCAGCAATCACCACCCTTGCGAAGTCGAAGCTCGGAACAACTAAGGGCGGTCGCACCCTTAACAGGGAGACTTGGTGGTAGAGTGGGACAGTCCGGGAGGCAATTCTCAGGAAGAAGACACTCTTCAAAAAGTGGCAAGCGACTAACTCTCCTGAAGACCGCGCTGCGTACAACCTCGCCAAATGCGCTGCAAAGCGAGCTGTGGCCAAGGCCCGACACGAGTCTCTGACTCCTCTGTATGAGAAGTTGGAGACTGTGGAGGGTCAAAAGCTCATTTATCGGCTCGCAAAGACTCGGGAAAAGGCGACACTCGACATTACCAAATGTCGATGTGTCAAGGATTTCCGAGGCGCCTTGGTATGTGAGGCTGGCGCGGTGAAGGAGAGGTGGCGCTCTTACTTCCACGGTTTATTTAACACCATACCTTTGGGAGTGTCCTACTCTGGATTGCCCCCGAACCAAGGTCTTGTTGCACCTGTTGCACCTGAAGAAGTTCTCTGTAGTCTTCGTCGCATGAAGAACCGGAAAGCGGTAGGTCCTGACCATATTCCGATAGAGGCGTGGAAGTCGTTGGGGCTTCATGGTGTGGAGCTTCTTGCTGCGTTATTTAACCGCATCCTGAATACCAAAAACATGCCTGACTCATGGCGGTTGAGTGTGATAACTCCCGTATACAAGGGTAAAGGCTGTGTTCAGGAATGCGGTAATTATCGTGGCATTAAGGTCATGAGTCATACCATGAAGCTCTTCGAACGCGTCATCGAGTCCAGGCTCCGCCAAGAGTGTACTGTCTCTGAGTGTCAATATGGCTTCCGTCCTGGTAGTGGTACTACCGACCCGATATTTGCACTCAGGAGCACGGCGAGGCATACAGGACGAAGAAGAAGCCACTGCACATGGCTTTCTTGGACCTGCAGAAGGCCTTCGACTGTGTGCCGCGACAGGCAATCTGGTGGGCGACGAGGGTGAAAGGGATACCGGAAGCCTATGTGGACATTATCAGAGACATGTACCTCCGATCCGAGTCCTTCGTTCGGACCGCCGTTAGCGATACGAATCCTTTCCCGATTGATGTCGGTGTGCACCAAGGCTCGGCGCTGAGTCCATTCCTCTTTAGTGTTGTGCTCGACGCCATTACGTCTCACATCCAGGACCCTGCGCCCTGGTTGTTGATGTATGCCGATGACATTGCACTGGTGGAGGAGGACCGGCGACTTTTGGAGCGCAAGGTCAACCGGTGGAAGGAGACGCTCGAGAGCGGTGGTCTGAAGTTAAATGTGGCGAAGACCGAGTACATGGCTTGCAGGAGTACGGACCCCCAAAGCATCGTGATAGGGAACGAACTTGCCGTGAAGACGGACAAGTTCAAGTACCTTGGGTCCGTACTGCATGAGTCCGGTGACATCGACCTTGACGTCAAAGCCCGTATAAGCGCTGCTTGGGCTAAGTGGAGGGAGGTCTCGGGCATACTCTGCGACCGCAGGATGCCGATGCGGCTCAAGGGTCTCATCTATAAAAGCATCGTGCGGCCGGTGCTCCTGTATGGTTCTGAGACGTGGCCTGCCCTCAAGCGGCACGTCCAGGAGGTTCACGTCGCGGAGATGAAGATGCTGCGGTGGATGTGCAACGTTACGCGTTTGGACAAAATCCGTAACGAGCACATCCGTGGCAGTCTTAGTGTCCGCGATGCGACTGATAAACTCCAGGAATCCCGCTTGAGATGGTATGGTCACGTCCTAAGGAAACCGCAGGAGTACGTCGGTAATGTGTGCCTGAGCCTCAATATTCCCGGACTTCGACCGCGGGGTAGACCCAAGAAGCGCTGGCTCGATGTCGTCAAGGAAGATATGAGGGTCAATGGCCTTACTATTGAGGATGCCGAAGATCGGGCGAAATGGAGGAGAATTTGCCGGAAGGCGGACCCTGGCACCGGCCGGGATAACGCCAGGTAGAAGAAGAAGAAGAAGTTGTGATCTAAGGATTTAGGTGGAAAACATTATTGATTAATAGATTGTTTCTTCAGGTTTAGTAGTTGCATACACAAGAGATTCGAACTATGAGATCTATGGTGAAACGCATATGCAGAGCTGTGTGTGTATTGAGAATATATAATTATTATTTTTTAGATATTCTTATATCTCAAAGAAATGAAATGAATTTCACTGAAGAGGAAATGATTCAAAAATTACTAAAAATTAAGGATATGAGTAATGCTAGGATATCAGTGACAGCAACTCCACAAAACATTCAAGATTTTCATAAAGCTGATGGAGAAAGTGAAGACAAAAAAGAATATGAAACAGACAAGTCTCTCAAGGAGTTAAAAGAAATGGCTATAATTTTACGACAAAAATTGGATACTCTAGAAAGTGAAAAGAATGTTATGGATGTGGAATTCTCGCAGGTAGTTCATTACGTTGTTTTATTCATTATCTCTCGTCTCTCTCTTTTTAATAATTCCCACACTGCTGAGGATCGTGGCTCCGTTTGATTCCGTCAACCAGTTGTCTCCATTGTACGTTCTGTAGCTTGGCGAAGTGCATCGCTGACAGATAGTTCCTTCAATATTTGGTCCGACCATCGTTTGGAGGCTATCTAGGCTGTTTTCCTTCGATTTTACCAATCACCATTAGACGTTCGAAATTACTGGTATCAGCTGGCCAAAGTACATAGACGTGAAGTGTTTCTAAATTATGTAGATTGAGAATAGATATGTTAGTGCTGTGGGCGATTCATGGTATTCACAGTATGGGACGCCAGCACCAAATCTAAAAAGCGTCGATTCCCTGCATATTTGCGATTTTGAAAGTCCATGTCTCTGCGCTGTATAAATCACGAAGAAGACGAGGCTGTGCACCAGGTGAATTTAAGTCCGGTGGGTTATGTTACAGTCCCTCCAAATGTTGCCTAACTGAGTCATTGCAGACTCAGCCATGCCAATACGTCTCTGTATTTCAGGTTCGCTACTTTCTCTATCAGTCATCAACGAGCCAAGGCATTGGAATTGAGTTACGGTTTCGTAGTCATGTACGAGATTGGTAACTTGGATTAATTGATAGCAAGTCCCATTTCCGTACGGGCTGGGTTCCAGTTTGTGAAGCAAATCCGCTATTTCATTTTCCGATGAAGCGAATACGATGCGAATGCAAGTGGTATCTTCCGCGCATCTGACGTTTGATGTTTTCACATCGCCTAGATAGACGATATACAGATAATATACAGATGTATTAAGTGGCAGTGGGCCGGGCACATAGCTCGTAGAACCGATGGCCGTTGGGGCCGAAAGGTTCTCGAGTGGAGGCCACGTATAGGCAAGCGAAGTGTTGGACGCCCGCCTACAAGGTGGACGGACGATCTGACTAAGGTCGCAGGAAGTCGCTGGATGCAGGCCGCTTCCAACAGGTCATTGTGGAGATCATTGGGGGAGGCCTAAGTTCAGCAGTGGACTTCCTGTGGCTGATATGATGATGATGATGATGATGATACAGATGTATGCCATTTTCCCAAACATTTAGAGTTTGTCGCATTATAATGTGTTAACCCAAGAAGGTGGTTTGATATCTGTATTCTATGGGCCCGCAACCGCGGCGGCCACGGGTACCAACCATGTCGTGAGAATCCTCCTTTAAAGCTCCGTACGTAATCTTATAGTAGACTCAAACTCTTCATCCATACATCTAGTATTTTTCATCTATGGGTTTTTTTGTCATACAGCTCAGTCTATTGACGAGTTTTTGCCTGAACTGCTGCCATTGTTCTTTTGGACTTGTATGTGCCGGATGTGGTCATCTTGTTCAGTATTCTCACTTTAGACATGCTTTCTATAGTGGTTTGTACGATTCCGAAGAATTCATCAACGTCTTTTTTTGTCAACTGGGCTGTGGTTGAATATACTTGAAATATGTTTAGTGGGAGTGGGTTCGTGTTTATTCCTTTGACCATAAGTTGGTTAATAATAGGATTGTAGCCGGTGACGAATCCACGCAGTTTGTACGTAGACTTATTAGACACTTGATTACCTGGACCGTTTCTACTTTTGAGAAAAACATTGTGTTACTGTAATAGTCACTATTTATGGTTAATATGCGTAATATGCTCCTTTGCTATACACCACGTCTTCACACCGTTCCGTCATCAACATCTATCTCTGTTCTCATTCACACCTGGTTCGCGTTGTGTATAGATCGAGACGACAGATCCAAAGAGTATGAATATATCAATATATTACAGTTGCCATTAGATGCCCTGTCCTTTTATATGAGTCTCACGCATTTCTAGTATTATGAGCACTCATGTGAGCTCATCTCATTCTCAGCAATCGCAAGCTTTCCGGTTGCAGGATTTCTCTTACATTTCACGTCCCTATTCTGTATGGTTCCTATCGAACGTTTCTTGTTGTCTTTATTTGTGTTAACTACTTTGGTAGCTTGATGATACATTATCGAAGAGTCTTCGGTTGCATATTTCACACTTGTCAATCCGGTTATTGACAAGCGCCGGAGGACAGCCGGGTCGTCCCACGTATCCGGATTTCTAACGTTTTCCATGGAGTTATCTTGTTAGTGCAATCGTACTGGGTTCCCATTATCTTCGACGTCGGATTGTTTAGGGCGTATTTAGTGCCCATCGCTCCCGGAGCCTTTATAGTTAGATTAGGTATGCACTTTTCCTATTCAGTGAGGTATAGTAATTTCATATAATTTAAAAGGTTTATTACTTATTGCCCAATAAACATTGCGCATTTGCTTTAAATTACCAGTTGTTGTAATAGCACGTTTCACTTTCATTCCAGGCTCAAAGGTCTTGTGAAAGAGTTGAAGCAGATTTGAAAAATGTTGAAAATATTCTAAGCAGTATTGGTATAACAGATGATTATCAGGATGGATCTAGTGAAAGTTTACTAGATAAAGTGCAAAAAAATATTAATATTTTACATGGCAGAAGTGAAGAGCTCACCTCAAAAAATTTGTCTCTGAAAGCAGCAATAGATAAAGTGCGAAATGAAATGAATTCCTGTGAGGTAAATATTATTCTTTTGTTGCCCTACTGAAAACTAGTACAGACTAAGTAGTGAGAAACTAAAGTATTTTTATGTTAATCAATAGACTGTGGTAACGCATATTGAGAAAAAACAAGCCTGGGGTTCAATCAGTGGGTCGCACGAATGGCAACTCTGCCCACGGCTTTAGGGATAAAGACGCGAGTGTATTTATGTGTATGCATAACGTGACCATACGTCCCGCTTTAGGCGGGACAGTCCCGCTTTCAGGAAATCTGTCCCGGTGTCCCCAGTAAGGCCGATATAGTCCCGCTTTTGCCAACAGACCAAACGATAATTTAAAATGTATTCCCGTTCAAAATGCTTTACCGAACTACTACTGAAAACTCTGGGGTCGTATTATTCCATCACTTTCGTACAGTCCTGATTAAACAAACATTTTCACACTTATTGAGTAGATACGTTATGTGTCTGCCTGAAAGTAACGCATCTGTCGAAAGAGTTTTTCTCACGTAAACAAAATGTGGACAAGTGATAAAATACAGGCGAGTGTCGCAGTAATTAAAGCTATTTTGATTACGAAAATCTTCGATCAAATATATACTAGATACAACATGAGCGCTTAGAAAATGGCACCAAAAAAGAGTGCTTTAAGCACTCTTTCGCCTTCAGTCACGCACCGACCGTTGCTTCTAAAACGTCGCAAAACTTAGACAATATTATGTGAAAAGCAACTCCAGGAATAAGGTGGAATTTGTGTGAATATATAAGTGGAATATGTGATCTTTTTGTTTACCTTTTTTGTTTCAATGCATCGGTGCCACTTTTTAACAGAACATTTACAGGGAACTGTGTATCTAGTGTATATTTGATCGAAGACGAAAATAAATATAAATCAATCATACTGAGTTCCACACTTATCTAAAAACTAGACCTGATGTTTTGAAACAATTTGTTCAGCTGAAAAATACGACTATGATTATTATTTTATGTTATTCTATTTTCTATGATAAAAAGTTGTAAAACACTAACTTATGTATTCATCCTAGAGGCTATCTTTATTTTTTAAACCAATGCATAAAAAAAGATATGACAATTATTATTCAATAATAGATTGAAATGCCGTCTGTTTTCCTGAACTTGACACTGTTGTGTGTAAAGCTAATATGCACTCTGACCTTTGTGGTTGTCCACATGAATTGCGGTTAGCCGGCAGAACAGAAGCTTATACTTATACTTATTGTAGACTCAGATATTTTTAGAGACCTAGATACAATTGCCATACCATTTTACTGGTAGGTCTCTCATATATCAGAGGCCGCCTGGGCAGGTACTACCGCACTGTCTATTTCTCCCGCCAAACAGCAGTATGAATACACTGTTGTGTTTCGGATTAAAGGACATTGTAGCCAGAGTAACTACTTGACATATTGATACTCAACATCTTATCATCATTATGTCTTAGGATGGCGAGCGCAGTGGAATGCCAAGTATTGCTCGTCATAAAAAAAAACAATTAAAGACGAAACATAATATTTTCAAATGATACCCAGGCCACGGGTGAACCTTGGTAAATAAAGTGGTTTATTTATTATTGCGGCGAAGTTATTTATTAATCCAGGTGTGATTCTTTTTCTGTATATTCTAACGCATGAGTAAGTTGTTTCGAGAAACGCAAGTGTAAGTTTATAGTTTTTACTTACCTAGCAAAATTATGTATTTAAATTATGTGCATATTTGCTAATAATAAATTATGTTCCCGTTCAACTGCTAAAGTTAAAAAACCAAGAACTTAATTAAAAACAAAGTTAATTTGAATCTATTTAATATTATATTCTAGCTGTTTTCCCTGATTTGTTCCTAAATTTACTACTTTTGTCTACTGTAAAAATAAAGAATGGAATTGAAAATGGCGGCACTTATATCCCAGCTTACACTCGCAACTACGGATAAAGTGAACAAAAAACAACAAGTGCCGGCTAGCACATTTCGTACAGTCGTAAGTTTTAGTATAAATATTTCAGATTAGACAAACTATTCGTTTTGGAAGAATCTTGTTGCAGAAAATTTGTTTTTTTTTTTCTCTGTATTCCAACACAACGACGAATATTCGAACATAGCACGTAATTTTAGATAAGTTCGAAGTGAATGATCAGTTTCATATAGAATAGTATTGATTTTTAGAAGTGGAAAACTTTTATCTTTTAGTAGTTAGAGTAAAGGGTAAACCCCTTGGAGTATGTAGTTATAATATTCGATGTAAATCATCGTTTCAAAAACTGAGGATAGACCGATTGTCAGTATATTTGGAGTGTCAATAAGATGTATATTAGTTTTTTTTTCCTAACTACATCGAAATAAATATATTAAGAAAAATATGAAATTAGTATACCTAATGTAATAGGTTTTGTCATAACGGTGATAAGAATTATTATCTTTTTTTTTACTAAACATTCTGTATTAAAATATACAAACAAGTATTTTCAAAATTGTAACGCTCCACTCTAGATGCACTGGAGGCTGGTTCGCACCACTTACGTCGGGACACTTTAAGCAGTCTTCGCTCCCCCCAACCCTGGGCTGGCTCAAGATTGACAGAATGTATTTAATATCTTGTTGATAAAATATATAAGTACAATAAATTATATGTATGTCGATAAATAATGTAAAAAGGTTTCGGTAACAACTTTAAGAGGGGGGTCTATGTGAAATGGCCTTTTTCACAACGTTTTTTCTTGGTGATCTTTATTATTAGGTCTTCAAAAAAATATATGTTGATCTACACTATATGGAGCATGTTCCCTTATTTTCAGAATTCTTAAAGTGTATTAAAAGTACTTGAAATAAAATTGCAAAGTGACCTCTGTTTTCGCATTTACAACGTTTTTTCTCTTAAACTACGAGCACTAGGATTATTTTATTATTATCAGGATATTAAGAAATGCAAGACGGATGGGACCTTCTTTTTATTTTTTTCTAATTTCTGTCTCATTTATTTTTAACGAATTTTTTCACATTATCGATACTCTAAATCGCGAGCACGTCCCCGCTGTCGCCCAACAAATCAGTGCGGGACGAACCGCCGTGCTAAATGGACCTATGTCGCTTGTCTTCGCAATATCAACGTAAATTTAATATTGCTATTTCGCTCGACACATTCATTGAGTACGGTTACGGCCGGTCTAACCGTAGTAAATGATTAATTCACTATACTGCGTCACTACAACTGTGACGCAGTTGCTTGGATGCCAAATAAAAACGTGTGGCCGCGGGTTCGATCCCGCATCGAAACAAATGTTTTTGGTTATAAATTCATCTGTCTACTATCTAACCCAATATTTTAAATAGGAAATATTGATTTCTTGCATTTTTGTAACATTTATATTTTAAATTTTTGTATTTTAGATTTTTGAATATTTCGATTTTTGTTTATTATGAATAAACCAAAAATTACTCAACCGATCTTAAAATTCTTTCACCATCCGAATCCAACATTATCCTGGAGTAACATAGGCTGTATAATGTATATTTGGCTAAAGGGGTTGACATGAGTTAAAATGGAAAATAAAAATAATTGAAGATATTTTTTTGAAAAATATCTTCTACCATATTTTATAAAATCATTATTTATGCTCTTAGTAGAAAGTAACTGTGCTATAATAGTAGATTTGTTTTGTTAAAGTTAACGATCATAATATTGTATCTACATAGCAAATATAAGTATCGTGCGATGTTTTAATATTTCAATTGAATTTCATGCAACTTATGAGAGACCTACTATGTTCCGATCATATTTTAAATAGAAGGTAACACTTAAACACCAAAATAGGCACTAATATAATATATAGTTACCGGTAATTTGGTCACTGAGAAGTAAGCATTGTTGGCCCGAAGGATTGACCGCTCGCTTCGTGATTGATGCTACGACACGTTGGTTCGAACCCACGCCCCACATAATATGTTATTCTCGCATTTTTTATTCTTTGAAAATTTAAGTACACCCCGGAGGGGAAAGGAGAGAGGCCCGTATCGCAGCTGGCTGGACGCCTACTAAAAAATGAGGGCCGCGCGTTCGATCCCCTCATCGATACAATTGTTTTTGTTTATAAATTCATCTATCTGTCTAACCTATATAATATTTTATAGAAGAAACATTTCATTTTTTGCATTTTTGTAACATGTGTATTTTTACATTTTTGTATTTTAGATTTTGAATATTTCTTAAAATTCTTTCACCATTCGAATCCAACATTATCCTGGAGTAACATTGGCTGTATGTTTGGCTAAAGGAGTTGAAATAAGGGTTGAAATGAAAAATAAAAACCATTCGAGATATTTTTTTTAAATATTTATTAATATGAATTAAAATATAAATCTTCAATAGTTTTTATTTTCCATTTAAACCCTTCAGGTAAATATATAGCTTCTGTTATTCCCGGATAATTACCATTCGAAAATCGAAATAATTTTTTAAATCGGTCCAGTAATTTTTGAGTTTCATTGTAAATAAAAATCCAAAAATATAAATGTATCTATCCTCTTTATAATATTAGAAATGAAAAACAAAAATAAAAATATTAAAAATCTAAAATGTAATATTGGTATAGATAGATGAAATAAGTAAGACAAAAATCGAACTACAAGTGCGGGGACCGAACGCGCGTCTTCTCGTTTAACAGTCAGCGTTCGAGCAATTTTGCCACGATAGCTGTGATGTTTGTTAGTGAATTAATCATACACTACGGTCAACCGCTCCTAACTGTACTCGATGGGAACATCGAGTGAAATAACACTACGAATATATCGTTTTGTCCGCAGCGAAATAATGAATGAATAGGTATAAGGCAGCGCGCTCGCTCGCACGTCGTCGCCGGCGTGCGCCGCGCCGCGCCGGTGCATGAGATTTGGTTCCGCCCGTTCGAGCAAGGTCATCGGTGTCTACCGTCCTCTTAAATAATCATTACTGCGAATTCGAGTATTGGAATCGTACCCAGTGTTCTGACAAGACAACAATATGACTTCATTAACTAGAAAGCTGGATCCGCTCTTGTTCGCCCCGTCCATATACGTATTTTTGTCAAACTGGTAAATCGAAATAATTGCCGTATCTTCGAGGAATATCAAAATATTGCCCGACGTATTGAATTTACTATACTCTCAAGGCCTGATACTGGTTTTGATAAGTAGCAGCACTATATGGTTTTTATATCGCGTTTAAAACTATTTCGTATACAGGTAAAACATGGTTCGAGTATTAAAACAATACTAATTTTTAACTTATTTCATTACAGTCTGAGAGGAGTAAGTGTAAAGCAATTTTGAGTAATCTAAAGGAGAGTGCAAAAGCTATGAAAGAAGAATATGATAAAAAAGAAATATTGCGTCAAGAGTTGAAGAATAGCTACGAAAAATTACGCGGTGGAAATAAAAGGTCAATTTATTTATAGAAAACCACGTAATTGCAAGATGTGCGTTTAAACTAGTGATATACTTTTCGGTAGCACTCTTGATGTACCCAGTATAGTACCCATATAAATCATATTATTATCACTGAATTTTAGACAAAATTATGTAGCAAAATAAATAACGATAAACTTCCGAAAAGCGCATACCGCCGGTGAATCAGGGGCCCTACTCTGTAAATCCGAAACGAAGTTCGAATCTTCGGATGATCGTATTTTATATCCATATAAAAAAAAACCCTAATACGACAAAGAAAAAAAATGTCGCAATTTTTTGCACAAAATTTAGTGCCATTGTGTCTGAAGTCCCTAAAACTACCACCCGATAGTTTTCGATAGCAGTCTTGATATACTCTGTATATTGGGCGAGCATCAAAAATAAATTATCTGACCTGCTTCAAGAAGTCAGTCGGTGATTCTGGGGCCCTACTATATTCATCCGAAACAAAGTTCGAAACTTCGGACGATTGAAGTTTTTTACAGGGTACGAATGTATCTACTCTGTAAAAGTTAGAATTTGTATAACGTACATAGTAACTATAAGTCTATGGTTACAACCATAAGTCAATAACGAACATAAGTATATGTAGGTACATTCGTATCGTATATAAACTTCGATCATCCGAAGTTTCTAACGTCGTTTCGGATGAATATAGTAGGGTCCCTGAAACCCTATTTAAATTAAGGCTTCCGAATAGAGATGCCGCCCGCAAATGCTCAGATACGGAACATATTTAATTCTAAACATCTAGTCTGATATAAACTTCTTAATTTTATCCGATAACCGATTTTAGCCTTTTCCACTTTAATATTGGAACTTTTTTATATTTACAGGTCAATATATACAAAACGTATTTTGGAGATTATTAGTAATGTGGATAAACAAAATATGGAAATAAAAAAAATATTAGAAGATACTAGACAGTTGCAAAAAGAAATAAATACTTTAGAAGGACAGCTAGAACGATGTTTTTCCATTGCTGATGAAACTCTGTTTAGGGTAATATCATAATTTGGGTGAAAATTATTGAATAAATTGTTGTAGTTTAAAAGTATTATTATCTGTATATTTTACAGGACGCCAAGAAGGATGACCAAGCAAAAAAGGCATATAAATTGTTAGCTTTATTACATTCAGAATGCAACACAATTGTGTCTCTTGTTAATGACATGGGATCTCTACAAAGGGATATAGTAGATTTAGAAGAAAATATTAAAACCGAAACTGCCAAGCGAACTGAAGACACTTTGAGAAAAATTCAATTGGATCTCACCAAGATACAAGAAGAAATGTAATTGTGAATTTATAGTGGATTTATAACATCATTTTGTTTATTATGTATTATAAAATGTAAATATATACGTAAATAGACAAAGTAATATCTAATGTAATCATTTTATTTGAATTAACATTTAATTTCGTTTAGGTAATATTTCTGGTGGTATGTAATCTTCACTAGTTTCTGTTGATGATGACTTCTTTTTATCAATAAAGGTCTCTGTTAGTTTTTCTTTTTCTTCTATTTCAAGATCTATTTTATCTTCATTCTCAAAGAACCACAGCTTCTGTTCTTCTTGTTGCATTTGCTTTGTTTTTCCTGTATAATTTGCATGCGCCTTGCTCTGTCTAAACGCTGAGTTTGTTGTTCAAGTTTCTCTTCTCTTATCTTCCCCCAAGACTGGTATAACTGCAAAAAATATAGAATAAAAATTTAACTCTCATACATTTTGATAGGTTCCATCCATTCTAGTGTGTGGAGGCATGTTGGTAAACAGACTAGCCACGGCTGCCAACATGATAACGGTGGTTGCGGGTTTAAATGTACACACATGACTTTCAGAGTCATGTGTGTATTGATAGTCAATCACCACACACTAAAACAGTGAATGAAAACATTGTGAGGAAACCTGCATACCATAGCGATTTATAAGAATTTCTATGGTATAAGTCCGCCAACCCGCACCAGGCCAGCGTGGTGGACTATATGGCTTAACCACTCTCAATGTTACTCTTGATTGTAGAGGCAGGCATCCTCTACAGCCCTGCAGTGGGACATATAGACTGATACACATTAACATTTTCTATCAAGAATTTCTATTAACTTTTTACCATCAAGCAGGTTTTAAATGCAAGAGCATGTTTATAGAGAATATTATTCTGGTAGTAAATGTAATTTGACAGCCTCCGTGACACATTCAGTTATAGGGGAGCTGTCAAATAAGAGAGTGGGTTTGAATTTTGATCCCTGCACCAAAACCAATATTTGTGTGGTCCACAGGTATTAATTTATTATTATTTACCTGTTTTTGTATGGATATGTCATCCTTTTGAAATTGGTTAATGGCATTTTCAATTGCATTTTTAATAGCATTTTCCAGTGACAATTCCGCTGGTATTTGTTCAGTTCTACTTAATGTTGTGAGACATTTTTCTATAATATTTGCTGATTCAGATTCGGAACTTAAGGCTTTTTCTTTTTTCAATAACTCTGTTACCTCACTAAATACTTTGAATGATTTGGATTTTTCCAAATCTTCACATAATTGTAACAACTTTTCATATTTCTTATAAACCAACCAACCAACAATCTGTAAATTGTTGCAAAGATTATCTTTAGTCTTTTCAGAAATCCATGCTAATGTCTTACCAGACAGTATGTATCTATCTTTAATATCAAAATGATCATCAAAGTATGGGTTCCTTAAGAATTTTACTCTAATTTTGATTTCTTCAACTTTTTTGCCTTTATCTTCCTGCAGAACTGGTCCAGGAGGTTGGTATTCTGCTACATATTTATAGCATGCATATTGGCATAGTGTGCATGTTATTTTATTAGAAAAGTCCTCTTGAAGAGTGACTAATCCAGCAACATCTGCTGCTAAGTCATAGTTACCTTTAGTAAGCAACTCGTTTAGTAACATATTGGCACTATAGTGATCAAGGAACACACCAAAATTTGAAGGATCCTTTAATATTTCTATTAATTCGTCAAGATATCCAAATTGAACGAAGTTTCTAATAGTAGCGTGTGATGTCGACTCCAATGTATTACCAGTGTCAGCTGAAAGTCTCAACTTGTGAAGGAGGTCTTTGAGCTCCTCTAGGTTAATAGGATCTTTAATTGCATTCGCAAATATATCTATATCTATAGCACTAACAGTTCCTTTTGATGTATATGACAAGTCCAACTGATTGTAAAAATCATTGATATTTATTTTTTCTATTATAGGAGATGATTTTGCCGCATTCCATGAATCAGTACATTTATATTCATCGGTTAGAAACGATCGGCGTATAATAGGACTTGCAAATATTTTTCTATGCGCCATACTTTTCCTAAATTTCTTAACATTCTCTTGCTTTTATTGTTTCTTGATAGTTTGTAGGTAATGATTAATGGTAATTTAAATTTATTTTGAATTCCGGTTTATTCGCACTCACTTCGTAACACCTGACATTCCTGACACTGACACTGACCAAAGACAATTATAAACACTACATTAACACGTTGAACGCCACGCGGCCCACCGGTGGGCCGCGTAGCTTGTTTCGTGGTATTTTCTTAAGAAAATATCACGAACAATTGTTTCAATCAAATTAAATATGCAACTTTAGTATTTTTTTATTGTTTTGTGTTGATATTAACTTTAGCGAAAAATGATGGAATTGATGATTTCCACTTGGCCCGAACGGGTTTGCTTGAATCGCCCACCGGTGGGCCGCGTGGCGTTCAACGTGTTAAGAGATGGACTCCATGGAAAAT
Organism: Hyles vespertilio; assembly: GCA_009982885.2. Classification (NCBI taxonomy): domain Eukaryota; kingdom Metazoa; phylum Arthropoda; class Insecta; order Lepidoptera; family Sphingidae; genus Hyles; species Hyles vespertilio. The sequence continues at coordinate 10,080,773 of CM042816.1, read as the reverse complement.
ATTTTTATCCATTTACATGGCATTCTATTACTAAGATTAGAAACACAGACTACTAAAAATACAGACAGCCAACTCCATACAATTTTTTTAACACGTTATGAAAACTCACACAACGAAGCCAAACATTCTTTTCTACATATATAATTCATTCAATCTTTATCGGATCTTTCTTTCTTTTCATTGATAATTTTGTTACTGACCAATAGTATTTAAGAATTTTGTTCATCGTATTTGACCCATCTCTTTCGCACATTATACGATTAGATAGTCGAAAACAAGTAATAAGATTCTACTGACGGAGGCGGCTGAAGAGAGATAGAACATTCATTCTGACGCGATCAAAGTCACGTCACGTTCACAGACGACTAAAAATACAGACGGCCAACTCCATACAAATTTTTTAACACGTTATGAAAACTCACACATCGAAACCAAACATGCTTTTCTACATATATAATTCATTCAATCTTCATCGGATCTTTCTTTCCTTTCATTGATAATTTTGTCACAGACCAATAGTATTAAAGAATTTTGTTCATCGTATTTGAGCCATCTCTTTCGTACGTTATACGTATATATATAAGATGCGTTTCCCACCAGAGCTGATCTGAAATCGGTACTTTACCGAAATTACCGATTTTGAAATATTTAGGGATGTACGTTATACTTTCCGATTTTTACTACCGGAAATTTACCGGTTTTATATTTGGGTTTCATGCTTTTATGTTCAAATTTATGGATTCAAAATGAAAATAACAAATAAAACCAAGTTATAATTCTAAACCTTTAATCAATAATATATTCTTTGATTTATTTGATGTTATATTTTTATATTAAAACACTTTTATTTAAACATTTTTATCCTAATGAATATTATAACCTCCAATACTTTTTTATACATCTTCAGATTAACTTAAACATTTTCAATTTGTTAATATCTCTTAATTTTATCACTTAAAATTCTCTTAATTTAAGGACCAATAAAACAATGCCAAGAACATGACTACAGAAATGAAATATGCATTGACAAATAAAAGTTTAAATGGAAACATTAATAATTGCAAATTATATTTTACAATACCATGAAACAGCACAAGATTACTTTGTTGGTAAATTTTATCTAAGACACAATAATTGACATTAAGTAAATAACAAAGCGATTTGGCTTACTTTTGGAGAAATTGAAAAGCAAAAACAAGACATACTTAATTAAAATAAGCTATCAATTAACAAATAATTAGTCAAATCATGGAACGCATTAAATGCATGATAGCTATACTAAAACTTTTTTGATTAATTATTATAATATATTAAATAGGCAGAACATATGTTTAAAATAAAGTCATTTTAAAGAATGTTAATGCTATTACTATTATAGTATGCACAATATAGGTCTATAATATAATCTTATAAACAACTGCATTGCACTGAATTTGAAAATATAACCAAAATCTTTAGCAAATGCATTTTTATGAGAATCTTAATTATATCAAGAAGTATAAATATTATATACAGATTATTAATGAACATAATTACTTCTGTTGTGATTTAACCTTCACCAATATTAACATATAAGTCTACAAAAAGTGATCCTGCAGACATAGTAGAGACTTTCTTTGTACTTCCAACGATGAACGCATTTGCCTGCAAATTGCTTGGACTGGAAATTTCACCCGAGTCTAGCCTAGAAATTATAAAACAATTAATAAAAAAATAAATATTATAAGGGCACAATCTGTTGAAGTTGACTGCTTTCCTGACTTTAGATACATATAACCAGAAAAGCTGATAATTATAAATTAATATGTTAGGAACTTGGAAATACCTATACCAATAGCTTTAATCTTGCACTGTACTGTGCTGGGTCGACTTATACTTTCCACTGCAGAGCACAAGCTTCCTCTACAGTCGAGAGTACGAATGAGAGGAGTAAGGGTACATAATCCATCAACTCTAGACACTAACAAAAAGTTAACCTTATCACATGTTCAGAGATCTAATAAATCTGTATTTTAATGGGTATTTATTTCAACTTATTGTTATTTCTTATATTCCTGTAGCAGATTAAACTAGAAATAGGGTCACAGCGGAATAACATATTATTATATTTACCTTTATTATGTCAGATGAGGTTAGATTTATGTTTTTCAATAATTTCAATAATTTGGTATTTCTTGCTCCGCCAACATAGCTGTTCACTCATTAAAGTGTTTGTATATTTTGTTTGTGAAGGCTGCACAGATATTTCTATGTTTTTTTCGTTTGTGCACTCGGGAACAAAACACATAACTAAAATTAATAATTATCACGTAAATCACAAGTTTTTAGATACGATTTACACAAACCAAATTATATCACGTTTGTACTGTTAAATATTTACGTTACTGATTACAAAACAGATGAAATAACATGCAATTAAAATAAAATAAGCAAATTAAAACTAAACAGCAATCGGCTGTTGAAAAATATGGCGGCAATATGGCGGCGACAGCGCACGCCGGCACACGCACACATTCATAAAAGTGAAAGAGATGGGGCGAAAACGGCATATGAGAAAGCGAGAAAGAAAATTGGGTTACTTTTTAAGCCCGAGTTAAACGGGCCTGGTCACGTTAGGCTGAAATCAAAACTATACTCCTCGCCAGTTAACTGTGCGCGCGACGGAGGGCGCTGTTAATGTGGCAAGCCTCATATAAAGTAAAAACTCCACAAAAAATGGGAATTGTGGTACCTATAGCCAATTGAGGTAACTTTGTTATTTCGCAATTAGCAATATGTGAGATTTTTTTAATACGTGGATTTGTATCGTCATATATTAAAGGATTAATACCTACCTAATTTTGAAAAAACGCCAAACATTCATATATTTCAGGTGGTAGTTCGTTATTAGGAAGTAAGCGCTACTTTGGGCCTTTTTAATTTACGAATTTTATATATTTTAATAATCTGAGTTTAATATGTTTTAGTTTCAAATGTTTTAATTGACATGCACAATTGGAAAAAATATCTATAAAAAACATATTGAGATTATTAAATTTGGCATTTATTGAATTACGTTTATTTTTAAATATTATAAAGGAGAATGCCCAAAATTGGCCCTGCACCTGCCCACTTTATCGTTTTATTATAAAATCATAACTCAATTTATCCACAATGATAGTATCATTTGTTTACTGAAATACTCCGGGAATATTATTTTTATAATAAAAAGTAGCTACCGGAAAAACAGTTACATGACTATTTGTTTTATACATTCCCAGATCATACGCCATGAAAGTGTTGCCAATTTTTCATTTTCTCCTAAAAATTGTGGATTTGGGTGTAGTTGTGATATATTATTTTAGTTCGTAATTTTTTATAATTCTCTAAAAGCTGATGATTTTGTGTGATGTTTCTATAACAAGCATTCAAACCAACAAAATAATGATTTCCAGAAATAGAATAGAGAATCTTGTCCTAAAAGACACCTAGTACCTAATCATTAAATATTCACTGAAATAAATAAATGCTTCCAACAGTCGTATAACCGACTTGATCCCACATTCAGTTAATTTAAGTCTTTTTTTTTAATGGTGAGTTATTGTTATTTTGTGTCTTGGGTTTGGCAGTTGGCAACATTTGTCACAACCACAATTAGTACTACTTGGTCTGTGACCACAATTCTCTGTAATTTTTACAAGTCAAACACAACAAACACAAGTTAAACAAGCAAGCTCATATTACGGTGAGCATATAAGATTTAATATAATAAGTATCGCAAATGTGAATACACAATATGGTTTAATGAAAACTATGACAACAACGTTGTAAAAACTAGAGTAAGGAGAAAATAAAAAGTGTTTTTCCTTCGAACCCCCAAGTTTTATTGCATCCAATCCTTTTAAAAGTTATTTACTACATTGTATATAATAATTTGAGTGTATTTTGGAACGTGGGCAGCTGGGGCCGACATCTGTATGGGGAGTGGGCATGCCCCATTAAAAATGAATTGATTTAAATACTTTTGCAACGTAGGTTTTCTTTCGAAATGTAATATTAATTGTTGTTCGCGTGTAATATATTTTTTATTAACGAAGAATGGTACATAATTTAATAAAGAAGCTGTACATTTTAGATTGCATTTCCCGGTAACAGTGCATTAAAAATGAAACATTGATTATTAATGATCATTTTATGGGTAAATCCACTAAGTCGGCAACATTCCATGACGTCATCATCAGTTCAAATTTTCTCCGCGCGCAGACTTACCGGGCGAGGACTATACATATATTAGTCCGTCTTACGCATAGAGTTATAGACCAAATTACCGCACACTATCAGTCGTAAACATATGACGTAAACTTTTAGCTACCTGCACGTCCACTGTCAATGACAAAATTTCAAATTTTAAAATATACCCTATTTCTATTCACATTAGGCTGACAAATTGAATTTGACAAACGTCAACTGTCAAAATCGGAGGTCGGGACGTGCAAGTAGGTATGTTCCATTGTCCTGATTGGCTGGTTAGACACGTCTAGTATCTATAGCCGCTTCTTTACTCTATGCGTAAGACGTAATACTATAGTTTGATTTCAGCCTTAGCTTTTCGCTCGTCAGCCGCGTCCCTTAGCCGCATCTTAAAAACTGTTTTCCGTTTTATTACCTATTTTAATAATGTGCACACAACAAAAGAATCCATTGTTCAGATCGCTCTAAGACGCGTTTCTCTAGTATTTATGGCCGCTTCTTTACTCTATGCGTAAGACGAAAAACTATAACGTGTTTTCAGCTTAAAGCTGAAAAAACAACTTAAGCTGATAACACATTAAGCAGAAAACACATTAAGCTGAAAACACATTATAGGTTTTCGTCTTATGCATAGAGTAAAGAGCGGTAAGTATGGGGCCAACTGACCAATCAGGACAATGGAACACATAATGTGCACACAACAAAAGAATCCACTGTTCAGATCGCTCTAAGACGCGTTGCTCTAGTATTTGTGGCCGCTTCTTTACTCTATGCGTAAGACGAAAACCTATAATGTGTTTCAGCTTAAAATGGCGTCATTTTGGTCTAAGGGCGGTCCAAGTGTGGTTAGTGAACAAAATATTGCCATATTCGAAACAAAGGAATTATTATTTGTCTTTTTCATTAAGTGACAAGTCAGCTTTGTGTAAATGAGACAGATACATAAATGTACATTCCGCGTCAATATTCCTAATATAACTATAACTTGACATATATAGCTACTTTTGTGCGTTATCCTTTTTATTCTATAATCATTGGGGCCAACCAAGAAGCTTATACCCAAATTGAGATTGCATTCCGTATAAAACACTGAAGCACAAAAATTTGACCTTGAATGGAGTCGCTGTTGCCTGCTATCCTTTTCTTTACATTGACAATGAATGAAGTTCACATGAAGTTCATTCATTGTTATTCTAAAGAATAAAGACAGCAGGCAACAGCGACGTCATTCAAGGTCAAATTTTTGTGCTTCACTTTTATATACGGAATGCAATCTCCATTTGGGTATAAGCTTCTTGGGGCCAACTGACCAATTAGGACAATGGAACGTAGAAGGTTCTTTCTATGTAGTATGTGGTCACGTCTTAAGCGTATGACCTATAATGTGCACACAACAAAAAATTCCAGTGTTCAGATCGCTCTAAGACGCTTAAAGCTGAAAAAACAACAGCTGAAAACACATTGTAGGTTTTTGTCTTACGCATAGAGTAAAGAGTACAAAACTATGGTAAAGAGCGTGACTGATATGGTTCGTACGGGTCGTCAGAGGGCCCACGTACGTTTTATTTTTTTTAATTTCATTGACAAAGGAGGGTTTTCTCGTCTGCCAATGACTAAGCTTTTAGGGATGGAAGAGTCGATTCTTAAGTACTCTTTATCTCATCTCTATATAAACAAATAAATACATTTTTTTTTCAAATGAAATCAATCCTAGTTGGCGCTTATTATCAACAGTTCTAAGTCTGTGATAACCTGTGGTACTATCACATTCGAGTTTGCAACGGTTTTATCGTTAAAATCAATGATTCAATCAATATTAAATCACACATCAATCAATTATATAATACTGGTACTGGTATCAGCCCATATACGACCCACTGCAGGGCACGGGCCTACTCTACAATCGAGAGAATCGATTGAGAGTGGTTAGGCCATATAGTCCACCACGCTGGCCTAGTGCGGGTTGGCGGACTTACATACCGTAGATTTTTTTTCAATATCTCTACGGTATGCAGGTTCCCTCACGATGTTTTCCTTCACCGTTAAAGTGCGTGGTGATTGACTATCAATACACACATAACTCCGAAAAGTCAGAGGTGTGCCCTGGGATTTGAACCCGCGACCACCGTGAGCATGTAGGCAGTCGCGTCTGGTCCGTTACCAACAGGCCACCACGCTATATAATACTATGATTGATTAAATTCTGTACGCAAACATAGATTACACATTGAGAATAAATTTAGTGTGGAAAAATGTTTAGCAACAATACCGTGTACATATATTAGAAATACTTATGTTTAAAATGTGTGAATTCCAAAGTAGGCAAGATCGTGTTTCGAGCACACGTCTTGATATTACTACTAACAGTGTCAGTTTACAAGAAAACAAAAAAGAGACTACCTGAAGACAAATAACAAGATAACCTTTTTTCCTATTATAATTCCTAAAACAGAGCGTGTACTTTGAAATTTTAACATCAATAACTTAATATTTGATTGTATAAAAAATTACTCGGTTATCATCAGTTCAGTACCTATTTGTTCCCATACTTCTTACTTTAAGTAAGCATATTTGTATTCTTTACATTTAACATTATAAATAATTTATCTTTTACGCACATACTCTAATCGTTTTACTTCCATTTTTTAAAGGAATGCACAGACCAACTTTTGGCTAATTGCTGATAATTAAATAAATAAATACACCCTACAGTCACATACATAGTCCTGACCCCACATTAAGATCAATTAAGTGTTGTGTCGTGGGTATCGGGAACTACGAGAGACTTTTCGGTCTCACAAACACCCAGACCCGAGACAAATACTTGTGGGCCTCACAAACATTTCTCTCGGCGCGGGGATCGAACCCGTGGCCCCTCGTTTCACAGGCGGCGTCTAACCAAATGCGCCACGGAGGCTGTCAATTACGTCCAGTCTAGTATTTACAAATAACTGGTCAAAGAACTGCGGTGTTTATTTCTATTAAGTCAAGTTAGATTCCCAGCAACACCTCATGTAAATAATTAAAAATGTCCAAATTGTATTCAACAACTTTAATTTGTATGCAGATTGAATGAAGAAAATTATACCTTGTATGTTTTATAAATTCTAATTTAATTGTAAGTTTTAAGCAGGGACCGAAACCGGTATCGAAAATACCGGTATTTTTTGGTATCAACCGAAAAAAATAATACCGGTATTTTTAATGGTAACCGGTATCCGCCAATTTTATTGGATTCCTAGAATTTAACCGGTATCATACCGGTAACCGAAATAAGGGTTACCTTTATGTTTCATGCGAAATTCCTTACAAGTCAAAGCGGGGGCAGTGCCTGTGTGTGGTTATACCGCCGTTTGTCTTTACTAAATATTATGGCACTATACCACACAATTATCTTTACTTACTTCATGATTTTTTCAAAAGAATTACCCACCAAAAATGAAATGAACCGAATCCAGCGTTATTGTGTAAACAACACGACAAGTATGATTTTTATTTGTTATGCAACAACAACGCATTTTCTTTTGCATTCAATGTCTTTTTAGGTTAGCGGTATTAAAACGGTTCCCGTATATAAGGGTAACCTTTATAATGCGTCATAGCGGTTACCGAAATCTTAAAGGTAACCGAAATTCGTCGATACCGGTACCTTAATGTCGAATGGGTTTCGGTCCCTGGTTTTAAGAAATGTTCTATTAGTTTGGCTTAAAAAGCTGATAGCCATATTTACAAAACCTATTTTTGTGTAAACCACAGACCAATTAGAAAGTGTAAACTCAAGGTTGTCCACGATCGCAATCGCCCAAAAGCGCTGTGGTGCACGGAGAAATTATTATTTTTTTCTCTCTTCAAATTTAATTACATTGAACATTATTATCATTACTACTATTGGACTACTAGTATAAATGTACATTGTATAAATTATGAAAGAATATTTTTTACGAAAGTGTGGAAGATATTTTTTACTTCCATTTCTAGTTCCTAATTTCACCACTTGTCAATTTATGTTAATTGCGCTGTATGTCTCAGACGTTTTGTTTTTGAAGGTCATGCCCTCGAATTTCGACCGACAATGTGCACACAACAAAAGAATCCATTGTTCAGATCGCTGTAAGACGCGTTGCTCTTAGCGTACGCGTAGCTTTAAGGTGAAAACACATTGTAGGTTTTCGTCTTACGCATAGAGTAAAGAAGCGGCCATAAATACTAGAGCAACGCGTCTTAGAGCGATCTGAACAATGGATTCTTTTGTTGTGTGCACATTATAGGTCATACGACGGTCATACGCCTTAGACGTAACCACAGACTACATAGAAAGAATCGTTTGTCCTGATTGGTCAGTTGGAACCGTACTTACCGCTCTTTACTCTATGCGTAAGACGAAAACCTATAATGTGTTTTCAGCTTTACTATCAAGTATCAACTGTTAAAACTTTTAGGACTGTGAAAAAGCCACTAAACAACCAGCCACGCTAGTTCATATTTCATAGATTAATATAAACTATATTGCGCTAGTATACTTCTTAATCTGTGCACGCAAGAAGGAAGTTCAACTTTGTAACGACTAGTTTTAATAATAATATAGTGCAGATTGCAGTAGTCTGTGAATTGTAATCTTCGAACCTACCGTTTCTTCGGTGGAAATAACCAAACGACAATATTAATTTCCATAAACAGTGCGAAGATAGTACCTGCTGTAAGTATTGGCGACGTTAAAACTTTTATTCATAATCAACAGTTTGTTTTACTGAACTAATTTTATGTCTGGGCCCAGTGAATATCAATATATCGGCAATAGATGACTTGTTTGAACCGTAGCGTTAAAATGTTTCTACTTTCGGACACTTTCTCTTACGTTTAATAATTGTCGTGCGCATTCTTTGTATTCGTATGTACATTTATTTTATACCATTTCAGATATCATGGCGAATCAGTGGGGTCAAAAGGCAGAAGAATTAGAAATCTCAAATAAAGTGGCTGGACTAGGACTTAATAAGAAATCAGCTAATCAAACCACGGAGTCAGATGATTCTCCAGATACAGCTAATCCAGCTGATACCTCGCTTTTAATGAAAATTATCAGACAAGGCCTGGTTGAATCAAAGTTAGATATTGAAATTCAAAGGAAAGATCCAAATTCACCCCTGTATTCAGTTAAAACTTTTGAAGCTTTGCATTTGAAACCAAATCTACTAAAAGGAGTGTATGCCATGGGCTTCAATGCACCTTCTAAAATTCAAGAGACAGCATTACCAACACTTTTAGCAGATCCTCCACAAAACATGATAGCCCAATCTCAGTCTGGGACAGGAAAAACAGCTGCATTTGTGTTGGCAATGTTAAGTAGGGTAGATCCTACTAAAAATTATCCACAAGTTTTATGTCTGAGTCCTACCTATGAACTTGCAATTCAAACTGGTGAAGTTGCTGCTAAAATGGCGAAATTTTGTCCTGAAATTAAGCTTAAATATGCAGTTAGGGGTGAAGAAGTTCCCAGAGGCACTAAGATCACTGATCACATATTAATAGGAACCCCAGGGAAAATGTTGGATTGGGGAGTAAAGTTTGGTATGTTTGATATGAACAAAATTAGGGTATTTGTTCTTGATGAAGCTGATGTTATGATTCATCGACAAGGCCATCAAGATCAATGTATCCGTATACATAAATGCCTACCAACAACATGTCAGATGATGTTCTTTTCTGCAACATATGATACTGCGGTGATGGAGTTTGCAGAAATAATTGTGCCCAATCCAATTATAATAAGATTGCTGCGTGAAGAAGAGTCTTTGGATAACATTAAACAATACTATGTAAAATGCAAAAGTCCAGAAGAAAAATATACAGCAATTTGCAATATTTATGGAGTGATTACTATAGGACAAGCCATTATATTTTGTCATACAAGGAAAACTGCTAGTTGGCTGTCTGAAAAAATGTCAGCGGATGGTCACTCAGTTGCTGTTCTATCTGGTGAGCTAACTGTTGAACAAAGAATAGCAGTGCTTGATCGGTTCAGGGGTGGTCTTGAAAAAGTTTTGATTACTACTAATGTGTTGTCTCGAGGCATTGATGTAGAGCAAGTAACATTGGTTGTAAACTTTGATATGCCAATGGATGTAGACAGAAAAGCCGATTGTGAGACATACCTGCATAGAATTGGGCGTACTGGCAGATTTGGAAAGGCAGGTATTGCCATTAACTTAATTGATTCACCACTTGCCATGCAAATATGCTCAGATATTGAAGCTCATTTTGGCAAGAAAATTCAATTGCTGGACATTGAAGATGCAGATGAGATTGAGAAAATTGGTGCATAGTGATCTTTAATGTTTTTTTTTATGTTCAGTAATACCATATATTATAGGTAATAAAAACTATTATATTTGGTATAAAATAAAACCAGCTTGTTACTAGTTTAATTTTTTGTATTTCCATACCTATAACACAAACCCTGTGCAAATTACAATGATTCAGACTATAGTACCTCACAATTTATTTGACCTCTGAACTTTGGGCCTGTATCTAAATTATGTTTATATTTATTGGATATATATATTTTTGTTCACACAAAAAAGTAGGTTTCATCAAGGGACAACAATCTACACCGATACTATGTTTCATAGTAAAATGGGTATTCTCCTTTAAAAATACACTTATTATCTGTGTAAATATCAATGATTATATGAAATGAAATGAAAATAATTTATTGAATCCATTAAAATGTTCAACATCATTTAGATTCAGTCATTTTTTTATCTACCACCCGGTTCGGAAAGCGGTTTTCACTAGAGAAGAACGGGCAAGAAACTAGTGTTGCTCTTTTCAAAACCAGTTTACAATGTAGTGAATTATTTCAAAATTTACAAGTTGGTTTAAATCCGAGCAGTTTAACAATAATATGTTGTAAATTTACAATAAATATTTTTGATATGAATATTATTACATCTATTCCCAAGCCTTGTTATCGTCTAAATATTCCGAAATTTTATAATATGCCTTATTGCATAATTTTTGCTTGATAGTAGCTTTGAATTTTATAATAGATAAGGCTTTAATATGACTGTGAACTTTATTATAAAAGTGTATACAGTAACCCTTAAAAGATTTGCTGATCTTGTGGAGTCTGGTCTTAAGAGTAGCTAGATTATTTTTATTCCTAGTATTTTTGTTGTGAATATCGCTAATCTTAAGAAAACTTTCTTTATTTCTATGGACATAAATTAAATTTTCAAAAATGTACTGTGATGCTACTGTCATTATATTTATCTCTTTAAACTTTTCTCTAAGAGAATATCTGGACCCAAGCGAATAAATTGACCTTATAGCTCGCTTTTGGAGAACAAAGATGGTATTAATGTCAGCAGCACCACCCCACAGTAAAATTCCATAATATATTAAAATTTATAGAATAATAAATAGGCATTTCAGATTCCAAATGTATGGGGTTGACAACACTGTTAATGGTTATCATCAAAGCTACTTGATGTCACTAACTATTTATGGCTGATGGCAATAATCAATCGAAAAAATTAGATTGAAGTCAATCTGGTTTGTTTTCTACTTTTCAATTGGTCTCTTGTCAAGTTGCCATAGTTTTTTCACTACTGAGATAGATTATTGGCAATGTAGTATCAGAAAAAAGATTTAGCTGTCAATCTAAAATGGCAAATTTTGGATTGGGATTGTTTATTGGCAGCAACTGTTAATGGCTTATAATTTAACCAGTTAGTTGAAGTATGATAATTGAATACTACAAAATTAATCTTAAGATCAATATATTTTGCTAATAAATTAAATATAAATATTTTGTACAATAATATATTAACAATTAAATTTATCCGCGGGAGGCTTGTCCTGCAGGTTCTGGATTTGCAGCCCCGGATATCATTACAAATATAGCTATTGGTACGATGTACATCCACTGGAACATACAAAAAATATGATGTAGTATTAAAAATATTAATAAAAATATTTTATGGCTGAAATACTCACATATTTTGCCAAGAATGATCTGTTATCCTTAATTTCCCCTCTTTCTCTGGCTTCCCTTTCTCTTTCCATTTTTTGAATGTATGTTGCAGTATCTGGACTGTAAATAATAGGATAATTTTCACTTTTTCATTTTTTACAGATTTAGGATAAATTATTCTAAACAAAATGATTTCTTAGGTTTATGTGAATGTTACTCATTGAAATAAAACTATTATTTATAGATTTTATCGTGGATTTGGTTTAATTTTTACTTACACTGGAGCTTGGTCTACATAACGAAGATAAAACTTGGTGTTCATTTTGTAACCATCTTTATCATGTTGTAGTTGTTGTGATGAATTAGTTACTTGAAAATTAATTGCAATCACTGCACCATTTGGTAACACCCATGCATTGATTACATCTGAAAGGTTATTATCTAAAAAGGTTTGAGCCTTCACTGAAGACAGAAACTCTGTCCCTTTAGTGTTATCTGCAGATGAAACTATTGCTTTCATAGTGTAGAACCCATCAGACTTTGCTAATTTCTGAAACAGAAACATCACTAAATAGAAACAAGCAATTAAGTTTATAAATTTATTAGAAAGAATACTGTAAATTAAGCTTTTAACATAATATATACATATATTACACAATATATATATTTAATTATTCAAGATAATAAGTCTTAGTGGATAGTTTGTTCAGTCAAAATACTTAACATAAAATCTAGCTAGTAATGAAGTTAATCATCAATATACATTATATAGTAATATTTTACCCTCAATTCCTGCAGATGCAGTTCACTAAGTGGTGCTTGATCTATGATAGATGTCCCAGCTCGAATGCTTCTTAACGAAATATTTCCACGGTGACAAAAAGCCTCATTGCATTTTAAAGAGTGTTCTATTTTTATGTTAAGCCAGCCATCATAATCAATACAAAGCTGCAAAAAAGTATTCAATGATATGCATTACTCAAAACAAAAAGATACAAAACTCAAGATACTATGTGACCACAATATTATGAGTCTTGTTTTATTTACAGACAGTAGTATAAATTATGATAAAACATTTGTCATGAATCTTACCGAGTTTTGAATAAATACAGCAAAACATAATGCTGTGGCGATGAAGTAATACATGGTCCAACTGAAGTTATGTGCAATTTTCAATGTATTAATTAAAAACAAAGTATGTTAGCAATGATAAAATATTGTTAACCTCTAAGATTAATTTATTTGATTTTTGGTTGGTTTAGAGATTTTGACACTAATGACTAGTGTTGCCAGCGTAGACATATATATTTTCTGTCTACGGTTGCCAGGTTACATTTTTGAAAGTTCGGGACAGGGGCCCTACTATATTCATCCAAAACGAAGTTCGAAATTTCGGATGATCGAAGTTTATATACGATACGAATGTTAATGTACCTACATATACTTATGGTCGTTATTGACTTAAGGTTGTAACCATAAACTTATGGTTACGATGTACGTTATACAAATTCGAACTTTTACGGAGGAGATACATTCGTACTGTATATAAACTTCGATCGTCCGAAGTTTCGATCTTCGTTTCGGATGAATATAGTAGGGCCCCAGGCGAGTGTCAGGATTCTAGGTTCCGCGCGGGACGCCTAATAAATACTTGTAAAAGAGTAAAAAAATATTTTTGCCGTAACTAATTACTACTTCTTTCTAAAGATATAAATATAACATTGAAAAACGTCGCGTCTTGGGAGGCTATCGAAGACATTAGGCATTTTTGGTTATTGTCATAATGGAAGCGGTGCTCAGCCAGTTAAGGACCATCGATGGTAATGATAAGTTATGATCAAAAAGGAAAAGGTCTAGTGAATACAGCTGATAGAAATTCTCATTTAGCTTTGTCACTTAGGTATTTACGGGTATTTCCAAATGTTGGAGGTGTCATGTATTTCTCTAATGTCTCCTTTACAGGAGGCATAGAAATACGTGTATACGTTGTGTCGTGTCGTCGTGTATACTTCTACAGATATGTCCGCGGACTCTTGACAGATGCATCAGCAGATGAATCACAACGAGCCGACCACACGTCTGTACATCGTTAATTCTAGACCGAGCCCAGAGGTAACTCGCCAGCCCTGAACTTAATGGAAGACATTGGAGTTTTTTAACTTAATTTTTTGATGAAGCTATTTAGTACATTTTGTTTTTTCCTGTTAAATGTCGAATTACTTACTATTACAGTAGCCATTTCAAGCACTTTTTACAATTAAACGGCAAGAAGCACACGTGCTCTATCAATCGCAACTCAATCTTGCCGTGGATAGATGCAGGTCGTTCGTGCCAAAACACTGATTCGAGCCGCAAAAATCAACATTAAACGGATTCGAGGCGGACGCATCTGCGGACGTTAAATACCTACAACAGATGCACAAATTACCCCCGTAGAGGGTCCTCCGTCCGACGTCGGCGGACGCATCAAAAGTCGACTGCAGATGCATCTATTGTAGTGTAGAGGAGACATCAATCTTATCATTAATTCTTATCGCCCGTTAGATTCTTTGCTAATTCCAAAAAGTTTCGAAAATGTTGTTTCATGTACTCGCAACGATTTTGCATTTTTCTCTATGGTATAATATGGGTATACATCGAGTTATTCAATAAAGATCAGAATCAATATTTTCCCAATGTCAAAACCAGTCTGTAGGTACACATGGGTTCTGATAAATTATGCTCGTTATAAGAATGAAGTGAAGTTCAGATACGTATTTCTTTTGAAGATGTTATGTATATATATATATATGTATATTAGAAGATGTATCTTCTGAAATATCTATATCGTGTTATAAGTTTCCCCACAAATTCTCTCTACTTGGAATTACACGTAGGAAAGAAAAGTTTGAATCATTGGATCCAGCTAATATTCACTAAGATTTAAGCTCAATAACGGTATTTATTTCCTTGCAAATGTGTTACTATCTGAAATATGGTGTTGCTGGGACCGATACTGTCTGGGGGCACGGCAGTGCCCCCTCCAAGTCGAGCTAAAAAGCGGCACAGCCGTACTATCCTTTTCTCGAAGCAATTCAGACCATTTTCAACCCCCCATAACTTCGTTGTGGTTAAAGCAAGAAGCCTGAATTTTTAGTTACTAATTAGGCATTGTGTAGACACGGTATATTTAAAATTTCATTCAATTTGAACCAGTAGTTTAAGAATTATAACTTGTCAAACTTTCGCAATTTTGTCACTCACTGACTGACTGACCGATCATCAAAAGTCTAAGGTACTTCTAGCAGACATAGAACCTTCAAATTTAGAATATAATTAGTGTTTAGTGTCTAAAGTAAGGAAAAATTCAAACATTTCATAATTTCTGTCTAGTTTTCTAGATAAACCAACTGCATGAATAACTTTGTAATCTCATATAAATGTATAGGATTACAAAGATAATTTTGCAGTTTATGATTCGTTGTACCTGTATATAATGGAATAATAGTTGTAGATTGGTATCTATATATTTTATATATGAGGCATAACAGGAGGGGGTTATAAAGAGGGAAAGGGTGTATTCAGCCTATTAAACTGTACAACATTCCTCCAGAAAAACATGACAAAGATAACCTTGCAAATAAATAGACTAAATAGCTCGAAAACAATCACCATGAAAGATAGAACACTAATAATCAAATCCGCTATATTTGTAATAAATTGATACCTACAAAAATAAGAAAAAACCATAAGACAGAGGCTTTAAGAAAAATAATTATATATATTCTAGAAATAAAAAGTACCGAAAAGGAATAAAGTAAGACTCTACAAAAAGACGTGACATCCCATCAAAAACATCCTGTAAAAAAATTCCAAGTCTCGCAGCTCAGTTTATCTACCACAAAAAGTTGTGAGATCCATGTAATACCAAGTCGATTAATTTATTTAGTCCTTGATTAAGGGAAGTTCTGTATAAAGTTATTACGTAAGTTATTATCATATCAATATTAAAAATTCTTTACGTTTTAAATAAATAGATCGACTTGGCCAGTAGCATTATGCATAAATTGTACGATACATTATGTTTTCATGCGATGGCCAAGTCGATCTATTTATTTAAAACGTAAAGAATGTTTAATATTGATATGATAATAACTTACGTAATAACTTTATACAGAACTTCCCTTAATCAAGGACTAAATAAATTAATCGACTTGGTATTACATGGATCTCACAACTTTTTGCGGTAGATAAACTGAGCTGCGAGACTTGGAATTTTTTTACAGGATGTTTTTGATGGGATATATTTTATATAGCGCCGATATGCCAAGACATGTTAAGGAATGTAAGTACCACATATATGCAGATGATACCCAAATATATGTTTCTTTTAACGCTAATAACACCTCACTGGCAGTAGATACCCTAAATGTGGAACTCAACAGCTCAATCCCGAAAAATCCAAATTCATGGTGCTGGGAACTAAAAAACAAATACATGCAATTAAATCGGCATTACCCGATGTTTGAATATTGGGACAGTCTGTACAAATGGTAGATTCTGCGCGTAATCTGGGGCTGGTGTTCGACCCGGGGCTGCGGTTTGAGAGTCATGTCAATGGTGTTGTAAAATCCTGTTTCTATAGGTTGAAGATTCTGTATCGAGTAAGAGACTATCTTAGTGTTACGTTGAGGAAGAGATTAGTGGATTCCTTGATTCTATCCAAATTTAATTACTGCGATACTGTCTACGGACCTTGCCTCCTATCCCGTACGGAACACTTAATACAACGTGTCCAAAATGCCTGTGCACGGTTTTGTTTTGGAATTCCCCGAAGGGACCATGTTACACCATACTTGAATTGCCATAACCTGTTGAAAATGGCTGCACGTAGGAAACTACATTTAGCGACATTAATGTTTGGTATAGTACAGTCACACACACCGAGATACCTGTATAGTAAATTATTATGGAGGCAGGAGCATTACAATTATCCCACTCGTTCTACGTCGAACCCGCTCTCGATGCCACGCTTTAAAACTGCCGCCTTCAGAGGATGTTTCAAATTTGCGGCCACCCGATGCTGGAACGATCTTCCGCCGCCAATGAGATTCCTAAAAACAAAAAATACTTTTAAATTACACATTAAAAAATACTTATTATACAAGCAAAAGAATCCCCAATAAAACTAAGTTCACAAAATATGGTATTAATGATAGGTATCAATATTTACCTAAAGTTAATGAATCATCGGTGAGGCGTGATAGTGTCCTCGCGGCGGGTGGCAGCGTTCCTCCAAATCGGATAGTTATATAGCTATTTTACGTGGTTAGTTGTCTCCCTTTTCACGTTGGATTCGCCTTTAAAATAAGTGTTAGAATTATATTTACCAGTATACCTATTATATTATATTGTTCTATAAACAATATTATGCAAGTAGTACTTACCTGAGACAATCATTTGGAAGTATACATTACTTTTTACATCCCAACACGATTTAGCCATGCCACCAACATTCCATGTTTGCGACGCATTGCCCTAGCCGCACGCTTCGAGACTTGCTTATTAAGCTTGATCAAGAACGTCCTCTCACGTCCCTGTCGTCGGGCGACTGCAGAGTGCATTTTCTGACTTCTGTATATTGTGCAATGCTAGGGCTATCGCGGGCGCGGGGGGCGAGGCGCGCAACTAACCTGGTGTGTTTGGCGTGTCGAAGCGGGACAGAGAACTGTGCAAAGGCTTGTTATTTGTTGTTATTGTTATTAGTTTGTATAAACTTTTTTATTTTATGTTTGTATATGTTGGTTACTTTAGGTGTAGTTAAGGAAGATTTTATGTCATTTTTTTGTTTTATTATTGTTGTAGTCATTGTTTTTTCTTTTTATAAATTTATGCGCTAATAATACCTACAATTTTTTTTAAATTATATTAATATATCGGCTAGCGTTCGCATGTCACTCAAGGTGACCACTGAAAACCAGCGTTGTGCTGTGGCTCGCCCCGCAGTACACAGCAGTACAGCGTACGCAGTACTTTTTTGCGACGTCCAAACTTTTTATTTTTTTTATTTTTTTTATTTCTGTATGTTGTATGTAAATTTGTGCTATATGAGTGTGTGCGTTGTAATAAGTGATAAATAAATGTGTTTTCTTTCTTTCTTTCAAATAAGTACTTGACTAGTCTTGACTCAGAACTCCTGAAAATGCGGGACATTTGGCATCTCATAAGATTCAATCGAGACTCATTTTTCCTATTCATTATCAGCCCAGAGTCAAGAATTTGTGCCCGATATGGCGATAGACTCGCCACCAATCACATCGTGGGACGGAACATACCTACTAGGAGAAATGTGGATGTCCAGACATCTCCGCCAACCCTTTCTGGGTAAATGGCGTGAGTTTATGTACTTTTTGAGTGAGAGACTCAGCAAAATCAGAGATTAGGTTTGGGTTTTAAATCTATTACCACCGCCTCCGCACTTACGTCCGGGTTTTTGCCGTAAGGTCACCTAGTAGAAATAATAGTCCACACTCACTACTAAGTAGTATATACCTACCTGTTATACTTACCTGTAATAAGTTTAAAAAAAACCATTACGAATCATATACGAATATCGAGTACATATTGCAATCGTATCCAGTGTTCTGATATTAAGCCCCCGCCCATGGCTTGAAAACTGGATCCGCCTTTGCTACTTTACCTATGTATTACATCGATTACATTTAGTATTTCTTGTTGTATAAATTTAATTTCCTAAAGCCCGTTAGGTGTTTTTAAATTTTACCCCTCTCGTGCAACATTTTAATAACTCCAACAGCATTTATTTTCATTAGAATAACCAAGGTATTTATAAGGCAATATTGTTGGTAGTTTGCAGCTAGGATAAAAGAGTTTATGTTATTGGAGTCAGTGAGTTCCCGGCTACTAATCAAAGTTACTAATTCTTTGGTGTGACACGCAACTGCAGGATTACAACTGGTGGATTTATTGACTTTTATAAAAACTTATAAACTATACAACCTTCAATGAATTTCATAGAAGTGAATAATAAATATATGTATGTGAGCCGATATTACAATACCTGTAAAAGGTTTTATTAGTTGCAATCAAGTACCATCAAAGATTATACATCTTTTCAGCAACTGCTGACTATGGTACTCCTCTTTGATAGAAAATCCAATTATTATAGTCCACCATGCCGACCTAGAGTAAGTTGGCGTTTGGCGCTCTTCAAAATGCACAAACTTAAAATACCTTGTTAAAATCTCTTTTGTATAGAATAAATAGATATAATTTTCCTCACGATATTTACTAGTACTTACGTACGTTAAGTACGCGATATTTACTACTAGTAATTTATTAATGATTGTAATCCATGCACATAGTATGATTTCGAAAAGTCAGAGGTATGCCCCGGGATTCGAACCCGTAAATATCGTGTTAGCACCCATGTTAGGCCGTTACCAACAGGACAGACGCCTTTATAATTTATCTAGGGATTAATAGTATCGTAGCAAACGAATACTGTAACATCGTAGCAAGATGTATAATCGGTACGCTGCATTTGAAAACGTTAATATATTACACCATACATTTCAAAACTTAATTTAGGTATAATAATTTAGTTAATAATGTACTTTCATTACAAATTCATAAAGTTAAATAAAGGATAACCTTACAAGACAAAAGAATAGGAATCTTTCTCTAATTATAGTATTAAAATATAAATAAATTAGTTATTCATTAAAATTTTTTGTTCATTAAATTAATAATATGAATTCTAAAAATCAAAATTTTCAGGTTTCTATATGTATCTATTATTTTGGATACATCCTTTGAAAATTATATTTTAACTCTTGTTTGAATGTTAAGTAATAACACTTCTATAATTTTGAAACTCAGATCATGTTCAAAAGATTGTTATGCTATAAAAATAAGTAAAAAAATCCTTAGGAATTCGTGTCCAGATAAAAGACTTACATGCCTCTGTAGAAGGTGAAATTAAACATGAATACTTGCTTTTACCTCTGACGTGGAACATTCCGCTTCAATACATTCGCTTTGAACGCAAGGGAAACTCCAAGAGGGTAATCGGGTTTAGTAACATATATCTCCTTCAGCCTCATCCCCCACCGGATAAATAACTGCTATAATATTCGCGTTATAAGTTAACTTTTTTGTTTCTTAAATTCTTAAATGATCACTTGGTTTTTAAAAGATTAGAAAGTACTATGTATAATATTATTATTGTTATGTCGTGTTTATTAAAACATTATGTATTTGATGGCAAACGATAAAAGCGCCCACACTTAGTTTGTGAGATGTATTCTATAACACTATTGTGTGGTTAGCAATTGGAAATATAGAGTATGTTTCAACAGAAATGGTCGCGTTAAATATTTTTTATATCAACAATTTGTCTTCTCAGATGCTTCGAAGAATATGCCACACCGAAGGAGATTGTTGGTATATATTTGCACAATGAACATTCTAACAGTGGAGTGATCGAGGATATATGAATTATTTTATCTGTATATACGGTTTAGACAATTTTGGTAGCATGAGGTGTTTCTTTTGTTGTATAGGCTGGCAAACGGGCAAACTGGTCACCTGATGATCAGTGATCGCTGCCGCCTATGAACATTCACAACGCTTGGATCATAGATGTGATACCGACTCTTCAAATCGGGAGGGCAACGGTAAGGAAAAAGGAAAGGAATATGAAAGGGGTATTTACATCCGGCAATCTCACTTACCGAACGAAATGCGACAGTGAAGCTGTCTGTTATCTAAGTACCACAAAAATTATTAGAGAGTGATGGACCATGCATCTTTGCGAGTGCCGCGTATTTATATGATGAGGTATATATATGATGAGGTTCAAAATTAGATGCCGTGAGAGCACTTACTTTTTTATAAGTGATAATGTATACAGATTACTTCGATACAACATAAAGAAAGCTATTTTAACGTGTACTATAAAAAAGTTCATTACTTATAGTCGTAAAATATGTTTTTGACCGACTTCAAAAGAGGAGGTAATCAATTCGACTGAATTTTTTTTTTGTATGTTTGTTACGCGATTACGCTGGCAATTGTGAACCGATTTTGAAAATTTCTTTTTTGTTGGAAAGCATGATATACAGGGTTTGTCCCATATAAAATTGGTGAAGACCTGATGAACATCTTAGGATCTGCCGACCAGAACTCCTCAAAATTAAACGGTCCAGCATTAATTCTTTTTGCGTTAGATTAAGTATAAGTATATTATTACAAAGGGTGGGTGAAAATGGGAAAAGGGCGGGGGTGGGGGGGTGAGGGGGTTGAAAATAGCTACAGTTGTTAATACTCAATATCTCCGGCAGTTCTTAACCGACTTAAAAATAACTTTTTTGTCAAAGAGGTTTATATGATAGGTAGGACCAAAAAAAATATTGTGAAGACCTGATGAATATCTTTGGACCTGAAGGGCAGAACTCCTCAAAATTGAACAGTACAGCAATAATTATTTTTACATTAGGTTCAGTATAAGTTTATTACTACAAGGGAGGGTGGGGGGAGGGTGGAAAGGGGAAAGTAGATAGTGCGTGGGAAGGGGGGGGGGGATATATATAAATATTAATACTAAATATCTGCGACAATAAATAAATTATTTTAAATAACTTGTCTTCGGAACGAATTATACATAATGTTGGTCACATAAAATATGGTGATGATCTGATGAATAGGTACATATCTGGAGAGCAAACCTCCACAAAACTTTGCAGAAACGCAATGATTAGGAAGTGAAGAAGGTGTAGAGGTGAGGGGGTAACGAATGATTACCACGCATAAGTGTACTCAATATCTCTAGCAGGTTGAGCCGATTTTAGTATTTTCTTTATCATAAAAACGAAATGACAGTGTAGCTTCCTTAAAAATCATAAAATATTAATTTCGTTTTTGAAATTATAAAGGATTACAATGGTTCATTTTTTATATACATTGATTCCAGTTTTCATTATATGATTACCTTTGGCATCATTACAATGCTTATGAAAACTAAAAAGTAATAAATAATTAAAAATTAAAAGACCGACTTCAATGTGCACTACAAAGTAATAAATAATACATATTTCATTGTGCTAGTAGTAGTAGTACACATTGATTAATTTTCTTATTGACTAGACTAGCCAACAACCAAGTGACGAACACGACGACCTACACAAAAAAATTTATTTGTGTAAAACATCCTAGCGTAAAACACGCAATTTTACACGCAATATTTGAAATGAAATGAAATGAAATGAAATGTATTTATTGGTCACGTAGGCAATACACATAGAACTTAATCTCTATAAACAATATATTTCCTATACTTAGTATTACTTATTTTAATTTCTTGGTTTAATTAATTAATTTATGTAATTTATTTATTTTAAATTAATTTTATTTTTATTTAGCATTAGTTTTATTTATTTGTTTCCTTTTTATTCTTATTTTATTTAAAGTATTAGTTATGACTTTATGGTAATTTATTTTTCAAAGAAATACAATATGTACGTTGGTCAAATTAAATTAAATTAAATTAAATTAAATTAATTAATTAACGGACCATGAATATTATTACAACGGTGCGTAGCGGTTTATTGTTACCACCGGATCCAACGCGGCCCTTCCTGAGAAGACCCGGCGAAACAAACTCAGTGGGCTTACACTACCACTGGAACTACGCGACGCGACCCAATCCTGAGTATATCCAGCGAATAAGACTCAGTGGGCTTGTTTTGGGTCCAATTTAAGACAATGACCATAAGTATTTCCGAAACGTCTCGTATGTTTAGGCTTACTGCCGGATCCAACGCGGCCCTGACTGAGAAGACCCGGCGAACAAACTCAGCGGGCTTTACTTTACTACTGGATACTACGCGGCACATTTCTGAGTAGATCCAGCGAGTCAAACTCAGTGGGCTTGGTTTTGGTCAATTTACTAAAATAAATATTTGTGACTTGTCTTACAAAGATTTGCCATATTATTATTATTTTTTTATATTTATTTGTCTTAATCTATATAAACTTACGCCATTTTCCCAGAAGGGATACCCCTTCTTCATTTTCCCAGAAGGGGTATGCAGAGATTCTCCTGGTATAAACCAGGACACCCACGTTACGCCTTGCGTGTTTTGTCCCTCGGTGTGATTGGGGGCGAGAGTCTATAGTCATATCGGGTGCAAATTCCAGTCCCTGTCCTGATAACTAATAGAAAAATCGCCCGTCCTTAATATATCAGCTCTTAATGAACATTGTTGAGTATCAGACTTATCTACAATCGAGGGAAACATACAAACTTAACAACCCTTCCCTTTCTTATACTTTCCTCACTATGATTCCTATCATTGTTAAAGTAATTGCATATAAATATGCAAATTACTCCAATAAGTCAATGGTGTACCCTGGAGTTGAAACCCTTGACCACTGTATCTTTGATCGTATGCAATACATTAAAATTAGACCACTCATATGACACATATTAATTCTATTAAAATTTCAACAAATGTACACGTAGGATCAATATGTTAAATTAATTTGTTTCTAGTTTACATATGGACCTAACTGAGCGCCAACGATACATCTACAAGTAGGTAATATTCAACTGTGTTACATTACTTAAATTTGTTCTCGTTCGTCACTTGGCGACCCGCCTTCAAAATATTACGTATTTAAGATTTGTTGGCTAGTCTAGTCAATAAGAAAATTAATCAATGTGTACTACTACTACTAGCACAATGAAATATGTATTATTTATTACTTTGTAGTGCACATTGAAGTCGGTCTTTTAATTTTTAATTAAATTATTTTATTAAGAATCCGTTGTACCAGTCAACTATCAATTATCATGATAACGGGAAAAGTGTAATAGGAACATTAAATTGAAAGGAGTGTTTCACAATGTCAAAGCGTCAACTTATGGTTCATACATCATAGGTATTGCAAATAAAAATGTTTGTATTTCAACAAAAGCATCACTTATTTTTCTGTTATATATCTACATGTGATTATCCTTTACAGAGATGAAGTATGTGTATTATGCAGGTGATAAGGTGTACTTTATGAAAAGCGTAAAATATGCGACTTTGTGACGTGCAACTTCCTAATGAACTTGAATCGAAGACTTATACTTAGAAAGAACATTGGCAATGTTTTGCAGCAGACGACCACAAATGTAATTTAGCACTAGTTGAAGTGGATAAGCGCGGAGGGAATTATTTATCCACAGCGACGGCCCAGTCACTGTGACGGAGACAGAGTCGACTCACTTGAGCGCGTTCAGTAGCGCACTCTTCTCGAGCGAGAGAGGTAGCGTGCGCGATTTGCACTTCGTTTTTTTTTTATCACGTAATAATATAATTAGATAATTCGCCGAAGACCGAGCGAAATTGCGGAAACTTTGCTAGAACACCGACTTTCATTTTGTTTGTTCAAGTAGGTAAGTAATAAGCGAACTACACACCGAAGAAACCCACCGGCATATGTCGGCAACTTTTGCCTGTCTCATTGACAACATGACACCAACATGTTATGACGTTGATGAGTGTCGTCGGGCAACTGACCAGAGTACACGTCGCCAACATGATGGCGAGCACCAGTCGCTGGCGCGTGTCGCCGACATAATTATTTTCTTATAGGACGCCGGGTTGTGACGGCGGGCTATATCGCCGGGCCGGTTGCCGGCGGTAGGGTCTGCTTTCCTACTCAATCTTCGCCAATTTGCTCGGTCTTCAGCATCGGTTATTGTATGATAGTTATGATGACACGTAATATTTATAATGTAGTTTATAATACAACGAAAAATGTTTTTACAACAAGCAAGATCTCCACGAAATATGAGTTGCCAAAGAAGCATTGACAAATAATATGAGGCATTATATTCTTATGAGATAAATTTGTTGTTCTGGAATTTAGTATGATCATTGGCCAGTTAACCAGTTCAATATATTGTACATTAAAGCAATAGCGCAAAAGTGATTAGATTGCAGTTTGAATTATGCAATGAAAGGTACGATTTATTTGCACAACGTATTTAAATTACATTGTTGTCCCTGATAATTTTTTATTTCGGTTTATATCTACGCCAAACGCTATAGAATCGTAATGGGCTTAAGGTGCCTTGAGTTACGAGCTGAACTTTAGAGCGTGCCCCTAATTGAAAAATGCAGTTAGTAATGTTTTTAATTTGTAATGAGTGCATAGCCAGGGTTTCTTTGGAAGATCATCATGTCTGTTGCAGAGTATTTATATCATTTGGCTAATTTTATTGTTCTAACTTTATTTATAAAAGCAAGACGAAACGATTTATTCTTACTTGAAAAAAAAAAACTTTGTTTCAGGATTTAGGTAGTGCATAATTGTATCAGTTGATGGAGGGTTTGCAAAAATTAAATAATAATAATAATAAATAACACCCAACAGTCACATACATAGTCCTGATCCCACACTAAGATCGAGTCTTGTGTCGTGGGTATCAGGAACTACGAGAGACTTTTCGGTCTCACAAACACCTAGACCCGGAAGAAATATTTGTGGGCCACACAAACATTTCTCTCGGTGCGGGGATCGAACCCGCGGCCTCTCGTTTCACAGGCGGCGTCTAACCGTCAGCGCCACGGAGGCTGTCAAAAAGTTCGATATGATTACTTGCGATAAATGTATTAATCTTTTTGTCATATATACAAACTGAACTAAAATAATAATATATTTTATTTATGTGTTAAATAAATATGGTTTTGAAGCCTAGATTGTCATTTGCTTTTAGTGATGCATTGCAAAATATAATGGAACTTATATTTGTTACTGAGGCCTATAATGAGAGTTGCGAATTATCTGATAACATTACAAAAAATGAGTAAATATTAATTAATTAGAGTCTATGAATAAACAACAAGTTGACGGTTGTGTAGCGGACAGTGGCTGATGATATTATAAATATTGTGTGCGGGGAACCGTAAAATTAAACAACGCGTTGCCGACATGTGATGCTATGACGAGTATACGGCATACACTTTGATAATAAACTGAGCACAGTATGCTTTTACATGAAGTATCACTTGCGTGGGAAAATACAAATATACATCACAT
This sequence comes from Hyles vespertilio, assembly GCA_009982885.2. Lineage (NCBI taxonomy): Eukaryota > Metazoa > Arthropoda > Insecta > Lepidoptera > Sphingidae > Hyles > Hyles vespertilio. The sequence goes on along the minus strand of CM042816.1, from coordinate 10,054,474 downwards.
GTATAAATTCTATATCTACCTATATGTATAATTTAGTATTTGGGTATCTGTAAAAGAGTTATCCATAGTAAATATTTATTGATATATCAGGTCGTATTTCAATGAAACAAATATGTGGCAATTTTGTTTGTCCTATTTTGTTATTAAGTATGTATCAAAACATTTCACTATCAGACGTAGGGCCAGATCGAAGTCAGTCTGACTTCAGTCTGAGTGGCTCGACTCTACCTGAGATATTTCTACTGTAGAAAACTGATGCGAATAACGTTCGTCTCATTCGATCAATGAGGTTTCTGGTGGCCTAACACCTATCCTACTTTTCAGGCACTCTCCGCACGCAAAGGTCCTATCTAAGTGTATCTATATAGCGTGGCAAAAAACCCTCTCCAATCAAAGATGCGCATTTGAGTCTAAAATATACAAAAAATATATAAAGGTTAACATAATTATCGTAATTTATAATACACAGTTCAGTATCAATATAACCCTAAAATCTAGCAAAGTTTTAAATTCTAATAACAACACATATTTTGACAATTCTGAAATGTGTCGCCATACACACGTTGCGTACTGCACGTTGCTTATTATGAACCACTTATGAACGAATATCACCTTTAGTTTATTGCCAACTTGTTTAGATGATATTTTTTATAGCTGTGAATGGCGAGATAAGCCTGCCGTTCTCCTGATCGTAATCAATAGGACCGCTCCTGAATAGTAGCAAAACCAAGAACACCTTGAATTACAAAGCAATGCTTGGCATGCCACTGCGCTCGCCACCCTGGCACATAAGATGTTAAGTCTCAATATGTCCAGTAAGTAGTTACTCTGTCTACAATGTCTTTCAATCCAAAAAATAACAGTGCATTTACCCTGTTCTTTGGCGAGTGAAATGAAATGAAACCAATATATTATTGACGTAACTTACATTGTAGAAGCAATTTACAACATTAAATATTTTAAATGTTATTACGAAATATTAAGAATACTGTGTATGTAAAAAGGGTAGTAAATTATTATGAGAAAACTATTTAAAATTAATTCCGTGTAATACGCATAAATAAAACATAAATTGTCAATAAACAGCTATTGGCGTAATAAACGAACTTTCAAATCGATTTCCCGCTCGATAAAAAAAACATTAAATCTCGTAAAACAAATATTGCAATCTACTCTAAATTAATTAATATTGACGCACCAACGCGCTCTTGATAGCGTACATATGTAGTGAGAGGGGTTCCGTGTCGCTGCGAGTGTGGTATGATACCAGCACGGCACGGCCAATATCTATCTGCTGCCAGCTATCTACTACTCGATAATTGGACATGTCCAACGTAATGACATTTTCTCTTCAACAGAGCACCTATACAAGTACTTTTAACATTGTTTACCGTTTGTGCTTAGAATAAACACGTTAATGGAACTACATATGCGTAATGTAACTTCTTATCTAATTAAAATATACCTATATATTTGTGTTTTTTCCGCCAATATATGGGATCAATTATAAATAAGTTTCATGTGTATGCTAAAATTATTTACTTACGTTTTGATTCTCGCCAACCAGCACAACATAATCGAAAATTATCCGACACCTATTGACACTTTTATTCCAATAATCTGTAATTAAATTAATTATGTTTTAATTGATTCAATTTTTCATATTATGTCTTACAAATTTCACTTAATAATATCTAGGTATATGAAAATTCAGTTCCAAGATTAAATAAATTTACTTTTGCACCAAAATATCCTTGCATACTTTCAAAACCAGGGTGAAAGCATACTTCCTCACACAGAAACACTATGCTGTACTACATTATTTATATTATGTGGTCACGCTATAAACAAAGAGTTTATTTTATTTTCTCTTTATTTGTAAGTTTCTTTTTTTACATTTTTATAAGTACATATTAAACAAAAACAATATACATATATATAAATAAAAAAAAATATGAACTATTCGGTGGCGAAGCTCAAGGTCGAAGCCACCGGTGGTTAGAAATCTAATTTATTTTATTTTTATTATCATTAATATATCAATTTTTTTTATGTGTTTAATTATAATGGGCATAAATGATTAAATACGATAAGAGTTAAGGTAACAATAGATTGATAATTTTGAAACAGGAGCATAGGTAGGAAAAGGAAGCCACATGTGCGGCAAGAAAGGTCGCAATCTACAGCATTGTGAATTTGTGACATCACAATGAACACTTTGATGAGCACTTATTCTCAGCGGCATGTATGCCAGCTTTCACAAAATTTCCATAAAATTTCCTCGAAAAATCTCTACGAAAAAATGCAATGTAAAGAAACAAGGAAACTTCATTAGCCGGATGATTTGACAAGAATAATGTCGTAACCTAAGGGTACCATGAAAAATAAATTAACTATGTCATCGAATCACTAAAAGCAATTCACGATACAGTGTTCTAAGTTTTTACTATGTTGAATAGTAAAGAAGTCGGAAAATGTCGTTCATTATGGTTTAGAAATAACGCATATGAGATTTTATTTAATGAGAATAAAATAGTCCTATTTATATAAATTTATTAGCAATGTGCACGGATATTGTGGGTCTCAGTATAATGAAATAGCTTTAGGTAATTAAAAAATAATTTTGCATATGAAAAGGTGCCTCGTTGGGTATAACATTAAATTGTATTTATTTTAACTTCATTTATATCTTAATTAGCATGTTGCATTGTTAACATTAAGTTAATAATGCTGGTAAAATTCCTATTCTAAAATATATAAATATGATTTTCATTGAAACGATTTCTCTTTTAGAGGATAGAGCTTTGTCTGTTCCTGATACGGAACGGATTTCATTTTGAGTGTTCGGCCAACATTAAAAGGTTAATCGTTCACATAAAACATGGTACAATAAAGAACGTTTCACCATTCATGAGGCATACCGAGTCAGACATCTCACGTTATTATACTCGTAAAGTTCGCCCTTTCCTTGCATAATGACATGACGAATAGCTTTCGCGATATTTTTGCTTCTTTATTCGATGAGGTCATTATGTGCCAGTGTGACGGTGGGGGAGGATGGAAATTTGCTTTTGGATACTTTTTAACCGAACATCTGAGAAAAAAAACCTACGGAGCTACCCCAACTTTAGTTCCTAAAAATGAGAAACATTGTGTCTACGAGTACAAAACTTTTGTTGCGCTAAATACACATTGGGAGTGTATTTTGGAGGAAATTTAAAACAAATTTGGTCGTGGAGATAATGGAAAGCGTGAGTTTCGAGTAATAGAGAACGTGCGGTTGGCAACCCCTGCGCGGGTGAAAAAGTACAAAAGTTGTGCCTGCCTGTGTATAAATTCAGCTGTGAACATAAACATATTTATTCCGCCATATATCTTCTTCTTGCATATTACAAGGGCGGTCATATTACGGACGATCTACTAAATCTCTTCTGAACTAAAATTTACGTTTAAATTTCGTTGCAAGCACAAACTTTTTAAAGAACCAGTAGGTTGCTAAATGAAAGTTTTAAAGTGTAACAATTTCATTGAATAGTCTTTTTATACAACTCACTTCAACTTTTAGTTCCTTTCAATTTCGATTCATAATTCTTCTTTAAATTTAAATGCAAGTTAAAAGCTTAAAATAGTACTGGCACTGAGCATTTTCTTCCTATTTTATTATTGTGACGTTCAATTTACTCCGCGAACTTCGCCCGAGAATTTTTTATTACTTTCGTTATAGTAAAATTTCCACATATAGTAATATGTATTTTCCATACTAGTATACGTATAACACTATTATTTAATTAACTTTTGACAATATCTGTCCACTGAAAGTAAACTTTACAGTGGCGATTATGTTTATTACATAGAAAGCGGTCCTGAGGATTATTTTGTTGGAATGTTGTATGTACAAGCGGGCGACATAACAATGAAGTGTTTCTTTAATAATTTCATAAAAATAAACGAGCAAATCTCCTCTTCAGCGGAGTGGGAGAGCAGTTCGTGCCTGGAATAAATTTCTTCAAAGGGATCGTTTTCAATTTCATGGCTCAATCTTCGGGATCTCAGCGAGAATATGTAAAAGGGCATTTGTCGGTGTCAACACAGTGTAATGAGCCCCTTTCGCATTAGCTACGTGCTTATGGTGATCTTTATACAATTTGCGTATTGAAGTGCTAGTGCTACATATTGGTAACGCGATGTTAATATAGGTCTTCATGATTACGAGTACAATTTACAAGAAAAGTGCTCTGAAACTGGTATGGTGGTAATTTTCTTATAACAAAATCTTCGTAAAACTGTAGAGTCGATATGTTCATTACACATAATATTTAAGTTTTGTGATTAGATCTACAAAAAATTAAACATGGAATCTATTAAGCAATCTATAGCCAAAATCTTAATCACTAATATTATAAACAGATATTATCTATTTTCATAGCCGTTAATAATAAAAGTGCTTTGAAAAATCAAAGAATCAATTAGGAATGAAGTTGTGCAATAAATAGAACCTTTTAACGAAATGAGAATTCAGTCGAGATATGCGGTTATTCACAGAAAGAAAATGCATAGGGAGAGGAAAAAACTAAGAAATATAGGATAAAAAACACAGATATTTTAATAAGTGATTATATTGAAATATTAATGATGCAATAAGTGTCTTCCAAAAACCAACTACCTTAAAACGTATAGAAATCTCGGTTGGATTTAAAGGAGGATGCCCATAATAAAATCGGTGACTAAATTAACGTTATTCAAGTAAAATGAGAGAAATTTTGTCGTTAGTTAAGGACTTAACTCGATCACAAAGAGGCATTTTGAATTCATAATTACCGCCGGCGGGTGGGTGCAACGAGAACTGTTTCTTTGATTTCACTAACAAATTTATATGATTTATTAAAAGTAAGGTACCTAAAATTTTAAAAATAATGCTTGCACAGTTTTTAATTGGGTCAATTTTAAATATTCTATTTACTAATATGTTTTCTAACAGCCTCCGTGGCGCAGTTGGTTAGACGCCGCCTGTGAAGCGAGAGGCCGCGGGTTCGATCCCCGCACCGAGAGAAATGTTTGTGTGGCCCACAAACATTTCTTCCGGGTCTGGGTGTTGTGAGACCGAAAAGTCTCTCGTAGTTCCTGATACCCACGACACAAGACTCGATCTTAGTGTGGGGTCAGGACTATGTATGTGACTGTTGGGTGTTATTTATTTATTTTATTTATTTTATTCCAATATCTGCATAGGCCAGGTATCAGTGAAATAAAATCCAATAGCATTGGAAAATTGTGTTGGATCAGGATTCAGGATATAACCGCTTTTGTATAAAGTCATCGAATATAATGCATATATATTGGCAATAGCATATTAAATAAATATCCAGATTCCACAAACGTAAGTTTGTTTTATTTTTATTTTCTAGCCATGTTTTAATGTCTCCTCTACATGATGGGCCATCGCGATAGTCCACTATGAGGTACTACTGAATGTCGCCATCGTGTAGTTGTGTTTCCATCGTCCACATGGCCATAGATGGCCAACTCACTGGTCCAGCGCTAACCCATTGTGTAGAGGGACTATAAAGACGATGGCTATGGATTTCTGACTACATACTAATAATGTTTAACAGCCTGCATGGCGCAGTAGGACAGACGCTGGCTGCAAAATAAGAGACTGCGGGTTTGATCTTCGCACTAAGACGAATGTTTGAGGGATCCAAAGTATATTTGTAAAATAGACCAGTCTTCCGTAGTTTTCATTTAAGCTAAGGTCAGGAACATGGATGTGACTGTTAGTATATTTATTTTGTATAATGTCATCTAAAGGTAAAAATCATGGAATAGATACATAAATAAATAATAAATCTTAAATCATAATCATTATATCTTCCTAAATTAGAAATCAAACCTGAAATTCCCATTTACAAGGAGAGAGCTTAGCGCTTCGAAGATATCATTATCGTTCGGATATTAAAAAGTTGCATCGTGTAAACATTCGCCATACGTCCATTTTGTAGAGATTACCGTTTTAGATAATGGGGAATATGCACGTAACTTAAATATGGACAAAATATATTTTTTTGTAATCTTCATTGCTACCGAAAACACACTGTACAATAATTTTTAAAATTTATTTTAATTTTATAGTGAAATTTAATCATCAAAAAGTGGCTTTCAGCGCAAATTTCCGAAACGCAACACTATTGGTGGATGAAAACGTGACGTCACGTTTACACGAGAGGTCTGCTGTCAACAAGCCATTTGTATGGTTCGGTATGGTTTCTTTTCTGAGGAATGATTGTTTTTATATTGTGTCTCCGTATTTTTTATATCAAGTGAATTGTTTTATGTGTTCACAGTATTATTCATTGTGAAGAGAATTAATGCCATTATTTTATATTTATATAATTTTCTGTATCCTCTTTGATGTGAAAGCCAGAAATAATAGAAAGATTAATAAAACTAGTCTCGAACTTGCCTCTTACTCTAATACTTATTAATTCTTCTTTACTGGTGGTAGGTCTCTCATATATGAGATACCATCTGGATAGGTACCACCGTAATGTCTATTTCTCCCGTCAAACAACAGTGTAAATGCACTGTTGTGTTTTGGATTGAAAGACATTGTAGCCAGAGTAACTACTGGACATATTGAGACTTAACATGTTATGTCTTAGGATAGCGAGTGTAGTGGAATGCCAAGCATTGCTTTGTAATTCAAGGTGTTGTTTGGTTTTACTACTGTTTATGAGCAGTCCTATCGCTTACCATTAGGCGAACGGCTTGCTCGTATAGAAGTTCAATGCAATGAAAAAAAATTGATGTTTTTATTCATCAGTAATACCTACTTATACTCATACATACATAAAGGTATAAGAATTCTTAATAATATCTTTACGACGTTTCGTAAACTAGATTATGTTTTTGTAGAGGTTTGTAAACAAAACAACTAGGTAGGTAAACGTAAGAGTGATATTTATATGTATTTTACTTAATTTTAATATCCTAACTTACATCGAAATGGTCTTCACAACAATATAAACAGCTCAAACTCGATACATTATCTCTTCTCATAGCCTTGCACCACTTTATTCTTAGATTTTCACCTTTCGGCATAAGGAAATATACTTTATCAGGTGCAGTGTTTATGTTTTTTTGGGGATATAGGAACGACACAATATTTGTAATATGATTTTTTTGTGCTTTTCCATGGTAATTAAGTCGATATTCACTCACTTTCCTTATTTTCTGGTAATAATATATTGAACCAAACATTGCTGTTGACATCGAACTTGTGTAATCGTGACGTCACGAACAAGCGCGCCAATATGGCCGCGTTTATGTCGCCCAAAATTTATAGCAATTTTAATATTTAATTTTTTGCATAATAGTTTATATTTTGGACGTGTTATTTGTACCCTATGTTTGGTAATGTAGAATCGTATAAAAAATAAAAAAATATCATGCATATTCCCCATTGCATACGATTTACTCTCCGTGTAAGTAGGTTTATTATAGGTATTATAAGTGCAATTTTATAAAATAGAGAAATAGAGAAATCATGCTTCTAACAATTCCTAAAACGTAATTATTAAAGAGAAATGTAAAACGAATATCTAAATATAATGTAAAAGAACACAACATACGTATACAGTCTTATGTTATATTCAAACACAATTAACCGAGGAGATAAAATCATTATGTTGTTGGTATCAAACAATAACGAGTTAGGGGAATAGAGGTGTCGCCTAGAGACTGACCCTTTGTTATGCTGTATGAGTGACGGCCTTCTGACCGGCCGCCCGACGAGCCGCCACGTGTCTGTTATCAACATAAAATAATGTGGCATAAACTCAAAACATATTTTGCCAACTTAGACTTAAAAGCATACTACATATAGCATATAGCATATAGCATAGTTACTGTTTCGGTGGCGTAGTTTAACTACGGTACGGTTACAAAGCTGGGGTCTCGGGTTCGAATACCGGGTCGAGCAAAGTTAGGAATTTGTGCCCGATATGGCCAGAGGCTCGTCTCCTATCACATCGTTGGACGGCACATGCAAGGCGAAATGTGGGTGTCCTGGCACTACAGCCTACCCATTCTGGGAAAAAGGAATAAGTTTATGCATATATGTATATATAATTATTATAAATGAGGTAATATATATCAAAACTAAATTTTAAGTTGTCGTAATGATACAGGCATAAACTGATTTGGGTCATCTTGGTTCAAATGTTAAGTTTACTGTCAGGTTATTTTATTTACCGCCACGTGTATTTGCGTATGCACGTTCATATTTATACATGCGGCGAGAGAATTTTTTGAACGTCAAAAGAAAACACGCAAGAGCAAAACTGGCATTTATGTCGTGAAATCGCCTACAAGTGCACATGTTGAAGTACACCAGCCAATCTTCTTTGTCTTTGACATTAAAGTTCCAGCTATTGTGAATTGTTTCAGCAGAACATTTCGCCATTGGAGCTGTAATAACGTTTGTTCAAGAAATTCAAACGCGAAACTATTGCGGCGCGGCTGATGGTAAAGCAGACGAGTGGAGAGCGCGGAGTAGCATGAGCTCCCACAGTATTGTCGCGTGTCTGCTCACTTACACACGCATTCGCACAAACGTTCAATACCTAAGGGGTGAAATCTGGTTATAGCTTTGGTTATTTAGAAAAAAGAGAGGTACACGTGGTGTTTCTAGTTCACTGTGATTCTCGGATACAATAGTGCGGAATTCCATTTTGACCACAATTTCAAGTTTTAGATTTCATAAGTATATTTTAAGCAATGTCATATTGTATACTGGGTATATCAAGACTGCTACCGAAAACGAAGCCGAGTGGTAGTTTAGTGACTACAAACACAATCCAACTAAAAAATTCGCAAAGAAACGCGACAATTATTTTTAATTATTTTTTTAATATCATCATTTTAGGTGGTAAATCCATAGTTTTTGGTAAAATTAAGATTACATACAGGGTATATCAAGACTGCTACCAAAAACGAAGCCGGGTGGTAATTTAAGCGACTTCAGACACAATGCAACAGAAAATTTTGCAAAAAAAAGAAGGGACAATTTTTTTTGTAATTGTTTTATTATGTCCGTATTTGGGTGGTAAATACATTTTTTCCTAAAATTATAGTGTATACCCTTTTATTCATAAATACTCTAAGGTATAAAAGTGTTTAAATCATTATTATCTTTAAATATATAAACACTTACATTATCTTGAGAATTGAGATACAGACAATATTTAATATAATTTTGATTATCTCATTTTATCCTATATAGAACAGTAGGAAATTAACGTATAGTCTATGACATATTCGTATTAATAATTTTTGGCATTAAAATTATTTGAAAACATAAACAAATCATCGTAGATTATGTCCATATATATATAGGCAAGACTTGCGTGCCTTATGAAAATAAAATTTCAAAGGTATTGGTACGTCACAATGAGCAGAAAGAGACCTTGTTGATGAAGCTGTGTTCGACATGGTGGCGAGGGGTGAGGTGAGATTGCGACCCTTCTGATTACACAATGTTGGCTTTCATCCCTTGTGCAAGTCGCGCTCCGGAAATCTTTTGTGATTCGACTTCGGTTATTGTGGCGTGGCATACTAATATGAGGTAGGTGACGCCGCTGAAATATGTGAGCGAAGAAAATCACTTGTCACAGTAATCAACGCGCACCTTGTGGCTAAGGCGTCGAGCTCGACGTTTACCAAGCAGCTCTGCTTCACGCTGTTGTTCAACACTGCTCAATTCCTGTATCTCCCGTCGCCTGTTATTTACATACATTTTGAACGGTAAACTTTGTTATAAGTGTTCTTATTGGTGTTGTTTACTTTATTAGTAGAGTAATAGTTTTTTTTACACACAGTCAATTATACTTTTGGTAAGGATTTTACGCAATACTTTATCTCGTTTGAATTCTTAACTATTTTAATACCAAACAAAATTAACTTATTAATGCAAATATACCTGCAATTATATTATTTTATTTTTTAAATATTACGCCTGCGTGGTAGACTATAGTATCGCCTAATCACTCTCAATCGTACTCTCCATTGAAGATTAGGTCCGTGTAGTGGAACTTATATGGGCTGATACAGTACAATAATAATATACACCTGCACATTTTGTTTATATAAGTAGGTAACTATGTAATATTATGTTTACATCCTATATTTAATGTTATTAACGATTTACCAATATTTGGCCGTGTTATTTCAGAAGCAGAGACAGAATTAATTAGCTTAGTTTAAAATCTTAAGGTATAATTATGAGTATTGTGTGTGAATTTCATGCATTGCTATCGCAGGCATGAGGCAGCTTAGTAAGCACGACAGTGGTGTGGCGGGGAACTAAATTAAATTTGTGCCGCCCGTCGACTCCATGATCTACTGGCCGCTACAGACGAACTATCTATTATTTATATACATTTGTTTATGTCTGGCCTAGTATAGTGAAATACGCAAAAATAGAATTGCGAAACCACAATAACTCTCTCGTGTCTAGCTTCACACGAGAGCAAAATCAAAAATAATTAAGAGATGAAGCAAGAAATTATTTATACATTAATGAGTGGTAAAATTAAATTTATAATGTAGCAAGAACGTATCACAAATAAGGATTTTTCTTTTTTAGTCCTCCAGAACCGAAAAAAATATTCTTAGATTGTACAAAGATTTGTCGAACCAGTGGGGTAAAGATTTTTAATTATTGTGGATACTAAGTGTTTTAAATAAAGCATCCAATAATGTATCTACAAAACAATACAGACGCATTAAAAGATTATTGTTTCAATATCAAAACGCAAAGAAATTGTAATCCAAAAGACAAACTTACATTCTCAGACTAAGGATTTAAATCAGTGTGTCAGAAGCTCTCCGGGTGTGTGTCGCTCCTCTGATAAGAATACGTAAGAGCATAAAAATAAAAGTTCACATCGGAGGAACAGGGAAAATGTCGCGGAATAATATTTGGGATTCCAGTTTTATTTGAGTGCAGACCCTCTACGAATGGAGACAGAGATTTCCCGAGATGGCCCTATCAAACATTTATGGAGTAGCTACATAAAAGGACAACACTTAAGAACAGTTTCAATAAGTGTTTTGTGCTTCATGGATATGTTTGACCTGATGATAAATTAAACTTCCTTTTTTTATTGCATGTATACCGAGATGAGCATTTCATTCGCCTGATGGTAAGTGATATGACCGCTCATGGACAGTAGCAAAACCAAACAGCACCATCAATTGCAAAGCTATGCTTGGCATTCTTCTGTGCTCACCATCCTGAAACATAAGGTATTAAGTCTCAATAAGTCCAGTAGTTACTCTGGCTACTATGTCCTTCAAACCGGGACACTACAGTGTATTTGCACTGCAGTTACTACTGGTGGTAGGTCTCTCATATGTGAGGGCTGCCTGGGTGGGTAACAAAGCAATGTCTATATCTCCCGTCAAACAGTAGTTTAAATGCACTGTTGTGTTGCAGATTTCAGGACATTGTAGCCAGAGTAACTACTGGACATATTGAGACTTAACATCTTATGTCTCAGGATGGCGAGCGCAGTGGAATGCTAAGCATTGCTTAGTAATTCATGGTGTTGTTTGGTTTTGCTACTGTTTATGAGCGGTCGCATCGCTTACCATTAAACGAAGGGCATGCTTGTCTCGCCATTCACTGCAAAAAAAGTTTGGCATGAGAAACATGCATTACGGTGGTATCTACTATCTACCCAGGCGGCCTCTCGCATATGAAAGACCTACCACCATAATATTAATGATTCGTCTCTTTAAAGTCTTTGAGCGGTGTAATTGTATTTACCATGGAATGATCACGTATTCTCCCGTATGTCGGCATGTGGACCTACAAAACATATCTATGTACATCCTATTAGCAGATCAATCTAATCAACGCGATACCGTTTCGCTTAGTTGTCTATTCATTGCATAAGCAATACATTTAATCACGGCCAAGAACAATATAATTTACTATCAGTTGCTAAAATTAATTTACGAATTAATTGAATAAGATATTAACTATTCGTGGATTATACTATTTATTTATATAAGAATTATATACATATTTGATACTTAGACATAATATACCTTTAATTTATTTCACATAATTGATTTGTTGACAATATGGCTTGGTGTTAACAGTCTTATAATTAGCTAAATATAGAATATATTGTGTCTATACAGAGGAAAGATACACATGGAGGGTCATTACAATCAAAATGATTGAAAAACTGTGAGAATTGTATTTCACATTTGAATTGGAACCGTTTAGATATCGAAGCGGTTTGGTCGAGCGCGGCACAAGCAACTCGTATAAATGCTAATCAGCCAATTGTACTCATGCCTTGATTAATTTAAAACATCCAACGGATCCGTTCTCTGTTTAAAAAACACACTTTTAATTCCTATAAGTTAACAATCATTAGGTGCTTTAAAAATGTATATGTATTAGGGTTTATGATTGATATTAGGCATAGGCATATAACTATTCTTAAAAAAACAGAACGCGTATTTCGTTATGTCTTTGACACGAGCTTATTATATTGAAACACATTTGTAGATTTGAACATACGAAGCGACAATAACAGTTCACACTACAGTATTTAATATTTAACGCTGGCATAAAACGCTGCCTTTTGACTTCTTTGTCACATCGTTCATATAATATTTATCGTTCAGTAACAAAGAAATTCCATTTTGGGCCAAATGCGCAAATAGTTCGACGTTTGAATTTCCCTTGTGTAAATGTTATTACAGTGGCGCTAGTGTGCACGTGAAACATTCCGCAATAACAGGAGAGTCGACGCTTCGACAAAGTGGGATTGGCATTAATGTTAGCGAAGGAACAATCGTTCTACCTTTAGAACACCTATACAATACATTTGCATGCGAACTTCAATGAAGTGCAACTTTGTGGTATTATATTGTAATTAATATTATCTTCGTCTGTAATATATACGTCCTGTATTATTATGGTATAATTTAAAGCAAATTATATTTAAATATGTGACACGTATGACGACCGATTGGTCTAACGGCTATGATGTTAACTGTGCCAGAAGGTTATATTCGATACCAAACGAAATATATATGACATCTTTATCTTTATTAGATACTTGTTTAGGTTTAGGTATTTGTTTATATTTTGTTATTTTAACATTTCCGCCATACACTAGCTTGGGGAAATAATAAGTATTATTTTCCCACACACGAGGGAATTTAATAAGAAACGAATAATTCTCAGCAACCGTGAACCGTTTGTTTAGTTTGGTTATTGTACTTCTGGAGAATGACATAGGGTAGTTTTCATCCGGGAAAAAATCACAATTCCCCAAGGATAAGCGATAAAGTTCACGATGCGAGTGGAGCCGCGGGCGGCGCAATAACACATAAATACAAAATGGAGTACAGAGATTATATTTATCAACGTCGCCAGTCACCTGTGTCCACCAGGTTTCGTAAACAAAATTTGTAAAGTTTTTACAGTAAGCAAGATAGACAGTTTGGCAAAGTAACTGAGATTAATACGACGTGATTGACACATAATAAATTATGTTATATCATATTTTTTTATTAATTTGTAGAGCGAACTTACATGTAACATTATATTACTTTGACATTTATTCGTTTCGTATTTATCTTAATATATATAATTCACGTGTCACGTTGTTTGTCCTCAATGGGCTCCTAAACCACTCAACTGATTATAATGAAATTTTGTAGATATGTGTTATTTGTTCCAACTTACTGGGTGAGATAGTTTTTATCTCGATTAATTTGACGAAAGTATAAAATAAAGGAAAAAACATTTTGCCATACAAAATGTTCATGGGTTTGTAACTGTCAAACATTTAATTTTCATACCGTCGATACGGTAAACTCTTCCCTCAAATTAAATAACGTATTTAAATAAAGGTTTCGAATCGACAACATATATCCACAGTATTCGATTAATGGCGTATTTTAGATTTTAAATATGTAAATTAATGACAGTAATGAAAAGTGGTTGACATTTAAATTGGTTGTCAAATATTTATGCATGCGTTCAAAAATTTATTTTGTGTAAACAAAGGATTAAGCTACATAAATATTGGACAGTTATAACTTGCAAAAAAGAGTACGATGCGGTGACAATTGGCATTAACGAAAAACAATTATGGCGATATTGAATATTATTAAAAATTCAATAATGTTCAGTTATTAATACTTCTATTCAAGATCGAACATGGATCGAATGTCACTTTTATCAAGAATTCTTACACTGGCCTTTCCTTCGCTATAATTCACTGATAGAAATGTATATCGTCTCTGAGTGAGGTAGGCTTTATTTTACCTAAAGGGGGGTCAAAAAGGGTTGAAATGTTATGACGAAGAAAATCGAAACCACTGAAGTTATTTCTATGAAAACTTATATTTCAACTCTTTATTACTAACAAAACGTAATGGCGTGCAATATTATTGGGAAAACAGCATTGTGGGGGTGAAATAAAGGATGGAATATTTCATGGATAATCAAAATCGCTAAAGTGTTTAATGACAAAAATGTACAAGGCATACTTTTCGGATATGGAGAGATGGGATATAATAGAATACGAGATACGGGAGAGGACTGGGATAGCTGACAGATTTGATAGGACGAAATGTAAATTATACGGTATAAGACGGGATGGAAAATGAAGACAAAGGACGGGATGGATCGGGAAGTGATTGGACAAGCGCGATGGGACGGGATTAACAGGACCGTAGGATACGTCAAGTTTAGGTATACAAGAGCTTATATAAAACGATAGCACGTATTTGGTGTGAAGTGGAATAAAAAAATATCTGCCTCCAGGCGAAGATGGGTCGGGCCGCTAGTTACCTATAAATTACAACACTTTGAATTCAGAATTCTCTCTTCTAATAGCAGTTTACACATAGTATGCAAAGTGAGATTTTGTGTTCTACATATTTTAATGTACACAGTAAATACATTTAGGTACAAAATTTTCAAATATTGGTGTAGAAAATCTTGCTAAAAATATATTTCGATGGTGTGCAATAGTGTGGAATCCTATGATTTGCTTAGAATTTCTGACATGTGACTGGGCTCTAAGCTTAAATTTTATCTGTGGGCTGAGGGTGTAGGACAAACTTTGGATTATAACTATCTTCCACTTCACAACCCTAGTATATTATACAACTTGCTATGTTTGAAATGAATGCGTATTCACTTATGAGTTATGATTGTCATTAGCAATTTCAATGTTGCAGGTGCAAACATAACCGCATATTAATACTAGAAATTATGCCGTGAAACATTCTACTTTATACAAAATAGCAATTATATGGATACAAATTATTGTATTTTTTCTTACCTAGAAATTACCTAATGAAGTGTTTCGTAACTTAGATAGAAGGATTAGTACTATCACACAATTTAGATACATTATTTCGAAATAAAAAACGGGAATTAATTTTTGTCTGTGTCTGTATCAGCCCATATACGTCCCACTGCATGGCACGGGTCCCTCTACAACTGAAAGTACGATTGAGAGGGGTAAGGCCATACTTGATAGTACATTTTTATATGCATGTTTTTATAAGATTTTTATACATGAAGTAATACGGTTAAATCCTTTCCAATACCCGCTCATTATTTTTGAACATATCTGAAATGTGATTCGCTAGGGATATTACGAGTTGGAATAATCCGTATGTCGTTTTCTCTTCATTCTACAGGCCGTGAGATTATCACGCTCCCGCCTGATTATGATTAAGCGCCACCAGCCGGAAAAAAGTGGCACGTATAAAATTAAAATTACATTTTGTACGCCTTCATTACACTTTTATATCCTCTGGAAAGTATTGTATTTACGGCCTTATCTATTTAATAAAAATAACGGTATCATTTCACCATTTATATTGGAGCATACAATTTATTTTTAGCTCAAACGTTATTACTTTTAGAAACATGTTATTTATGTTATTTTTATCAGGTATATGAATAAAGTACAATTATACTGTATATTTTTCAAAGACTGCACAATATTCTTATTGAACATTTATTGAAAGTACATACATTCGTTGTTAATAACATTATTTTATAAATGTTTTGAATATTACGTTTATATTTTGTTTATATCATGGTTTGTTTTGATAAGAAATAATCACGAAATGTCTATATTCGTACATAATATTAATAATTTAAAGTAAGCGTGACTAAATTTGTTGACTATTTGAACTGTTCTAATACCAAATAGTTATATTGAAAGCTATGAATATTCCCGCATATAAAAGGTACGGTAGTTGTCATCAGTAGCTCGGTAAACGGAGTTTGCAGACAGGTATGGTGGCCAGGTGGATTTTACAGCCATATTTGTCATCCACATATGCACAACAAAAGCCAGCACATTTATCATATTTATGTTCTTTGAGAGCTTAGTTAGTGGGACATTTTGTGATACTACTAAGCATTGGAAGGGTGGATATCTACATTTCGTAAAGGTTGCATTTTTCATCGAATTTATACGAAAATTTAAATTATTAAATTTTATGTTATTAACGTTTAGAACGTTTTAGAAATAAGCAAGAAATGCTGTAGTCAATTAATTAATCAACTTTTTCGTGTAATACAAGACCCGTATAAATATACCGGGTATATCAAGACTGCTACCGAAAACGAAGCCGGGTGGTAGTTTTAGTGACTACAAACACAATGCAAGTAAAAATTTCGCAAAGAAACGAGTCATTAATTTTTAATGATTTTTTAAATATCGTCATTTTTAGGGGGTAAATCCATAGTTTTTGCTAAAATAATAATTTAAACTGTTTTATACCTTAGAGTATTTATAAATAAAAGGGTATACACTATTATTTTAGGAAATAAATGTATTTACCACCCAAATATGGCCATAGGAAAAAAAATACAAAAAAAAATTGTCGCTTTTTTTTTGCAAAATTTTCTATTGCATTGTGTCTGAAGTCGCTGAAACAACCACCCGGCTTCGTTTTCGGTAGCAGTCTTGATATACCCTGTATTTTTTTAAAGTTCATAGTCCCGGCAATGTAGCAAATATATCAGTATCCATCACTACCGCCCAGGAACCTCAACAAAACTTGAATCTTGAATGTGTTGTCGGCCCATCAAATCGTCAGGGGAGCTGGAACGATAAAGGTTGTAAGAGGGAAGGGATATTGGGCAATCTCTCTCACCAAATTACACATGAGAGCTAAGCTGTCGCTTCACGTCGATTTCCAGAGAGAAAGTGGTACCACCCTGGACTATCCTGCCTCTTCATGCTGTGATGGCCGACAATAGCGTTTTTTTATTGCTATAAATGGTAAGAAGAGCCTGCGTTTGCCTGATGGTAAGAGATATAGCTGCTCATGAACAGTAGCCAAACCAAACACCTTGAATTACAAAGCAATGCTTGGGATGCCACTGCGCTTGCCATCCTAATATGTCCAGTAGTTACTCTGGCTAGAATGTCTTTCAAACCGAAACACAACAGAGCATTTACACTGCTGTTTGGCGGGAGAAATAGACATTGCGGCGGTAACAACCTGGTGATGGTACCTCTTCGTAAAAGGTTCAAAATAATCAAATCACATCTCAGAATAAATAATGTGTTCATCCTCAAAATAGGGCTCCGTAAAAACAACCGTTTTAGTAGTGAAGTATGTTTACACAATTCTTTCGTTGATTTTGTTGGGAAGTAAACAGAGGGTGTCACCAAGAAATAGCAAGTGAGGGACGTCTTGTTCGCTGAAGTTTTTATACGGCGGTGCGGTTCGGGGATACATAACGGACACCTGTGCCTTCATTTACATAATGTGGTCAAGTCATTGAACTCCGTGCTGGACAGATTTGTCTACCAGTATTTAAGTGCAGAACAGGAAATCATAGCTAGTCTAATGTAGCAATGATACCTTCATACACATACTATTTTTCACGGGATATTTTTGGCAGATTTCTTTAAGATTTAAGAAATATTTTGAGTGGCAGTGCCACACCACGAATTTAATTAATTAATAACTTATCCGTCAATTCCGGTCGTGGCGTTTAGCCGGTCTAGGCAAGGACGATACGTGGCCATTTTCTCTCCGTTTCAAACAATTAAGTTGGCAGCGTTGAGGACTGCAATTTGAAATAGGATGCCTGTCCCAATACTTTAGTGTTTGTAATCAGTTACCGTTATTCAATATTTAGTAATTGGTATAAGTATACAATTAATAATGAATGAATTAATCAGTCTCCATTAATAAATTTATAATACCCTGACCACCTGTATCCGAAAATCTCTACAAAATAAAGTGATTGAATAAAATAGTTATTTATAATACTTTGGAGCGTGTCCTTCCTGAAGGTACCCAGAGGGTCATAAAGGAAGTTGTGTCCGTAGCGACAAATGGGCCGATAAGAAAGTCGTATCAATTTGTAAACTTTCGCAGACACAATTTTACGTATAAATTCTTAGGGGAACAAGCTAATAGATAAGTATCTTATACATCCATATTTCTGATTTGTTTTTTCTAGTTTGTTAATTGCAAATGAAAAAATATTTAAATTATGGAGACTCTGTCGCTATTGAATATAAAAATAGCGGCTAGCGTTTTGTTAGCTCTTTCAATTAATTCAATCTTTGATGAAATATTTTTTTTTGTTTTAGTACTAATGGAAAAAAATTGTAAAGACAAACGTATTTATTTTGTGACGTTGTGAGAGTGTCACCTCTAATATTTGCGGTCTATGGTTCAATAGTCGGCATAAATCCTATTGTCTATGCCAATCAACGCCTCCGTTGCGCTGATTGGTTGATTCATTTCTAACATCTGTCAAATTTGACGTACGAACTGTCATCGGTGCTCGCTTAAATACGCGTGTAACGTCGCTCGCGTCCTCCTTTTTCCTTAACCTAAAAGCCGCGTGCTACCACGCGTCTTTCTGAACCCGCTGGGGTTCTTCGTCCTTGGCGTTTTTCGCCTACTTCGATTGCTTCCGCCACGGAGAGCTGACTCCGTGCTTACTGCCCGCTTCGCTCTGCACCGCTTCCTGCCCGACTGTAGCCGAGCCTGCGCCGCGCCGCTGACCTGCGCACCGTGTCCGGCCACGTGGCAGCAAAATTCGCCGGCGAGCTGTCGCCGGGTTCCGCCACGTGCCGAAGACCCGGATCAGTGTCCAGTGAAGGCCAGTGACTCCTGTTGCATACCACCAGCAACAGTGCCGGGTGTAAATAGTGATGCGAATTTATTAAAGCCTTATTCTCATTTACATACCTACCCCTACCTGCGGGCGGCCTAACCCGCCGCAATTTCATTTTCAATGTATTTTTCCTAGTAGATACATAGTTGAATACATTCTGGTTCTAAATAAATTATGGGTTTCAATTCGGTGTTTGAAATAATGATGTAGGCTTTCGTTCACGAGTAGACTGCTTGTGCCCGAGGATTATGATGTTGAACTATTACGAAACATATTTATAATGGAATATTCTCCCCATATTACATACAACGTATAATAAATACTTGAATAGAAGATCTACTCGCGCAGCTCCAAAAGGATTACTATTTTAATTTTTGCATCGTTGTTTTAGAGCAATGTAAAAGTAAACAGAGTACTCAAATATTTACACTTGATTGTCTGTGTTTATTGAGTCATAACTAAAAGTCTCAAGAAATAAATGTAACAGTTCACAGCTCTTTTTATGTCACACGGAGGATAACGCAAACAAATAAAATCCCGTTTCTACGAGTGTCGTTCGGTTCTCCTTCTATACTGTTATTGTATTATTATGGCAAATACAACATGGAAGTAAATCTTCAAATCAATTCTATGTACACGGAGTCTTGTTAATATTGTTTAGATTTTTCGCGTGGGTAGCTCAGTGCATTTTAAGTCTAAATTACTATATTTATCCGATGCTGAACATAAAATGAAATACAATTTATACCCCAAGTAAGTCTATTGTCACTGAGGAAAAAAGTATTGGTACAAAATAATGTGAGTTAATTCAGATAAACTGTAATAAATTAAAATCATCATATTACGATCAATTTTGTCATAAATAAATTGTTGGGCTCGCGTCTCACTCTTCGAGAATCGCAGTATTCAAAAGTAGCAATCCTAATGTTGTCCCTCGTTAGCCATACTGAGTAAAAAGCGCAACAAAAAAAACAATTTGTTGTCGCTGCAGTTTCAATTAGGGTGGCGGTGCGGTGGTGTAGTTCTAATTACGGGGTAGAGTGGTGGTCGCGCGCCCGATACCGCAAAGACTGTCTCACGTATGAGCATTTCATTACCGATGACCTGGCCTTAAATAAAACTATTCACACACTAATCACCTCGACGTTTATACAACGGCTACCATGTAGTTCGGAGTAAATGTTGGCATTGTTTTCATTGAGGTTTGTCTACATTTGTCGTAGATTTAGGCATTTAACAAAACTTTTACTGGTAGGTAAAGCACATCTGAAACTAGTTGGTATAGATGCATGGAATGAAAATTCGTAGAAGTTCCTTACGCAGGGAAAGGTACGAAAGTTTGTATGGAATTTCGACACTTTCGAAGTTACTGATATCGAAATAATAATAAATGTTGTTTTTTACATATTATATTTAAAACTAGCTGTGTCATTCAGGATCCATACAACATCAAACTATATGTATTGATAAATATTCGTTTCGTCGAGATTTGGCTTGAAGTCTGTCAACTTCTGGCGTATTGGCTACATACGCAGATAATCTTCATATTATTGCTTAAGTGTAATTATTTATGCTGTAATCTGTAAAGATTTTTGGACTCAAATTTCAACAATGAGAACAAAATAAAACAAGATATTACTAAATATTTTAATGACGTAATAAAAATAATAATACTGATTAAGAAGAAGTGTTGAAAGTAAGTTTACATAAAACATTATTATTAATATCGCAGTGCAGTTAATTTATACAATAATTCACACTTCCTATTTTAGGGTATTTGTAAATCAATCCCTTGAGATTACAGTATAATTGATACTTTGGCACAATTCGCTAGGTAATTAGTACTACTATCACAACTAATATAAAAAAAATATAGATGTTTTTATTATCGACAGAGGTCTATGTCGTCATCGTTGGCAGCACATAGCGCGTCTGGTGCGGCGAGGAATAGTTTACCTGTGGCACATGCACAAAGCTGGTACACTTTGGTGCCTCTCAAGCCTTTTTGTGGCTTGTCCGTGACAGAAGCTTCCTTTAAATTGCTTATCACTATGTTTGGGGAATCGATTTTAATCTGAAAATGAATTGAAATTTGTATAACAAAAGCTAATAAATATGTATATTACTATAGAAGTTAAATACGAATATAATATATACTTAAGAAATGAACAAATAGGTACCCAAAATGAAAAAAAAATGAAAAAAATAAAATGCTATGCTATAATGTACGATCAGGTAGAGTGGTTCTTTATAATATAATATTAATTTTATAAATACACCCAACAGTCAAATACAAAGTCCTGATTCCACCCTAAGATCGAGTCTGGTGTCGTGGGTATTGGAAACTACACGAGACTTTTTTTTTATTTCAGTGCGGGTATCGAACCCGCAGCTTCTCGTTTCACAGCCAGCGACTAACCAACTGCGCCACGGAAGCTGTCAATATTGTATTTAATAATGTTGAAGTATCAATAGTTATAATTATAATACAACTAATTGTAGGATGCACATATTAGTCAGCCAGTCAACTGGCATAGTGGCTGAGCAGCTGGGCTTTAGGGCGGTTGTAGGTTCATTTCCTGTGAGGGTAACTCTGTGTTTATATAATCTACAGATCTAGAACACAGATTTATTTTATTTGTTAATACTTTACTGCACACATATAGAAAAAAAACAATAACAATTACAAAAAGTATAGATGGCAATGTTATCGCTTTTGGCAATTTTTTGCCGACAACCTTGGGATGGATATAAGAAAAGGAAACATAATACAGATCTTTTAGTAGTTTCGGTATTTGTGCACAGATAATATTTTATGTCTATAAACAAATTCTTAATTCAATCTGAATAGGTGGTTGAGTTTTATAAAATACTAGCGGCCCGACCCAGCTTCGCCTGGGTGCATATATTTTTTGATTCCACTCCACACCAAATACATGTTAATTTTCGTATAAACTCTTGTATACCTAAACTTGACGTAGCTATCCTACTGTCTCAATCCCGTCTCATCCGTCTGTTTAGTCTCTTCCCGATCCGTCCCGTCCTTTCAAATCTGTCAGCTATCCCAGCCCTCTCCCGTACCTTCCACTCTATTATATCCCGTCTCTCCATATACATGTACATATAAAGATTGCCTTATGAAATTTTGACATTAAAAACTTTAGCGTTTTTTATTGTCCATCCAATGTTCCTTTCCCTTATTTCAGCACCAAAATGCTGTTTTTCCAAATAATATTGCACGCCATTACTTTTTGTTAGTAATAAAGTAATAATAAACATAAAAAAAAGAATTGGCCAAATTGGTCCAGGCGTTGTTGAGTTATGCGCTTACTAACACATTTTCCGATTCATTTTTATATAATAGAAGAAGGTATATTCCACCCCGCTGGCTTAGTGCGGGTTGGCGGATTTTATTTCAAGTAGAAATTATTTCGAAAAGTCAGAGGTGTGCCCTGGGATTTGAACCCGTGACCATCGTAAACTTGTTGGCAGTCACGTCTAGTACGTTACCATATACAAATTAATAAAACCTTCATACTGCCTTACCAGGTGACGTAAGTAATAAAACAAATATTCAAAAATATAAAACTGCATATCGCTTCATTATAATGTCTAGATACGGCATCAACGTACCAATATTTTTTTATTCTTGAGTCTGAAAACGATCTAAAAGTATCAATTCAAAAACAATGGCGTTTATGAAAACGAAAAATTATAATTAGAGAATTTATTTTTTATTTTAAGGCTCGCTTAGATCTCATTGTATGTTGTAATTTCTTTATTTTAACTATGTTATATGGTTTCGAAAATTTTATCATTTAATACTTAAAATGTCTCTAGATTATAATTATTATTTCTATTTTTATTTTGTAATACGTTTTATTCAACTTTAGTTAATTTGTTTTAGATTAAGTTTTGCTTTTGTATTGTTTAATAAGATAAATTGTAATGCTGTCTGTATACACCTATAAAGGCTCGTCACCTTGCACAATACCACAGAATACTAACAGAAACTTGTGTCAAACTTGTGTATGTACTTCACTTTTGTTGCCACACTCACACTACGCTCGGCGTTCGCGCAAGGGTTTTTAACTCTGGCTTATGCGAAAACACGTATCGTGTTAATAGCACTCGTATCGTTTTATTGAATTTTTAAATTTTTAAAATAAAATATATAACACACAATAATACGATAAATAAATTTTAATTTTATTTATGAACTTGCGGCGAATGTGTATGTCACATCGATATCAATGTTACACTAGATAAGACATTCTTTGTAAAAAACGTGTCCCACCCAAGTGCGGTGCATGCACCGCACATGAATCAGTCTGCCGCGTGACAGCTACGCAGCAGTACGCTTCTTTGTACAAACTTTTTTGTAATTTATTTTGATGTTGCCCGTCAAACCGACAGCAAAATTTTCTGAAGTTGCAATTTAATTAAAGAATACAACGTAAGTGATATAATAATGTAGAATCATGCCGATAATACAGATCTTTAATTTATTATATTTTAGAGCTCGTTAAAATACAAGGTGAGCTCCTTAATCGTATGTCTCATTTCCGCGCATAAAAATTGCCCGTCGAGTGAGAAAGACGAACTATATAAGATATAGATTATTCAAGGGACATTCATATCAGTCGACCAAATAGGCATAAACTATTCGATTTTCGAATACATTACAAATACAAATATGTAGGAAGAATGTAGTTGCAAATTAATTCCAGTATTTTATTTTAATTATATGTTGTTAATTAATAACACAAAATATGTGTGTTGTATGTATGTTTTGAAACAGTGGATAGTATTTAGACCCCATTTCTTAATATAAATTATTTAATGGACAATTCAAATCTATTAATTGTTATTGAAGACTAATATCATTTAAAATTGTTTTATATTCTTACGCGTAGGTTAAGACAAAAGGAGATCTCTATAATATTTGTCCAGAAGTATTGGAACGGATATAAGTGGCTACCATCAGAACATACCTATATTTGTTCAATTCATTTTCGACACGAAAATTTCATATATTCCAAATACGGTAGTCATTTTTGAAAACTTCTGTTGTACCGTTCGTTCTGTCTAGTAGTCTCGAAAAAAGTTTATCAGCTAAATGTTATTATAGTAAATATCAGACTGATTGTCAGACTTGTAGTACAATTGTAAGAATATTTAATTTCATTTACATTATTTCCGTGAATTATTCACGTAAAAAAAAAAAATACAAAAAATATTGCTATGACGGTATGGATACTTAGGCAGTATCTTAGGAAAAGCTATTATTGATATGAACTGTCTTGTCTGTCTAATAATCTTTGATCATAATTTGTAATATTCAAGTAAACGTACTAGATGTCGCTACTGAGCTTTTGACAAATACGGGACAAATAGTTTCTATGACGCGCCTCGTCTATCGGTAGAATATAAGTCAATGGTATGTCATTATTCAGTTAGTTTTTGTGTAATATATGTTTTTTATGAAATTTATATACAATTTTTATAATCTGGTGTTTTATATACAAGTGTAATTACTTTTATTTATTTGCTCCATATTTGCACAAAACATTTCATTATTTGCGTGGCCGAAGCGGGTGACACTCGCGCTCGCAGTGGTCTCGACTGGTTTGAAATATCGTGTCGGTGAACGCTGTCAATGTATGCGTTGATTTAGCGCGCTTTGTATTGAGCTCGACTTCTGTTAGTTTAGTATTCTGTGACAATTTTTTTAATTTTGTTCTATTTCCTCAGCCGTCAATGAAAGACAATGGAAAGATAGATCATTTTACGTTGGATGGTAGTTGAAGCTTGACCGTCTTTTACGTCTCCCGTCAAAAGATCATCCTATATTGGCTGAACGCATCACGCTTAAACGATACCCAAAAAAAAAGGTTTTTAGTATCTTCCTTAGAAATTTTCCAATTTATCTCACTACTAAAACCTTCCCAGGACTTTCACAAATATTTCAAGACCAAAATAAGCCAAATCGGTCCAGTACTTTTTGAGTTCATCGATGACATACAGACAAACATTCATTTTTATATATATATATATACCGGGTATCTCAAGACTGCTACCGAAAACGAAGCCGGGTGGTAGTTTTAGTGGCTACAAACACAATGCAATTAAAAATTTCGCATAGAAACGCGACAATTATTTTTATGATTTTTTAAATATCGTCGTTTTTGGGTGGTAAATCCATAGTTTTTGCTAAAATAATAATTTTAACTCTCTTATATCTTAGAGTATTTATAAATTAAAGGGTATGCACTATTTTAGGAAAAAATGTATTTACCACCAAAACAGGGCAATAGGAAAAAATTACAAAAAAAAATTGTCGCTTTTTTTTTGCAACTTTTTCTGTTGCATTGTGTCTGAAGTCGCTTAAACTACCACCCGGCTTCGTTTTCGGTAGCAGTCTTGATATACCCTGTATATATTATTTTAATATTTTGAGTACTCACAGCACCCACAATAGAGTTTAATTTGATATCGTTTTGTGACGTAAAGTCAATGCCTCCAGCTCTGCTCTCAAAATGTATTGACTGCGGTGCTCTCAAATCTAACCGCCTAGTCAGTGACTCCAATCTGTAAAAACAAGTAATAGAATAATCATCACTACTACATCACTACGGTACAAAAGTTACAAAGCTGAGGTATATGGTTCGAATTCCGGGCCGGGCAAAGTGATATTGGATTTTTCTATTCATTATCAGCCCGGAATCAGCAATTTGTATCCGATATGGCAACAGGCTCACCCTCTTCACATCGTGGGATGGAACATACTAGGCGAAATTGAATTTTTGAATTGAAAGAATGTTTTGTGACCCGCTTTGCACGGAGGGAAGTGGACATTATTTATTTCCAACATCTATTAATTTAAATTTCTGATTAATTCGTTGCGGGTTAAAGAACTGCTGGCTTGCGAAGCCATGGCTTGACGGTTCACACCATCCCGGCGCAAACCAAACTGTTCTTAAATTCATTTTTGTGCCGCACCGTCACCGTGGAATTGTTTGCCGTCTCACGTGTTCCCTCCTTCCTACAATCCTGGGTCCTTCCGCCGTAGTGTGAAGAGACACCTTAGCAGGCCGGCATAATTGTTTCCATTGGTATGGGACTGCCGATGCCAATGGATACTCTGCCTGGGCGGCATTTGCGCTTACCATCAGGTGCAATGTCGCCATTATGCCAGGCCAGAATAAAAAAAAAAAGAGAAGTTAGACATTCCTGGAGACACTCCGAGCTTCGAAGCTCGGTGTCATTACATTGCGTGCCACTGTTGACCCTGGCTTACAGGAGTTGCAGTGGCGGGTGTGAGGGCGGGACAGTCTCCATACTAGGCGAAATGTGGGTGTCCCGGTTACATCTCAGCCTTCTGAGCCTTCTGGGAAAAGGCGTGAGTTTGAATAATCATCCTGCATCTTGCATAAGTTACTAGGCCAGTACAAGTTGCTTTCTAGGATTTAGTACGGCCAGTTTCACTATGTATAAAACTGAGCTATTTAATTTAACATTACTTATAAAAATTAAAAGATAATATTTTATTATAATAAATGTATTATTAATTTTTAAACAGGCAAATACACATTTTGCAAACTAAATTTAAACTATCATTTAAATTATAAATGGTACACTCACTGCAAATCGGATCCCGGAGGTGCTCTAATGAAAGGCACTTGGATGGCACTTTTGACGACCAAACCTCCAGCGCCATCCACTGCAAATGTGTCTGCAAACACGCGCACTTCATCTCTTGACGCGTGAAAAACGTTCCCGCCGCGCGAGTCCCGCACGTGAAACGCCTGCCCGCTAAACTCTATGTTATCACGTTCTGCAATGGAAAATATACCGTATTGATTTTATTGAATACTAAAGACATCGTAAATAAAGTGTGCACGTTTTATGAAAATAAAAATGAAAATAATTTATTGAATCCATTAAAATGTTCAATATCATTTAGATTCAGTCATTTTTTTATCTACCACCCGGTTCGGAAAGCGGTTTTTACTAGAGAAGAACGGGCAAGAAACTCTAGTGTTGCTCTTTTCAAAACCAGTTTACAATGTAGTGAATTATTACAAAATTTACAAGTTGGTTTAAATCAGAGCAGTTTAATAATAATATGTTGTAAATTTACAATAAATATTTTTGATATGAATATTATTATATTATAATTACTATGGCTGAGTGAAGTGAAGTCGCCCAGAACGAAGAATCAGTATACTCTTTTTCGCCAAAGCAGTGAATAATTGCGAAAGCTTTATGTAATCCATCAATCAATCCATTACAATGTAAGCAAATTGGATAGACCAGTCTACGCAAGCAGCACCCGTTCACTAGTATGACGCATGTGCCAGCCATCGGCCTCCTCAACCATGTTGCAGGGAAGTGACCTGGCACACGACGCCACCGCAAGCACAGACTTTTTAGCGAGCATGACATACCCAATCACTTACACAGGAAAACAATGGCAAATTTGACAAGTTACTTAATTTAAATGATATTTTATAGAGCACACCAAGACTTTCGCTCCGAGATACTACACATTCATTTAATTTTATTCTATTCCCAAGCCTTGTTATCGTCTAAATAGTCCGAAATTTTATAATATGCCTTATTGCATAATTTTTGCTTGATAGTAGCTTTGAATTTTGTAATAGATAAGGCTTTAATATGACTGGAAACTTTGTTATAAAAGTGTATACAGTAACCCTTAAAAGATTTGCTGATCTTGTGGAGTCTGGTCTTAAGAGTAGCTAGATTATTATTATTCTTAGTATTTTTGTTGTGAATATCGCTAATTTTAAGAAAACTTTCTTTATTTCTATGGAAATAAATTAAATTTTCAAAAATGTACTGTGATGCTACTGTCATTATATTTATCTCTTTAAACTTTTCTCTAAGAGAATATCTGGACCCAAGCGAATAAATTGACTTTATAGCTCGCTTTTGGAGAACAAAGATGGTATTAATGTCAGCAGCACCACCCCACAGTAAAATTCCATAACTCATCAGACTATGAAAGTAGGCAAAATATACCAATCGAGTTGTATCAACATCAGTCAATTGGCGAATCTTACCCACCGCAAAGACTGCGGCGCTCATCTTTTTAGCTAGAGCGACTATGTGAGAACCCCATTGAAGTTTGGGATCTAATGTAATTCCTAAAAACTTTGTTGTATCCACAAGGCTCAACTCATCCCCATTCAAATTAATGTTAGCATTAACTTTTTTGACATTAGGTGTCACAAACCTTATACATTTCGTTTTTTGGCTATTTAATAACAAATTGTTAATGCTAAACCAATGTACTATTTTTGAGAGGGTGTTGTTTCCGTCGTCAATATCATGATCACGTCGATTTACTTTAAATATTTATGAAGTATCGTCAGCAAACAACACTACCTCATAGTTGTCCCCTATCTTATATATAAAAATGAATTGCAAATGTGTTGGTAACCGCATAATTCAACAACGGCTGGACCAATTTGGCTGATTTTGGTCTTGAAATATTCGTGGTAGTCCTGGGAAGGTTTTAGGGGTGAGAAAAATAGGAAAATTTCTGAGGAAGATACTAAAAACCTTTTTTTTGGGTATCGTTCAAGCGTGATGCGTCCAGCCAGTATAGGATGACTTTTGTTTATTTGACGGGAGACGTAAAAGACGGTCCAGTTTCAACTACCACCCAACGTAAAATGATCTATCTTTCCATTGTCTTTCATTGATGGCTGACGAAATAGAACAAAATTCAAAAAATGTGTACATCGTGTATATAATATTATCTAGATACGGCGTCTTGCGCATAATTTTGTTAAATGTAAATTAAAACGATGTTCACATCTAACAAAATCGCCCATTGTTTTTTGAGATTATTGCAACAGTTTTAAACAAGGTATATAATACTCTATCGAAGCGTTTTGCCGGAGTATACCAAAATATATCTAATTATAATTTTTCGTTTTCATAAACGACATTGTTTTTTGAATTGATAATTTAAGATGCGCTGGGGGACATATTTAAATTTCGCATTAGTATTGTTTTTAGACTCAAGAATAAAAAAATATTGGTACGTTGATGCCGTATCTAGACATTATAATGAAACGATATGCAGTTTTATATTTTTAAATATTTGTTTTATTACTTACGTCACCTGGTAAAGGCCTGGTCTGTCGAAGGATACGCGCGGCACTGCGGTAAGCGGCAACGTAATGACGTCATGCAACGTAGTTCACATAACAACAAAAAAGGTGGTCCACGTATAGGTTTTACTCTGTGCGTAAAACCGTTGACCAATGGGAGAACCGTTCATTGACAACCAACGTTACTATGACAATTTCGCATTGAAGTTTACTTGAATGTCCATGACAACAAATAACAATAATTTATGTTCGAAAACATATATAATTTATTTAAAAAAATGTTTGTGCGTCATTTTAAATAAACTGGGTATATATGTTTACGAGACAATTTTCGCAATATTGATACGTGATAAAAGTGGTTCGTATCATTCTAATGAAATACACGTGTGCTGTATACATCCTTTTTCGGCTAAACAACTTATTGTCAGAACAAATTAAATTTCACTGGATTTATGTAGATATCCTTTCTTACATTATCGTTATCGATCGTACCGTAATTGGGTAAAAGTAAATTCCATAACGATTAAATTATTTTCCTATAAAATTGTCACAAGCAAAACCTGGAACAATACTGATGGACACTTTTTACAATAATAATTTTATTTTAGTATTTAACAGAATTCATAACACAAAGCTCAAAATATATATGCGTAGGTGTAAGTAGCGCAAATTACAATACATATAGAGGGGGTTTTAATGGAATGGGAATGGAAAAAAGGGGAAAACACAGAACTTGATACTAAGTTGAGGAATTACATATTTAAGATTGCACCATGTCGTCACATGATGCACTCCAGGTGCTAGGAGAGTGGTGCTACTTGTGTCGAACGGCGATAGTTTATTATATATTGTAGGTGGATTTTGTAAATAACTACGACGATAATATACAACCATTATACAACGAATGTATGTATATATGCTGATACAAAACTCATCATAAGATTCTTTGTAGCTATTTTTTCGGGCTCATATAAAAAGCGGGTGCACTTAAACGATTGATGTTTTTATTGGGTTTGTTGTTTATATTTCTTTCTATGCACCTATAGGGATAAAGCCACCTAGCGTGGTGGACTATAGTATGGCCTAACCACTCTTAATCGTATTCTCGATTGTAGAGGAGACCAGTGCTCTGCAGTGGGACGTATATGGGCTGATAAAGTGCCCTGCGAATAGGGATAAAAACTGATTGTATATAGATACTGTAGTGTATTGATAAATTCATACTCTTAGCATCTGTCGTCTCGAACTATACACTACGCGAACCAAGGGTGAATGAGATAGATCATAGACGTGGAGGACGGAACGGGGGGTAAAGACGTGGTGTATAGCAAACGAGCCGATAAATATTAATAATTGTATTCTACTACAATGTTACACATATTAACCGTAAATAAATCGTCTCCAATTGTACCGTGATCAGTTGGGAACTAAATCCGTTGCTATATTTTGTTAAAAAGCATGGGGTACTAGGTACTTAGAACAATTAAAATACAATTCCGTTCGCCATTTTTATAACAATAAAATAAATGTAATTGACCCCATTTTATAATCTTGTACTTATTAAATATTAATTAATTTTGCTTTTTAATTGTATCTTTTTACCAAAGCAAGGTTTTAAAGTTTTATTCCTACGTGGTGTAATATTGCGCCATTGTCATTGGGAACGTACGTGAACTGTATTAAACGTACTGTGCGGCAGCACATAGTCGATATACGCGCCACAGCCTAAACAAATTTTTAAACCAAACGAAAATTGATAAAAATATTGTCCTCAAATAAATCCATTGCGAAAATACGCTTACCGCGACGAAATGATGAGAATGACGGCACGTTGTGCGGCGTATCCGCCCCGCGCTTCACCGCACTTGCCCCTCTACACCGACGCATATTGTGACAGTACAAAAGACCAGTCTTACCGTCACCCGGTTGACCCCTCACCGCAGACGCTGGCTGACGCATACTGCGGCGGAACGTCATGTCAATGTCAATGTTTTTCATACAAAACCGAGTTTGACACCGCATTCCGCGCAACGCAACGCTGTGCGTAGCTTCGACAGACCAGGGCTTAAGGCAGTATGAAGGTGCGGCGGGTTAGGCCGCCCGCAGGTAGGGGTAGGTAGTTAAATGAGAACTCAGGGTAGTTACGTGGTTCGGGCTTTAATAATTTCGCATCACTATTTACACCCGGCACTGTTGCTGGTGGTATGCAACAGGAGTCACTGGCCTTCACTGGACACTGATCCGGGTCTTCGGCACGTGGTGGAACCCGGCGACAGCTCGCCGGCGAAGTCAGCTGCCACGTGGCCGGGCACGGTGCGCAGGTCAGCGGCAGGCGCAGGCTCGGATGCAGTCCGGCAGGAAGCGGTGCGGAGCAAAGCGGGCAGTAGGCACGGAGTTAGCGAAAAAACGCCAAGTACGCCAAGAACGAAGAAGAACCTGGAATCAGCGTCCAAGAAATCGGAATGCAAACTAGGCTTGCATTCCGTGCCAGCGACTCGTGATAGTTCACAAGCCCGGCAGACAGAATACACTGACAAACAAGCAGTTAAGCGGTTAGCAGTTAATATTACACAGAACACTCACCCCAGCGGGTTCGGAAAGACGCGTGGTAGCACGCGGCTTTCAGGTTAGGGAAAAAGGACGCGAGCGACGTTACACGCGTATTTAAGCGAACGCCGATGACAGTTCGTACGTCACATCTGACAGATGTCAGATGGAATCAACCAATCAGCGCAACGGAGGCGTTGATTGGCATAGACAATAGGATTTATGTCGACTATTGAACTATAGATCGCAAATATAAAAGGTGACATTCCCACAACGTCACAAAGGTTTTATTAATTTGTATATGGTAACGTACTAGACGCGACTGCCAATAAGTTTACGATGGTCACGGGTTCAAATCCCAGGGCACACCTCTGACTATTCGGATTAATTTCTACGTGAAATAAAATCCGCCAACCCGCAATAAGCCAGCGGGGTGGACTATATCTTCTATAATATAAAAATGAATCGCAAAATGTGTTGGTAAGCGCATAACTCAACAACGCCTGGACCAATTTGGCCAATTCTTTTTCTAAATGGTTATTATTACTTTATTACTAACAAAAAGTAATGGCGTGAAATATTATTAGGAAAAACAGCATTTTGGTGCTGAAATAAGGGACGGAATATTGGATGGACAATAAAAAACGCTAATGTTTTAATGTCAAAATTTCATAAGGCAATCTTTATATGTACATGTATATGGAGAGACGGGATATAATACAGTGGAAGGTACGGGAGAGGACTGGGATAGCTGACAGATTTGATAGGACGAAATGTAAATGCACGTTATAAGACGGGATGGATAATAAAAGAGAAAGGACGGGACGGATCGGGAAGAGACTAAACAGACGGATGAGACGGGATTGAGCCGAACAGCAGGACAGCTACGTCAAGTTTAGGTATACAAGAGTTTATACGAAAACTAACATGTATTTGTTGTGGAGTGGAATCAAAAAATATATGCACCCAGGCGAAGCTGGGCCGGGCCGCTAGTAAATATATATAATAGTAGACTGAAATACTCTACTTCATCATTCGCATCGTCTCTTGCATCCAACTGTGTGTTACAGGCCTCCTTTACAAACGAGGATACGATTGAGTTAGATCATATAGTCGTAAATCGACTATGCTGACCTAGCGTGGGTTGGCTTCTTGCATCGCCGGACTCATTGTGCTCGTCATAGGCCTCTTACGAGAAATTATTTACTTATAGATGACTCTTTTACAAATATTTTATACTTTTTCAAATTTGGCCTGCTATCTCGTAATATTTTTTTGTTCTATTGCATCCATTATAATCTCTTATTGTTGAACTCAATGTATCTATGAATGCGTTGTGGTCAGTGGTCGCACTTCGCATGATAAAAATGTTTTTCATTATGTCTATTCTATAAAGTTCGTTGCTTTTAACAATATTTTATGTAAAACTATACTTTTTTCTGCCAATCATAATCCCAATTATCTGGGACTGGCATGCAGAGAAATTGGTTTACAGTTGACGCCTGTCCGACTTCTGAACCGTAGGGAATATATAGCAGTCTCGAATGAAATATTATTTTTAAATCTTATATAAAACTTTAACAGACTTAGTAATGTCAGTAGTCTATCAATTATGTACAATATATGATATTATGCAATGCAATAAAACAAATAAACATATTATTAAATTGATCTATCACAACAATCTATAGTATGTAAGGATCTTGATGCTCTACTTCTGCACAAGTGTGGTGCTAGATTGTAAAGAAGAATAAACTTGTAATTCACCTTAGATACCACTTTTTATTGTTTGATTAAGTCAAAATAGTATTAAAGAAAGATCTACGTCCAGCAGAAGATTTTCTGTGGTTTTAAAGAGAGTGGAGAAAAAAGGAGGTAAGTAAGGCATTTCTCAGTAAAAATATATACGTACGCGACCACTGCACACAGGGGTACAAAAAACAATATAGTAAGTTTGTGTTTATTCAGTTTTTAGGAGACATGCCTAAACACCTAAGGCTGTTAGAGATTTTATCTGATCTGCAAAGTTCGTACCATTATGTGCAGAGTTATAATAATAATAATAATCTTTATTGTTTTTGCTTAAATATACAATTTACAAAACTAAACATGCTATCTTATAATTGTACTTAACAATAATTTATAAAATGCCGGTAGTACTAAATAAATTAGATGACAAAAATATTGCGTTGAGTTATACCACTAAGACTGCGAACTTTTACTGTATTGTCTTTGCGTAAAAATAGTTATATTGATCAGACTCAAGCAAGAAATTCTAAGCAGTACACGACTTTTACCCTTCTTTCAGTGACATTAATGTAGTATAAGACATTGTGTTGAATACTATGTATGTATATACTTACTTATCAGCAGTTTGGACTGGGTCAAGTGGCGGTGGTCAGACACTTGCACGGTGAAGTTCCGGTGCGAGTGGAGGGTGATGGGGTGGCCTAACTGCGATGTGATGGTAGACGCCACCAGGTTGTCTGTCACCCACGTCTGACCTTCCAATTGAATACCACCTTTTACTATTTTAATAGGGCCTACACTGTTCTGTAACAAAAATGTGCGTGATTATTTGAAAAGTAGGAATTAATATCATAATATGTATATAGGCATTCCCTAGCTTTCTAACATTGTTTCATGCTTTTGTTTTTATTTTTTCTTATTTTTCTTTCTGTTAAGCACTGGATGAGATTTTAATTTGTCATTTAGGGTTAATGCAGGTTACTTGAGTTAATATATTTTACATTTTGAATCATAGTGGAAAGCATTGATTCAAAATGTAATAGTATAGGTATTGAATATAATATTATACACGAAGTTGTCATTCATCGCTGAAGTGTGTGTTATCAATTAACAATGAATACGTACGTAATTGCCAAAATGTGTGTGACTAGGGCTAGAAGGCATTTCAGCTGGGGTTCAGACATTTTTGAAAATACAAGTACCACGTCTTGCGATCTGATAAAGGATGATATTATCCTAAGAGATAGTCAAAGTCAATATAGAATCTGATTATGGATGGAAATACTGTAAAAGTGCAATGTTCATATTTGGTTTCACAACGATTTTTTTCCTTACCATACTTAGCTTTAAAGCGCTTATAATCCAAAGAGTCAGGGCAACGTTTAAAAATATTAACATCATAAGAAACACAAGTACGCCGTAGAGCGTGTTTCTCCTCCAGCCTTTTATGAATGTCACTGGCATACACTGCTTATTATTTCGATTATCAACTGGAGCAGTTTCTGGTTCATCTGTCGGACTACATTCCCATCCTCGGATTGCCCCAGCTCTGGCGTCCGCCACACTCATTTTGTGTTAACTACGGCGCCTTAGATAATTGAAATAGCTGCGGCCCTGTAATAAACGGTTAAAGTTAATGATGATCTAAAGAGTTGCGGTCGCTTAACAGATAACTACTGCGATGCCGAGCAGAGCCCTATTTAATACGGGACCCACTCTCTATCATTTTAAAACAGTTTCATAACGTAGTTTGTATATTTCAGTATTATATACGCAACAAAGTGAAACTCGCGTGGAACCGATAGTTCACATTTAAGAGTAATGCAGGTGTAGCGACGAGGACCTCGTCCGAAATAAACACCTGAGCCGGTGCTTTAACTTTCATATTCTTTTACTCGTAAAACTTTATATTTACATAACTACAGTGTGAGTACCGCATGATTTTTCATTTTCGACGCCGCATTTTCGCTATATGTTGAAAAATAAATTACGCTTTAGCAATTATTTGCATCCCGAGTACAATATACTTCAATGTGATTTTTCAATTAGTTGGCATGTAATTGAATGAAAAACAAGGTAGGAGCGAGACAGAACTTGCGGATAAAGTGCAGTGGTAGTGCACTAATGAACGCTGCTGAGAGCGCTCACCGACTAATGAATATAACACAGACGCTTTTCGAAAAATACCTTTTAAATAGGCCCAAAATATATTAAGTAACTGTGCAATGTGCTTGACAGCCGATGTCATTTTGTTTTGCTCACAACGCCCGAGCTGTATTTGAATATATATTTTAGTTCGGCTTTCAGCCTGAAAGGCTAAATTACTCGCTATCATTCAAATGCGAAATTTGTACGATTATGAAAAATTGATTCGTGGACGATAAATGGAAATATTAGTAGACACACTTCTAAGATAGATTTGGTGCAATGCAATATAGTGCGTTTAGTGTCAATTTGTGTTAACTATATTTGTTATGGCAGTTCGATTTTATAAATAGTAATTTACATTGATGCTGCGGATATATGCAAATCATCTAAATGAATGTGTTTAAATATATTTGCATATTGGGAATTCACTTGTATTATTGATATTCTTCGATCATTTATGTGTGTTTGTATTGATCTACAAAATATTTTCGTCTCTCGAAATTTCTTCGTAGATGTACATCGTAATGGAGTATGAACAGTAATTATTTTAAACATAAGTAAGTACACTGTAAGAGTAGGTACGTATCTGTAAGTCTACGCTCGCCGAGGCATTGTCAGTAAGGCTTTATATGACAATACAATAGGCCACTTTACCCGTGCAAGATCCCTAAGTGCTGATTCTTTGTACTAAGATTTACTTTAATTAAAATTTAATGACGAGATTATAAAAATAATAATACAAGCTTGATGTTAATGCTTTAAATACTGAAGTATAATTAGAAAAATATTAAACTGATTTGGTATTATATTTATTTTTTTATTTGTATCAAAATAAAATGTATTTACAATGAATGTGCTTGTTTTAGGTGCGAATATCTACACTATTTAAACGTGCTTAATATAGGTAGCTATAAATAATTTGCGTGTATACTTTACGCACTTAACTGAGCACACTTGACGCAATATATTCGGTGTTTATTGAACTGACTAATTTGTATTCAACACTGTTGGCTGCCACGATTCGAATAAAAATCTTAAAAGAGATACACTCACTATGTTATATTTGAATATTTTATAGGCTTTCAGGGAAAAAAGTAGTTTGATGAATATATTTGTTAATTTAAGTGTTGTAATTTAACGAAGCGGGCGGCTGCATGGAGCGTGTTCTGTGACTGAGACTAGATAAATTCATAGGTGGCGGAAGCAACACTCGAAATATCTGGCG
The DNA here is from genome assembly GCA_009982885.2 of Hyles vespertilio. Classification (NCBI taxonomy): domain Eukaryota; kingdom Metazoa; phylum Arthropoda; class Insecta; order Lepidoptera; family Sphingidae; genus Hyles; species Hyles vespertilio. The sequence continues at coordinate 10,017,453 of CM042816.1, read as the reverse complement.
TGAAGCGAGGTGAGGCGGCGTGCTCTAGAATATAATATCAGGCGGTGGAGTGGCCCACGCGACTCTCATCGGCCACCCGCCCTTCGCGTGGCCACGTCGCCGCCACGCTGCCGCGCCGCGCCCGCCCCGCGCCGCCACCGCGCCGTCACCGCACCGTTGCGTCGGCCCTCATAATAAACGATATAGTGCGAAAATAGAAGCGAAACGGGTATCGTGTGCTCTCCACGTAAATAAAATTCCGACGTTTGCAACGCTCCTGTCTCTCGCTGGCCGCGTTTCTGTTTTATGAATGTCAGTAGGTAGTACTATCGCGATCGATCTGCCGCCGATGGTTTAAAAATAAATAGCGGGCTTTAGTCGGCGTCAACGCTTCATTTGTAAGCTATGCTGTTTAAATCCCACGCGGCTTCGTCGCACGTTTTCAATGAAAAGCTTTAAACGTATTTGGAGAACTCACGGCAGTAATAATTATTTTTAGGCGGGTAAGTGTGCGTAACTAGTTTGCAAGGGCACTCGCGTCCATGAGAGTCCGCGTGATCGTGGAGGAGCGAGCAGGCGGCTCCGGCGTCACAACAACACTGAGCGCGGTCTGCGCGAGCGACGCCAGTGCCGGTGCCGAATCCACCTCGTTTTGAAGTGCTGCATTTTTAATCAGGCGGCTGTCTCGCGCGGGACATAACTCGGCAACGCTACAATACAGCTGGGCTCCTCTCTATTAGAAATTCTAGTTAACGTTAACGTGTCATTAACCGACGTTCATATAAACTTGTAAATAATTAAAGTGGACGCGACCCTGGCAACAGCAATTGTTCCGCGCGAGCTCAACCTCATTCAAGCGAGTTTCAACTTTCTAAACTCATTTTGAACATTTACTTTTATGGACATCAATTTGTGTGGATTATCAATTTGTGAGATTAAATCTTCGATACTGAATTGATCCACTAATTTTCTATAATTTATGAAATTCGTTTGATTTTAAATATAATCAGTTAAGTAAAAAGGCACAGTAAAAAAAATAATTAATTAAAATTACTTTCATAAAGAGTGTGAAAAGTAGGTAATTGGTTTTGATGTGATTTACGCACATTGTTTAAATTATCAGTAAGGTAAATGTTTTTTGGAAATTATCTGAACGGGTATCAGTCATTTGAGTAAATTAAAATATGCACGAAGTGTAAAAATATAGAGAGCAACCATAATTAGCTGGATTTATTTTGGTCCCATAAATGTTAGAAGGAGAAGTGGCCGACAGTGATTCTAAAAAACTCATGTGAGTTGTTTTGAAACGGGGAAAGTCCAATAAAGCAGGTTTTTTGGTTTGGAATTCCATTTCAGGACTCACAGTTGAAAGATCACAAATGTTTCCACTAAACAAATGGTACCAGAGACGACTAATTTCTTAAAATTTTAGAAAAAAACTTTCAGGTTTCTTTGTTATTATTGGGAAAAAAGATAATATTTATCATTAATTTCTGTATGTTATTTATTATTATTATCTGTATATTATTTGATTTAATTTTTTCAATGAATTATAAAAAAAAAAAACAAATCTCTTAAAAGGTAATCAACAAACTGAAAAGACTCACCAATTCTTTTGCAGTTCAACTAACAAAAGTTAATGTAGAACTTCGTAAATAACTATTAAATTAAATCCATAGTAAAGTTCAAATCAATGCAGACCGAATCCTAATTTGTAGTTTAGTAATTGTTTGGTAAAAGTATTTTCGCACTTATCATCGGCGCTGCAATGGAACGCTGTGTAGGCACCATCACGCTTTAGTGCTCTCAGTGATTTGCACGTGTACAGACCTACAGACACGAGTTTTGATTTTTAGATCTTTAATAGTATTCTAGTTGCACAGAATACTCGTTTCATACATACTGGGTATCTCAAGACTGCTACCGAAAACGAAGCCGGGTGGTAGTTTTAGTGACTACAAACACAATGCAACTAAAAATTTTGCAAAGAAACGCGACATTTCTTTTTATGATTTTTTAAATATCGTCATTTGTGGGTGGTAAATCCATCGTTTTTGCTAAAATAATAATTTTAACTCATGTATACCTTAGATTATTTATAAATAAAAGGGAATACACTATTATTTTAAGAAAAAATATATTTACCACCCAAATATGGTCATAGGAAAAAAATAACAAAAAAAAATTGACGCTTTTTTTTTTGCAACTTTTTCTATTGCATTGTGTCTGAAGTCGCTTAAACTACCACCCGGCTTCGTTTTCGGTAGCAGTCTTGATATACCCTGTATACAGTCGATTTTGGGCTTAGTTTTACAATTAATAATAATAATAATATTACTGTTATGGTGTGGTTGAAAAGACAGGGTTTGATAAAGAAAAAATAAAAACTAGAACTTACAAAATGTCTGTTATACTATATTGTTCTAGACTTGAAGAATGTTTAAGTATGTATTGCTGAAAGTTTAGTTTGATTTTAAAAAGTTCCACAATTATCTATGACCTACCTATTTTGTTTTATATGATTATGTATTTAAAACAAGATATCCTAGAAATGCAAGTTAGTACACATTTTTGTGAGATGGCTTGGTCATTAAATCACTACGCTTGGTTAATTCAGGTCAGTCAACGAATATATTTTGTAATATTTATAGGTCTGATACTAGACTTTCTAGTATGAGACCAAGATAATTAATCTGGTACCATATTTGTTAAGCTAGAAACATATATTTTGAGGCGGCTTAACTACCGTACCCATTGCTAAGTAACCACTGCAGGAAACAACGAATTTACCATTGATTTCCTTCATTTCATATTCAAATAATTGTCACTAAAGCGTCTAACATCACTGCTGTTGAGCTACGTTTACTCTAGAAATAGTCATATAATAAATCAATGAAAAGCAAGTAACCCTACAAAAGCTCGTGTTGTTTGCAATAAATTTGTAATGTCCGAATAAACCGCGGTTCTCAAGACCTTGGATACAGCGATGAAATGATATTGGATGTCACAGAATGTTTTATTGAGCTGGTAAATGTGAGCCTCGGGGGACAACCACGCCGGCACTTTTTAGATAAGTGCGAGGGAAAAGAAACTACCAATGAACTGTTCGGATTGGTTACTACATTTTTTGTAAGCTCTACCCTTTCTAGATGGAGCCGATAAAGATTGTGTGTGTGTCATTCCTAGGAAAAGAATATGGTGAATAGAACGCAAGTATTATATGATATACCTACCTAGGTATAAAGTGGTTGTTATTTCTATACTCTTATGTTCTTGTTTATCGGCTTATATAAACTCTAAAATATTTTTATAGGTACTGTATACGTATGTCGGCAAATTATAGATAGTGATTCATTTTAAACTTTATGCAAATACCATTGCAAACACACTTACATTTTTGCATTTTAAAATGCTAAAATACTACAATCCAAAGAGAATATAAGTTTTCGGTTCGTTTTGCTTTATTTCTGGAGCGTTCCCATTCCACTCTGTTTTAGGAAACAATTCCGTGATCCCCGCGTGATTCTGCATAATTTGACAGCAGCAGACACCGAGGGCTACGTGTCTGTTAATTATTGGTTTATGTTTAAGAAACGCGTATTTTCAAATATTCTGTTATGTTTTTACTACACCGCATCTGTTATGAATTTGTTAGATAGTGTTTATGTATTTGCATAATAAGATTCGGAGGAGATGTAACTAGTAAATGCTTTACTATACTTATTTTATTTTAAAATAAAATAATTTGAATTATGTGGAATAAAATGATAATAACTATTTAGATAACAGACAAAAATTTGAAATAAAACTGTTGATTATCTTGAAACGCAATGTTATATATAGATATGGCAATGCATTTTAATTATGAAATTTTTAATAATGTCAGCTGTTAAACCCCGAAGCTGTATTAAGAGAGTTATAATTCTGGAACTTCGTTTACGCCAAGTAGAAATAAATTAATGTATTAAGCCGCAATAGACCCGTGGCAGATCACTCCGAACCTATTATTTATGTGAAATGCGGCGCCATATATTTCATTAACAATATTGTTCATAATAATCAGAATTTTACTATGTCTTGTTATTATTTACATATGTATTGAATCTGTGTCAGCCCATATACATACGTCCCACTGCAGGGCACGGGCCTCCTCTACAATCGAGAGTACGATTGAAAGTGGTTAAGCCATATAGTACACCACGCCGGCCTAGTGCGGGTTGGCGGACTTAAATACCATAGAAATTTATGTGCCATAGAAATATTGAATGTATTGGGCTATTTATATGTATATATTTCATAATGACTCTCTTCTTTATTGTGTACCGCCATCTATTACCATTCCCGATACTATGCATCCTAAGATTGTCTGGTAGTGATTGTTGTTTGCGATAAGACTGCCCAGTGTAACTTAGTACAATCAATTAAGCATGATCGTGTAATTTGATTTAGAAATGGGAAATATAATATTGTTCACGGACATGTAAAATGAACTGTAATAAATAATTTATGTAGTTAGTGTTTATCAGGGGCTGCCACACTTAGAGATATTTAACGCTTTATTTTTATTGCATTGAATGGCGAGAAGAGTATGCCGTTCGCCTGATGGTAAGCGTTGCGACCGCTCATGAACAGTTGCAAAACTAAACGACACCTTGAATTGATGTCAATTATACCGTTCCGTAGTATATTGTGTACACGGTATATTCCCTGTATATCCAGTCTGCAACCTAAAAAGAACGCATGAGGCAGTTTTAGTGACTTCAGATACAATGTAACTAAAACTTTGGCAAAAAACGTAACGATTTTTTTTTACTATAATAACATTTTCTTATTATAACAATAATAACAGACTTTTATTATTAAAGATGCTATGGTTCGCAAGGGTTTAAATTATTATTTTAGTAAAAACTCTGGATATACTACAATAACACGATGATATTTATACCATAACAAAAAACATCGACGAGCTATTTTGCGAATGTTTTATTTGCATCGTGTCTGTAGTCACTAAAACTACCCACCCGGCTTCATTTTCGTTAGCTGACTTTGATATACCCTGTATTGTTAGCTAATCCATAGAGTATAGATGCGAATATAAAATCATAATTCTTTGGTAGTCGAGAACAAAACCGCGGCTGGTTGTCGTCGGCGGTGCGTCCGAAGCCAAAGTTCTCCATCATACCTGCGTCACTTGAAAATTGAAAAACTTTCGCAATGCCTTTCTTATGGAAATAGTTCGCGTTTACATTTGAGTGAGTTGTCATTGTACGGATTCACAGTTTCATTCCAATTGTATTGAGCGTTCTTATTCTACGGCTTAACACTGCGTTTCCTACTTTTTTATGCATGTTGAGCAGAAATAAGGTTTAATGCATTTACAAATTTATTTCCGATAGTTTTAGTGTTCCGTCGATTTTCAACACACAATACATGGTATTCAGCAATGTGCATGTATAAGCAAGTTTAGATCACCGTTCATATATTATTATTCAATCCACATGTTCTTTTACAATAGTGTATCAAATCTAAACGCATAGAACACCGATCTATGATTTATTGACGGTATAAGCTGACTTATTTATTGTTTCGCTATCAAAAGTGCGCAGATATTTAAAGGATAGCAAAATGCAAGCCCTCGCGATAGCTTGTGTAAATCCGCATGAAATATTGATACAGTTTCGTGTAAACGTGTAACAAATGCGGTAATTTAAGCCACCTGCCGGCGCGCGGTGGCCGCGACCCGCCACTCGCGCCGCGCTCTCCGCTATGCACCACTTTTGAACTGCTTACCTTATGTTCATTTTATTTTTCCGTTATCCCTATACCTATTGATTGATTTGTTGCAATCAATTTATATTTGCTTAGCTGTTTTGATTGCAAAAATGTTTTGTTGTGGTGTTCAAATTATGACACATAAATAATTGTCAATGGAAATCGAGAATTTTGTTAATTTAACAATCACAGTATACAAATACAAAACAGTAATTAAAAAGATAAATAATATAATTACATTTAGATTTCAAACGGAGGTTGTGGATAATTACTGAGTTATTAGCAATTTGTAATGTTAACATGTTAGCGTATTAAAATGCACATTTTTTTATATTGGTGATTAGCCGGGTTTTGTAAATTTCAAAATAAATTTTCATAAACGGTTAATAAATTAAAAATTTTACATTGTGAGTATATTATGTATTAAACGCATTTATTTGTTGACGGAATTATGCCGAGCTGGTGTATCTATTTGTTCATAACTTTCTCTCGTTTAGTAGCATCCTAATCTGATACAATAGATCTCATCGCCTCCGTATTTGTTCTCTCCAATATTTACAAGAACACGTGTTGTCTCAATACCCGTGTTGATTTAGGACTGATATTATTGAATGAAGTGTCTGCAAAGGCTTAACACCTTCCTATTTAACTTTTTCACTATACTTTTGTGTATAGCCATTATTCGGAGGGTCAGAGAGGTTATTATTACGTAAATTTATTAAATAAAATACAGTCGAGAGGGTGGGGTCAGTCGGAAAGAGTCCACTAGTAATGGTGCAATCATCTAATGAATGCTTCCGGGCAGATAAGCTTCGATTAAATGGTCTCTTTATTGCTAAAGGAAAGGCGCGTTCCCTTTATGTGCACATCGAGATATCTATTTTAGGGTTCAGATACAACGGATATTTCTGTGCCCGAGTAAAAATATTAGATGGCAGTCGATGTAGGTCGTCGCTCCGATTTATAAATTAGTCGTTGTTTGGTTAAAATCTTTGTTAAACTAGATTTAGATACATTAACTACGTAACATTTTAAGACATTATAATACTACTGTGATAAGATTTAAAACTAAGCTGGTTTATTAGCTGAATAGTGATTCACTCTTGTTTTAAGCCATAGCAATCGCTATGACATAACTACTCAACATAAAGTATCAACTCGGAATTTGCGAGACGACAGAGCAATCATATTATGTTAAGCAGAACTACAACCAATACATTAAGACGCTCCCAATATTTCACATGCTTTAATAATTTAATTTCATACTACTATTTAAACAATCACAATGGCGCATAGTTTTGCTCTGATCACACAGTTATCAGTGGCAGATCATGAACAATCAAATACCGAGCACCATCTTTCTTCCCGAATAAACGAGTCATAAAAGAAATTGCCGCTGTTCCACTAATAGCCGGCAATAACATAGTATCAATGTTAAATCGTTGATAAAGGGAGCCGGTTAGATGTAAGATAAGTAAGTGTTGTAGGTGTGTGTAGGTAACACTCCACAATTTATCGCTTGCATATCCTTTCAGCGGGTAGATAATGACCGCAGTAAAACGTTTAAGCACGGAATAACTGCTGCGAGCCGTTATTACAATATTATGAATGGCTTCCCCCGCGGCACCGTGGCTGCCTACCGAACATTGTGGCTTCGTAGGCTCTTAAAGACTACCAAAACTATTCGTTCCTTTATTGATCCTTTTAAATACCTGACTGGCTGATAGGTTTATTTTCTTAATTAATTTTGCAGATAATGAGACTAGTGCAATCTTCTTTTAAGTTGTGCTTTAACGTTTCTTATGTACCTATTAAAAATGTGTTATCATATATAAAGGTTTAATATAAAACAAAATTAGTACTAACATATTGAGTTGAGTGATTAGTGGGTTTAAATGAAGAACCGTTTTAATGATGCGTACTTAGTCAACTGACGCGTTTTTCATCCGTCCTTTGATTTTTATCATATCAAAGGCATCAAAGTTCATCGAATTTAATAGCAAACTATTAGGCTTTTTTACAGTCCATGTGTACGGCTTAATCTGCCCACATATGGAATCTGTGCAACTAGATTTTTAACCATGTAGTAGGAATATTGGGTATGCAGCGTTAAAACAGATTGCCCTTCAAAAATCAAAAACCATTTCGGAGGAAAAGTATTTACTTACTAACAATTACAAAAAAAATGTTTTTTATATTCTTAGTTATCAAGAATAACACCATCAAGCGTATACCAACGCACGTTTTTCTAACACATTGTTTCTGCTCATTAAAAGAATTGTAGATAAAAAACTATTGTGCATTGTTAGCGATGTTCCCGTCTATTTGCGGATAACGTCAATCAATCACTCGTATAAAGATCTATAATAATACAGCACATTTGCACGCATTAATGACTTACGTGCAGTAGTAGAGTTCGCTCCCTTTCAGCGAGCCTTCCCTACCGGAGGATGCGAGCTCTGACTTTGCCCCGGGCGGCGTGAGTAATTAGCAACGCTTTCCTTCCGTTCTCCCTACCACCCGTTATGATATGTGTACTGCGTGCTGACTGCTGCCTAACGTGCTCGCATATATTTTTATAAAAACATACTTATTTTGTATCGAATCTCGCAACTGTATAGTCCTTCGCATTGTCCTCGAATGATTACATTTATTTGCGAATTCATGTCCTCACGCGAGACAAAAATGAATTCATACCCGACCGTCAACTCACAAAGAAACTCTAATCAGTCTGGTTTTCACACGCAAATAACCTCATGTGGGTTTCCATTTAAACGGAATAGCGAAGCTTTTATGCTATGAAAGAGAAAGAATCGTCTAATTTTTGAGAATACTTTTCTTGTTCATATTCAAATTGTCATCGCCCTCTAAATTCCTCATAATCCGTCCAATTCTGAACCGTCGAGCAGTGCCCGGGTCGCTGTAATCAAGACGGCTTCAGTTGGATTTCGACCCCCATACTAGACGAGCGGACGAATGTTACGATTCGTTTTTGAATGATAATAAAACGCTATAAAACAAACCAAACTATTGCAATTAACAGGGTGCGATTAAATTACTTTGAAAAGGATTTGCTCCTGAAATCATAATATGGACTTTATAAAGAGCACTTGTACTATATTAAATGTAGTGAAACACGACATGGTGTATGAATGTGTTGCACACTTAAAAAACTCATTACAGGCGGCAACCAGCGCGCGGACGAGTGCCGTCTTTGAAGGCCCATGCCGCTACTGCGGTATTATTCCAGATTATACTGGCTTCCATACAAATGAAATCTCGCTTAAACCCACTGCAATTTCGGAACGAGAAAATAAGGCTCAAAAGTTGTTTTACTGCACTCGCACTTTCTAGGAATTCTTTTGATTTAGACGCGGGAGGGACGTGTTTAGGCGCTCTGCGCGTCGCGTAATCGTGTAAGCGCATGTTCGCCGCACAGACATTTTTCACGCGCGTAATATTGGAAATGCTATTAAGCGCACGACCAGAAAGGTAATTTAAAGGTGTTCACGTAACTTTATCCGGTCAATGTGAAGCGGGTTCTAAGTGAAGCGAGGCGGCTCCGAATAACCATTACATATTTAGTTAGTATGTCCCCAGGGACTGCGCTTGCGGTTCTTGCCATTAGCGCAATTGAGCACTAGCCATTGAAGCACCTTTACGTAAATCGAGCGTTGTATTCTAATAACTCCTCTTTGTTTTTATCAATGGAATTCATTGAATTACGTACCCACACATTACGCGAAATATATTGCCTATTCGCACGAGGAGGTTAAAGTAAAATATCGATGCTCTGTTGGCTGCGGCTCCGACTCGTATAGATGCAGATGAGCTAACTATTTGTTTTGCCTGATAGCTGGGGCTTGATTAAACCGTGAAACATTTAACGGAGTTCACCTGCTAGGCTTGCATACCTTTGTGGCGCTCCACACTACCGTCTTTAACGCGTTTTAATTGCAAATTATTCGGTATATGCAGTTTGTTTATGATGCACGCGGATCTTGATTGGCGAGAGTTGTTTACGCAGCGGCAAGGTTTTTGTAATCGCCCGGCCTCAGACACAGGGCTAACGTTCACACAGTGATTAGGACAGATAAATGACGGACATTACTTGTAATGAATGTTTAGGTGGTCGTAATCGCATCGCGTAAAGTGTCGGCGCCATTACTTCACAGCTGCTGTTGCCGAGATATTGCCTCAAGCACCATTTACCGTTTTGGCGTGAATTTATTCCCATATACAGTAAAAGGACATTTTTATTTTAACGGATATTTGATCTATAACTATATTAGCGTTGTAGATACGCGTGTTTATGTTTGAACCTCAGAACAGTCGATCGAAAAGTCATTAATATTTGCGTTTAGCTATTACTGAATGCTGATACGTGACGAGGGTGGAAGCAGTTAGCATTTGGTAGGTGTGTCGATGGAGCAGTCACAATTTCCTGCACTTAACAACACAGGAAGCAATTTTGACGAGTCATCAAACGACGGACACCGACTGACGTCGAGCCGACGTCACCCAGATGTCTGTTATTAGTTAACTTCGCAAGACAAATTTAATGGGCGTAATATTTGTAGCAGTCGTTTGCATCTGTTGTGGCGCGAGCTATTCGTTAAATACCAGAATAAAAGGTGTTCGTGCAACTTATTACTTTTGTATAAGTAGTCTGCAACAAAAGTATACAAATCGTCGGTTGATTCCCGGCCGAGAGACGGCGAGCTCGTCATCAAAGTTTGGGAATTGTAGCCATCTGCCGCTTCCCGCGTCGCTCTCTGATTACCATGAAGAGCTTCGTTTAATCGTTTTATTAATACGCCGACAAATCGTTTAACTGCTACTTCCCTACCATTCAGCGTTCGTTCCGTCCGCCCCGTCTTCGTGAAATATCCATTTAGAAGCTTACCTGAGTGTATTTAATGAAATGTATCTACGTATTTCTTCAAATTTGTACTATAGTAAAATATATCTCTTTTCTTGCAAACTATTTATCTCGTAATCATAAAGAATGAAGCAATTAAAGTTTATTTTTTTGTGACTTATTATTTGTACATATCCATTAATCTTGAATATTAAATTTGGTATAAGACTTTAAAATAGTTATTGGCAAAGAATGGAGTAAACAAGCAGTAAATATTCAAGACAAGTACCGGGCAGGCGGTAGAGTTGCGACGTAGTTAGTCCAGGTGAGGTGGCCAGCGCACTCGCTCCGTCTCGCCGAACTGCCTGTTATTAGGGATCGTAAATAACAGTATTAAAAGCCTCGCCCAGTTTTATTTACAGACACTACGTGTACGATTTACCCTGTCCACATAAATAATCACAAAGAAATCTCCAGGCGATGCATTGCAGAGAAATTACATCAACGGCTTATTACGCAATGTTTACATTCAGAAAATTGTTAAGATCGGAGATAGGTGAAAAGCGCGAATGGGAATGTTAGCAATGCTATGTGTGAAATTGACACCCATGTCCAGGCCCATTGGCCGTGATTGGATTAGGTTCGAAGCGCTGTCGGAGCACTGATGCCGAGCTCAAACGTAAAATTTTACGTGACCACTTTCGAAATGTCGACTTTCGTGACGCAATTGCATACTTGAATGCCATCCTCGGGATTTCTGATAGCTCACTACGTGTGCCTCTATTATGCAAATCTGTAAAGCTCGCGATACAAATATCGGTTATTAAACTCAATGTTTGCTGCTCAAATTGTTCCTCCGTAAATCGTAATACACTATTGTGTGCACTATTTATAAACTCTTACACTGTTACTAATTGTGATTAAACTCAGGCATATTACTTTGTCTTTTCTATACTAAACATAAATCTAGTAATATATTGCAAAGGAATTCCAATTGAACTATAAAGCGGACTGTAGTGAAGCATTACGGCGTCTTTGATCCTCTTACCTTGATGGTACTGCTATCGAAATGTTTTATTCCTGGGCTATTGGAAGAATTCCTTGAACTAATTTCTACAATATATTTTAAAGCTAAATTCAGCTCAGTGTTTGTTTATTTTCATTTCTATCTAATATGTTTGTTTAATCAACCTATATTACTTTCAATGTATATTTTTATACTCGGTTCCTAAACGTCTATATTATAGTTAATTAAAAAGTCTTAATTAACTTTAGAAAGTAAAAGTAAAATATGTTTTATTATCATTTATACATTCGCGAATACGTAACAAAAACAGATTGATTATTCAAATCGATGAAAGGATTAAGGTAACAGATGTGAGACCATTTCAACGTTCAGTACACATAATCTATACTTTCTTAATGGTCCAGGCATATTCTTGAAGCGAAATTTATGTGCCATTTGCAGCACGGTTCGTGTATTTGGTTGAATTAAGCAGCTACTTTTCCGTTATGTTATATCGTTAAATGTACTTTACATATTGTAGTATGTAGTGATATTGTAGTAAAGTATACGCCAGGTAAAAATAAATTCTACAGGAAAGGCTAAAGTTAGTCAGGCATTTGAGCGCGGCCATCTAAATCTCATAAGAATGTCTTAATATCCACATCTCATTACACGTTACTTTGAAGAATTATGACTTGGCAGAGTCCTTTATTGGAAATACCTTCACGGGCCTGAAATATTGCTATGTCGTGATGAGCTAAAATTTCTAATTAGAAATTCTTTAGTAAACTTTCTTAAGTTTTTACTTACTGCAACGAACCTAATGAAAATGCCGTGCTGTCAGTCGCTGCTTTGTGCAAAACGAAGGGTTCTGCGTAAATTATATTAATTACTATGTTACGGAACTCTTGTATTAAACTATTGGCTGCGCTGGAGAGTAATAACAACGGTCTTCTTGTTTTTGTCGTCTATTGATTGTGTTGTTTGAACTAAAATATGTACGAGCGTATTCTGAACACCGGTTGGTTCGTTCTGTGTTTGCACAAGAGGTCGATGTTTGGATCGCTCGTTCATTTTTATGACTTATGGATAAGGTGGGCCCTTTTGTGTTTGCTCGTTTTATCTAATTGTTTGCCCTTAAGGTAATATTATTCTTTTTATAGGGCAAGCACAAAATATTCATATAACCTTCTACTTATTCAAAAGTGTAAGTCACTAAATATTTCATACACGACAACATTACATTATAAAGGCAGAAATTCTGCAAAACATTTGAATTCACAATATTTGTAAAATTTTCATACACAGCGCATCGGAGAGAAAGCGTAGGATCTCATAAATTTCCGAACAACATTTCACAAGTCCATTAAGTGATTTGAATGTAATATTTACGTGAATAGTCGCAAGCAGTTTTCGAACGGAATGCGGGGACGATACCTCCCTCGTTACCAGTGCATTAGACGTTCGTGGCAAACAATTACATTACCCCTGCGTGCATAGTTTGGCAAGGGACCAATGTTGACTGCCACTCGTTCAACACGCCTAACTACTGTCTGCTGTTATTTAACCTTCAATTTCACTTTATGATACTCCTTACGAAGTATTTCTATAGCGGGTTTGTTACACAATTTGGCGTTACATACTCATACATTTTTAACCGACTTCTTAATGTAATTTTAGGGCTGCCTAAAGGACACAATCGATCGAAAATATAAATAGTTATCGATAACCCAGAAAGAAAGTAGCAAATCAAAAATATTATAAAGCGGCTTGTTTTTCTACAGCCATTTAAAAAAGACGTCAGAGAAGACCGTGTTGTCTAAAACAAAGAGATCTTGAAGAAATGGAGGAAATAATTTAGTTCTTTGTCTTGGCAATATCGGGCAAGCGACTGTGCCCGGCGGCCATGATGATATTAATCGACGCAAAGCTGATTATGCAGTTGTTTCTAACGTTGTCTTTTAAGAGTTTCAATTTCAGTATTTAGCTATATCGTTTAAATTGTTCTCTTGTTGATTTACTCGCTTCAATGTTTTGCATTAATGTTGTCATCGGTAGCGCTGAAATTTTACCATGGATGTCTGCAAAATAAAATTGGAATCTGTTTTGAATTTATGTTGTTTGAATGCAACTTTTTGTTACATTTGTTTCGTTCAAAATAAAGTTTTGGAAAACATATTACATTAACATTGGCTTTTTTCATTTATTTTGATTCATTCGCCTTTTACGTAGTGTGAAATTTCTGTCCGTTCTGAGAAAATGAGTTAATTTTATTTGATCTTCCCGGTATAATGTCAAGCAGTTACCGTTTAATTTTCGTAACCTAATATACTAGTCTGAATATAATTGTAGCAGAGTTTTAACTCTTTGTACTAATAATGTTAAAAACGTGTAACATATTGTATATACATACATGAGTACGAAATAAAAGATGTAATTTTGGATTTCATATAGGAATATATGTATTTTATTCTTGTTGTGACTAATGCAATACAAGTCACTTAATACAGTTTGCAGTTTACGCAAAATAAATCATCTTCATTTTGTTATTATAGATTGTTGTCGCTGTATCGACATGGGCGGATATAAATTACCACCTCCAATTAGCTTTAATTTATTTCCAAGTAGCATTGTTCGATGGGCCGCACGCGCGGCGCGTGTGGTTCAGTTCTTGGAACATCTGTAGTGGCATACACCACCACATTGCGAATGCAGACGGCCCACATAGCAGCCGGCTTAAGGCTCAGCGCTCTATGACAACGGAGCCATACCAAAAGCGTACAAAGAGCTACAATTACCTTCGGATTTGTGCCTCGTCTATTGTTCAGTTCTATTATATTTGCCAGAAGTTTGTATTATATTTCACGATGCATACAGTCGTTTTTATTATCGCAATATAATGTACTAATAAAGCCCTCAAGAAAAATTGTTTTGATAATGATAAATAAAACGCGTAAAATATGCGTGTCTTTGCTATAAAATGATTTTAATTAGTTTAGTAATATCGATACAACCCTTAAGGTGAGATTTGATCTCATTATTCGAATGAAATGAATCGGTTCCTAGTTACGCTGTGTACACTGCACTGATACATGTGACACTAACGATTATGTAATATGCGTAGCTAAGAGTCTACTGCATCCTAGGAATCATCAGAGGAATGGCATGATCTGGAAAATATTAAAATACGTTGAAATACAACAAGTAATAATGGAACTGTTCTGAATTATTGCAAAGTTAAATAAAACTGTTAACAGATAAAAATCGCTAATTTTATTGCTACATTTTATCGAAAGATATTTAAAGTTTCACAACTCTTTGTGACGATTTCATATTATGCTGATTTATTTACAATGTATACATACAATGTAGGCGTTCATTTGATGATTGTGACTCAACCAGCCGAGACAAACTGTTTGTAACTGAGCAAAGCTTACCACCCATTAAAGTAAGGTATATAAATTGTCTGAAGACAGGGAAAGATATGTTAACAAAAAAATCTTTTCGCTGATTTTATGACCTGATTGTAAGATACACTGAGTGTGCAGTGGCGGGCGCCGGGCAGTGTACGAGCATGCGATTTGCAAGATCCGCTCTATCACTGCCGAACACGCCAAAACAATTTTCACCGTTTTATCCATTTAAACTAAACTTTAAATGCATTTTATTTAATTGAAAAAATATTGTTCAGCTGTTTCCTTGGAATTATCCTTCTGAGATAATGCGACAGAAAATCTATTACAGGGGATCTATTTGAACAATTAAAAATTTATTGAAGTAAATGTAAGGCGTATGATTCTTTTCGATTTAATTTTATGTGGACATTACCCATGTTCATATTTTAAAAGTTGAGTACAGTAAGGAATTACAATATTTGTAGAGCGAGTGTAAGAGAAACGAAATACTTATATCATTTTGCAGTGCGTCTTAATAAAATTTGACATGAATCATTGTAATTATAAATGGAGAAATAAAAAAAAAGAAGACAGTTCGTGTTGCTGAGGGAGTTTCTTGTGCCGCTTCTTCTTCACAGCTACTACATGTTCCGAAGCGGCGGTGGTAGCAGAAAAGAACGATTCAAAAGATCCTGTGAAAAACTATTTGAATAAAGAATATTTGGTTTTATTTTGAAATTGTTACAAAAAGTTTAAGTTTATCTGATCGTAATCAGAAGATCTTGTGTTGTTAAAATTAAAACTCCATGACATATAATTATATAGCGTTCAGGAACCTTATAGTTTAGTATAGTCACAAGTAAACATCAGCAAAATATTCAATTCCAAAGCGTATGCATTTTTTATTAATTACTAAGATCAACAGAGTATTTTAAGACGCCTTAGAGAAATGAGGCTACTTTACCAATTAAAAATAGTAAACTTGAAAGCATTTTTTCTCTACTGAATCTTTAGAAATATGTACCTATGTCCTCAATTATAATTTAATAATGTCATTATATGTTACTGTAATTATTATTAGTCATTAGCGGTTATATAGAATAGGTATGTACCGAGCGATTGCGACATAAATGCCAATTGTCGAATTGTGATCCGTGTGTCGGCATTTATTGCATAGCACGTCTGTAATTTGCATACGTTTGAATACTAAGTACCACCAACGTCATGGTTTGAAGCTACTTTAATTGAATAGTTCGATTTATGCTTATAAGTTCAACTTCGTTCGTATTTTATTGATAAATGACTGATGTTATACAATAAACTGTTCGTTTTTGGATTTTATTATGATATCACTATTACCGTACACTATTATTAATTTACTGGTGGTAGTTCTTTTATATGTGAGTGGCCGCCTGGGTAAGTACCACCGCATTGTCTACTTTTCCCACCAAACAGCAGTGTAAACGCATTGTTTTGTTTCGGTTTATATTACTATACACTACAATAGAATATTGCACCAGAGTAACTACTAGACATATTGAGATCTAACATCTTATGATCGCCATCCTTAGATGGCGAACGCAGTAGAATGCCAAGTATTGCTTTGTAATTCAAGGTGTTATTTGGTTTGGCTACTGTTCATGAGCAGTCGTATCTTTTATGAAGTGACTAGCATGCTCGTATTATCATTCATTGCAATAATAAAAAAAAGACCGACATTGTGTATATAGGTCCAAAAATAGATACTTTTATGATAAGTATATCTACACGACACTATCTAAGTTACATAATATAAAATAAGTATGTGTTTTTGTTTTGTTGCTCTAAAACCAATATACAGAAATTTGGTCTAATAGGTATTTTCTATCAGATATCGTTAAGATTTTTTAACGGTTTTAAAAAAAGCCACATATTAACAGATTGAAACCACAGTCAGCACCAGTCAGCATGTTAAAACGGATTTTATATGATGCCCGGTTGTCTCTGTAAATAAAAAATAATGTTCACATACAAAAGTCCACAGATAAAGGCTGGCTTGATTCAAGATGGGTTCACGTACTGCAATATACGGTACTAAGCAAATGTGATGAGTTATTTATGAAGTCTCCAAGCTTTGCACTCCACTACTACGTGCTTCTAGATTTTGACAGGGCACCTGGCAGCGATCTAAGAACATGCACCGCTCCAGTTCGGATTGCGACTTTTATTCTTTAAAATATGTTATGAAGAGAACGGGGGAGGTAAAATTGAAACTGGTGTCATTACTTAGTATGCATTGGGCGCCGCGACGTGTTGCGATTGCCCCCGCGATGGTATCGGAGCTCAGGTCACGTATTTCCAATTGTTTTCTGACGACGTGTATCATTCTTTTAAATCAGATTCCATGATTTATTGTCGCGTCGTACACAGAGCACTCCCGCAAGACATTTGAAATAATATTTTGTAAAAGTCACAAGACGTATGCGTGTCATTTGCGTTACAAGTTCCCGACTCAATTTCGTGAAGGCGAACGATCCTCAGCCGCGTCTTTAGTATTCATGGGCCTGCTGGAGATATGGTGTGACATTCGCAATTTTTGTATCATTAAGAATTCACATGTAAGGGATTGTGGGAAATGAATCGTTACGCGCGTGCCACTCGTGAGCAGTAACGTATTGTGTTCCAAAATATTCTTCTTATTTTATACCATGCAAAAAATTACGAATAAAATTTACGTATTACGTTTGATTTTTTGTGTTTACGTATGTAAATAAAGTTTGTATGAAAGGACAAATTGCCGTCGATTCCCGCATAAAGGTTTGTAATGTGAATATTTATATTGGTCATCTATTAGCCGTGGCCCGAAAAGTCATCATTTACGAAGTTTTAAATACAGTTTCACGTAGCTATCCATCATCCCGATGTCAATAATGTGTATCAAGCGCGTGTAAAGTTAGGGCGGATCGATCATTTGTAAACTAATTTTGTAGTTGTTCGTTTTAAAATATTCTTTACATATACGTATTGTAGATTGGTTGTAGTGGGTTTATTAAATAATGCTTGTGCATTTCGACACCTCAGTGAAATCAAAATTTCTGGTGGAGTTTAATCCTGAGTGTAGCTTTGTATAACTTTGCCATTGCCGTTGTTTTAGTTATAATGGCTCTGTTTAGAGACTGGGGTTTATTGTTAATGCAATATTGTATATATTGCAAATATATGGAATGTTGCACTAACTAGGCATATCTTTATTTGTAAGTAAATATGGTGAAATATATAGATGTCGTTTATTGATATTAGAGGCGAAAGTAGATTTATTACTTACTCCTCTTATAGATTATAAAATTGTATCACAACACAATTGATATTTATTTCATAAAGGCCATTCAATAAAAAAAAGCCGCATAAAATAGTCCTTTTTGCGGCATAAACGATTAGTTGTACTCAAATAAAATTTCTCATTGAATTTAATAAAATTTATACATATTAAATTGAAGTGTCTGTTTGTAAAGTGAAAAAAAAAAATGTCCAATCACATGTCGTTATATACACGATACCTATAACGAAAATGACCATAGTTTTTTTTGTTTGTCTGTCGGTCTGTTTGTCTGTTTGTTTCGGCTAATCTTTGAAATAGCTGGACCGATTTTGACGGGACTTTTATTGTCAGGTAGCTAATATAATAAAGAGTAACTTAGGATAATTTATTTCAGAAAAAATATTTTATTTAAAAAAATAACGTAAAAAATCGAATTAACTTTTTTGTTAAATTCCACGCGGACGAAGTCGTGGGCACAGCTAGTTAAATAATAACAATCTCAACACGACTCAGCTAAAAAAATGCATTAAACTTATTATTTTTCCGAGGTTATTATTAGATTAACAATAAACATGCACGGTTTTGTAAAAAAAAGATCTCTACTCGGTCCAGATGTAGTGTCGTGTTCTTGTACGAGTGTCGGATATGTCCCGCGGCGGATTCGTGCTGGGACCCTACTTGAGATGGTATATTACTAGCCCCTTAAGGATAAGGCATCAATGTACCGGACACTAAGTTATTATTTGGTTTTTTATAACTATGTTTTGGTCTTATAATTAATTATTTACTGGTCATAAAATATGAAAAAAAATATTTTCCCACATGATAGCTATAGCTTATCACATGTGCTTTTAAATATAATTTTGTAAATGGAATATGTGACTGAAGAATGTTTCACCATTCTTTAAAACTTATTAAATTACAGTATTTTTGCAACAACATAATTATAGAATATCTGCCAATAGTGAGATAGATAAAAATAGTTTTATTTAAAATATTTTGCAAGCATGATATGTTGTTACGAGTGATTCACATTTTAATAATATTGATGGACGGTGCTGGATCCAAAACACGGTCACATATGGGCGGCGCTCTCGACCTCCGCGAACCGCTGACTACCGATTCTATTTTGCCACACAAGCGAACGGAAAATATGTTATTCTCAATGTCCCTTTTGAAATATTTTGGTATTGATTCGTTTTCTGCCACTAGATATCTTGGAGCTATGAAATACAAGCCGCTTTATACCATATTATTAATACCAGCTAAACATATTTATGACAGATAAAGCAGCGTGATAGATAAAACAGTGATTTTACAGCTCAATAATAGTAGAAAAAATTAAAGAGGTTAGATCTGCCCATCCCCACGTGACTCCGGCGAGGATTTAAACTTGTTTAGTGTGTTGCGTTTCTATTACTAGCAAAATTGATGACATTTAGATCTTAAGAATATTTTTAAGTTAATAAAGGCGCTACAGCTTGGGTCTAAGCCGTCTCGATACAGTGGCGTCGAATTTTATATTAAAATGAGTTCATCTCCGACAGACTTAAAACGTGATTACTTCATAACTGTCGAAAAATATCTTATCATGGACACAATGTGGGAGTGTTGATGGATTTTATGCAATTTTCAGTATCTATCACATCCAGCCTGCGATGGCTCGAACCCGTTGGGATTAAGTTCGATCTTTTCGCAATACTTACAAGGTAAACAGATTGAAAGAGCCGCCCGCCAGCTCCGCCGCGTCTCTCTGCAAACAACTATCTACAAAAATGTTCGAAAATATTACTTATAATGAGCTACATCTAGACTGGAGTTTGAATTTGTTTATGAAAAAAATTCACATCATGGAAAAGCGTAATTTATTTTTAATCTACACATTATAGTATAGGAGCTAGCATCGTTTTCGAGAAAGAATTTTAGGTCAGCTGATTTTGTGATATGTCGTCTTTCTTGCACTTTCGGTTAGAGTCTGGGCTATCTGGCTGGCGGTAGTGGTTGCGTTCATTAGTGCGCATCCTACCTGTCCAGGTAATAATCCTGGATTTTAAAAACATTTTAGAAGGCGTAATTTTTGATTTTTTGTTTTTAAATAAGTCTATCTGACATACTTTTTTTATTGCCAGACATTTTTGACAATGCTAACTATGTGCCATACGCGATTTTTTATTTTATTTTTTATAAAAATTTCAACGTGTTTTATAATGTCTGTAATTTTAATATTATATTATTTAAAGATAAGAAAAACTTAAGATAAATTTGCCAGACATTAATTCGATTGTTAAGCCTTAAATTAAAATGAAAAAGTCATGAAAAGTATTGCAGTATGATGCTAGTAGTCCGACAGAGACAGCTGAAGGTGCGAGAGAGATAGACAACGACAGTGGCGCGACAGGCAAGTTTGCAAGATGGCGTCAGTCTAATGTCACATGTTTGTTTTTGGTTTGATTTTAATGTATATTTTTAATTTGGTTACAATAATCTGATCTTGCATAGCTATTATAAAACCTTCGGTTTCAGGGAAAAGATTAGCGTTACTTAGCCACTAATTGGAAGCTTCTGGGTCAATATGAGCTTGCTCAAGATCATGGGGGTGTCGACCATGCAGTGTTTTAGCTTTCCAGCGATCTATCTTTTCTTTATCTGGGGATGTGATTCTATTACCTGTTTGCGTTTCTGATAAATTTAGAGGCGTATATTTGGTATCATTTTCGACTATAGATTTGTGTAATAGACTGTCATTCGCTTTTCGGTAAAAGTAAGATCTCAGATTATCGATCTGATTCTTCCACAATGTTTGCAAGTCGATAAGCCCTCTGCCGCCATATTTCCTTTTTAAAGTCAGCCTTTCTATTGCAAATTTTGGATGTAAATGATTGTGTTTAGTAAGAGTAGTCCGGGTTTTAATTTCAAGGTTATTAATATCTGTTTTTATCCATTTTATTATACCGAAAGAATAAGTTAACACGGGGATGGCGAATGTATTAATGGCTTTAATGAGGCGTTTACCTGTTAGTTGACTTTTAAAAATACTATTTACTCGACTTTTATATTCTATAGATAGTTTTTCTTTTAACTTGATATGATCCAACTGCTGTACCTGATAATATCCTAAGTATTTATATTGTTCATTGGATTCCATAGACGATATAATTTGATCTATATGTATAATATAATCTCCGGGCTCTTCCTTACCTTTTTTAATATGTATTGTTTTGCATTTCTCATACCCAAATTGCATATTAATATCGTTACTAAACTTAGCTGTGATGTCTATTAAATCTTTCATATCTTTTGAGTTTTTTGTCACGAAATTAAGACAATTTCGGTATTGTATGAAAACCACGAGCCTAGGCCAAGTGGGTTTCATTTGCGAAATTTAATTCCATAGGGTCCTCCTCAGATTTCTCTTGCAAAAACTTACGCACGATTCGGCAAGTGTTTAAAATGACGGCTTTTTGCATGGTTATATATACGTTTGTAGGCAGATCGATTAGCCTTAGACTATGGTGCAGATACTTCGGTACTATACCTGTGCTGGAAATCACTAACGGCACAATATATACTTTGTTCATCTTCCAAATCCTCGTAATTTCTTCTTTCAACTCTGTGTATTTATGGATCTTATCAGTTATAGTTTTTTGCATGTTATGAGTGTTCGGGATTGCTACTTCAATTAAATATACAATTTTATTTATTTTATCTATTAGTGTTATATCCGGTCTATTATGGTGTATAGTTTTATCTGTTAGTATTGCCCTATCAAAGTATATTTTGTGAGTTGCACTTTCCAACACCGGCTTAGGAACATATTGGTAATAGGGTTTGGGTGTATTTTCACTTAGCTTATGTTTTACAGACAGTTTTTGATGTATTATATTTACTACCTGATTGTGTCTATGGGTGTAGTCGGTTTGGGTGAGAGGACATGCACTGGTGATATTATTATTATTATTTATTATTATGACTTTTTTTAATTACATGTACAGTGACAAGTAATTTACTTTTGTAATGGTTCTCTGTATCATTCTCGACTTATTCTGCAACTGTCTCTCTCCGACTACTAGCATTATACTGCAATACTTTTCATGACTTTTTCATTTTAATTCAAGACTTAACAATCGAATCGAATCTGGCAAATTTATTTTAAGTTTTTCTTATCTTTAAATAACATAATATTAAAATTACAGACATTATAAAATACTTTGAAATTTTTATATAAAAAAATAAAAAATCGCGTATGGCACATAGTTAGCATTGTCAAAAATGTCTGGCAATAAAAAAAGTATGTCAGGTAGACTTATTTAAAAACAAAAAATCAAAAATTACGCCTTCTAAAATGTTTTTAAAATCCAGGATTATTACCTGGACAGGTAGGATGCGCACTAATGAACGCAACCACTACCGCCAGCCAGATAGCCCAGACTCTAACCGAAAGTGCAAGAAAGAGGACATATCACAAAATCAGCTGACCTAAAATTCTTACTTTTCAAACGTTGCTAGCTCCCGTACCATTAATACTTACAAAAATACTTGTATTCAATGCGGGATTTCAATTTAACATACTTCCATCCATCCATCCATCCATCAGCCAAAGCTGCCCACTGCTGAACATAGGCCTCCTCCAATGATTTCCACAGAGACCTGTTGGAGGCAGCCTGCATCCAGCGACGTCCCGCGACCTTCACCAGGTGGTCTGACCACCTTGTGGGTGGACGTCCCACGCTGCGCTTTCTGCTACGTGTTGTTGTACATACTTCAGTGTTATGTTATATAGTACGGTTATTAGTTCTGCCTATTATACAAAAGTTTCAAATACATAATAAAATGTTGTACATAAAAATACATTTTTCTTATATTTTGACGAAGCAGTATTTAAAAAATGTTCCGAAACGCGCCTTGGCATCCGGTACAATAGTTTATTCATTGCCCGTGAATGAGAGCGAAAAATTAAATTAATTTTTGATATTAAAATACATTCAAAAATACAATTTCTTCCTAATTTCTGAGAAATGAATAACTTTTCATGTCAATGGCGTTTGAGATAGATATGAGTCTAAAATTAATTGGTGTAGTGGTAGCGTGAGGTCTTCGATATTTAAGTCAAACACCGACTTTGCTTGGACAAAGTTTCACTCACAATTACAAGAATGGGTATCAGTTATTCATAATTTAATGTATTTGTGTTATAGAATAGGGATAACTATAATTTATGCGACATGTTATTGTCACTACATAGTGCTATGTTTACCTACTTCTTTGGAGATAGGAAGGAAAACGTATACATAAATAAGTATTTTAATACACAATGTAAGTGTGCAATGTGCATACACGTTTAATAATGTCTGTGTCTACTTATAATGTAATATTATTTAACAGTATATTAATATCTCAAAATAAATAATAACATTGTTTAATTTATTTGTAGCAGTATAGTGTAAACAAGCAAACATAAACATCGCGGACATATAAATTCTTGCTGTTTTACAGCTAAGTCGCAAGAAACACTTTTAGACTAACTTCACAATTTTTTGCCCTTTTTCAATTTACGACGGAGCAATTTATTTCAGTGAGCAATTGCTCTTACGGTGTAATGTACTCTGGTCAATACACATTAGATTGAATCATTTCTTATACCGTTGAACATAATATCTAAGTCGAAAACGTCTCGGTGCAATCGATACGTAATTTTTTCAGCGATTCAAAACAAGGATATCTCCATGTTGTGATGATATGTCGAAACGTGCGTGGAATAAATTTTTGTTCATAGAAACCATTTTCAATTTCACGGCTCAATCTTTGTGTGCTCGGGGTGAATATGTAAAAGGGCATTCGTTGGTGTCAACAAAGTGTAATGGTTTCGTGCTAGCGCTCGCTTGATCTATGAGTTAGAATCGAGACCGATTTTAAATTGAAAAAAAATATTGCCGGTCTACACTTGATTGAGAGCACTATTGATTTTATGCGACACTGAACGATTTTTTTGCACACATTGTACTTGCACGTGGTTCTTAGGAAATGTATTTAGTTATGAGTAAGTCTTTTGCATTTAGCTATTCTTATTTATCAATATTGTTTCTTGGCACTATACACAACAGTTCCATAAACGCCTAATAAAGTTTTAAAGTTCTTAATAGTATTTAGGTAATAGAAAAACAATATAGTAATAATGATAGTAAAAGTGTATGAAAGTGTTGAAATATCATTATCCTTGTGTGTAGCAATCGTTCTCGGAATAGGCAGGCAACGACTTTTGACAAATTATTTAAGAACGTGTGTTAGGGGACGCGGCCTGTTATTCGGATGATTGATAGTGTTGATAGCAGCCGGAAAAACGATTCCTTTTTTTCATATTTTTCAGAATTAAACTTCGCCCTTTTGTGAATACAATACACTCAAAGACTTTTATGGCTAACATTACCTCCGAGGGGTTGTGATCCGTTTTATATTATAAAGATTTTCAATAACTTTGAATAGGTAGTTTTCTTTAGTTTTATAAATATGTTTACTATACTTTAAAATTGTATGTTATTTAAGTTGGTGTAAAATAATATTATGTATTAGTTTACAATCTAGCTAAAGGACCAGGAAGTCGCTAGATGGATGGGTGTAGGCCGCTTGCAATCAGTTCGATGTGGAGTTCCTTAAATGAGTTCTTCAGCAGCGAACTTCCTGTGGTTGAAGAGAAAAAAAAAACGAAGATGATGATGATTAGTTTATTCATTTAATGTCGTTGATCAATGATTTATTAAAAATATAACTAATTTACTAATGGAAACAAAATACAGTCAGGTCATAAGTATTGTTACACAGTAAAAACTTTTCTTTTAGAATGCTGTTTATCAAAATAAAAATGTATACTTTTTAGAATTTTACTCATTTTTAAATATGGAGTGGACGCTTAAAGAAGACGGTTTTGCAGTTATTGCGTTGCATCGTTGCGGTTCAAATATTTGACATACTGAAAAATTTGAATATAACCATTCAGATTCGTTTATCGTACCATCAAACGATACAATGAAGACTCTAGTGTAGATGACAGGTCAAGAAGTGGTCGCCCTCGGTCTGTTAGGACTCCAGCAGTGATAAAATCTGTGAAGGCGCGAATTCAAAGAAATCCCAAACGTAAGCAGAAACTGTTGGCCCTTCAGATGGGGTTAAGCAGAACCACGGTGAAAAGGGTGTTAAATGAAGACTTAGGGCTTCGGGCATATCAAAGAAAAACAGGACATCGTTTGAATGCTGGTCTAATGGACCTGAGACTGAAGAGATGCCGCGCGTTGTTAAAGCGGTACGCGGGATAAAAATATCGGATAATTCTTTTTTCAGATGATAAATGTTTACCGTAGAAGAGAGCTACAACAAACAAAATGATAAGGTGTACGCACACAGTAGTGAAGAAGCGAGCAACCGTATTCCGCGTGTCCAACGAGGTCATTTTCCATCCTCGCTCATGGTATGGTTGGGAGTTTCTTATTGGGGCTTAACAGAGGTACATTTTTGTGAGAAAGGTGTAAAAACGAATGCAGTTGTGTATCAAAATACAGTCCTGATGAACCTTGTAGAACCTGTTTCTCATACCATGTTCAATAACAGGCACTGGGTATTTCAACAAGATTCGGCGCCAGCTCATAGAGCGCAGAGCACACAAGACTGGCTGGCGGCGCGTGAAATCGACTTCATCCGGCACGAAGATTGGCCCTCCTCCAGTCCAGATTTGAATCTGTTAGATTACAAGATATAGCAACACTTGGAGGAAAAGGCGTGCTCAAAGCCTCATCCTAATTTGGAGTCACTCAAGACATCTTTGATTAAGGCAGCCGCCGATATTGACATGGACCTCGTTCGTGCTGCGATAGACAACTGGCCGCGCAGATTGAAGGCCTGTATTCAAAATCACGGAGGTCATTTTGAATAAAAGTGTCATAAGAATCTATGTTTTGTTAAGTTCATTTTGGTATATAAATGGTTACATAATGAATAAAATTGTTTCAATTATTTTATATTAAACATGTGACAGAATTTATGACCTGACTAGATATATTAATAAAGTCGTATGCCTTACAATACCTTAAGTGCGTGGTGGCCTGTTGGTAAACGGACTAGACGCGGCTGCCAACATGTTCACGGTGGTTGCGGGTTCGAATCCCAGGGCACACCTCTGACTTTTCGGAGTCATGTGTGTATTGATAGTCAATCACCACGCACTAAAACGGTGAAGGAAAACATCGTGAGGAAACCTGCATACCATAGCGATTTATAAAAATTCTATGGTATGTAAGTCCGCCAACCCGCACTAGGCCAGCGTGGTAGACTATATGGCCTAACCACTCTCAATCGTACTTTCGATTGTAGAGGAGGCCCGTGCCCTGCAGTGGGACGCATATGGGCTGATACAGACAGACAGACAGATGCCTTACAAAACATAAGTATATTTGTTTTGTTCAATGTTAATATTAAGCTAAAAAGTTGGAAAAAAACATCGGTGAAATATTTCAAGTTATTTGCTATCTAAGCATTGTACACACGTGGCCCTTCGCTCAGCGCTTATTTCACATTATGGGAGGTTATCCATCATCTTTATATCGGACCCTGTTATGACAGCCTAGTACAGGTTGAAATGGATATTAAGCCGAATTAACAACACTTTGTGATATTTTGACGTGGAGTGATGTCGAAATCGTGTAAACGAATTGCTCGCAATAGGCCTTCAGGCTTTTTGTAAAATAAAATGTAATTTTTGACAGTTTTATGAGTAGACATTTTGATTCGAATGGTCATTCGGTTTTACCCATGGATAGATAAAATCTTTTCAAGAGGGTCACTTTAATCCGTCTAATCTTTAAAGTATGCATGTGTCTTTTGCTTGAGTGGTAATTTTATGACATGAGTACTGTCCGTGAGTAAAAACAAAAAAATTGTTTATGTAGTTCAGTTCGAAAAAAAAACATCTATTACAAGATTAATAGATTTTCCGTAAAATGAGAGGGTGCAGCGACAACAATAAAAATACAATAACAAAAAAATGTTGTGGTTAAAAACTTTTAATAAAAGAAAGAAAATGTAATAATATTAGAGAAATGGTCAGGGTGTTTACCGCTGTTGAACACGTGAGCAGTGAAGGCGTGGTAAAGGCGGGACTCGGCATCGAGAAACCTGCGTCTCCCCAGGGAAATCTACACAACAATTACATCTCAAAAGCTACTTCCAATAACACCCGGCCAGCATTTAAAACCACTGACGCGACATGCCCGCCATTAATAACAGTTCTATACAACGCAAAGGCAGTCATAAAACCTACACAAACGATACTTATCTCGGAATGAGAGGTATTATGTATTAACGACGCTGCTCACTTCTGTAAGTCGGTTTGTGATAATACTATGAATATTCAGAGGCTCCGGCTGTCCCTGAGGATGGAACCCTTCCAAGCATAAGAGAGGAATCGCAGATGGAGAGTTTCAAAACAATATGATATTATCGCTGCGTTTAGGCGGCCCTAATAAGATTTACCTCAATATTAATGCGCATCGCGGCGTCCATTATTTGGAGGCATCTAAACACAGCCGCTGTATTCCCTCGCTTTTCATTAACAAACCTTTCATAATAGCCATTTGAACGTCGAAGGTTGAGCAATGGCGAAACTATTATACTCAACTTGTGTTTATGATAATAATAGTTTGTGTCGGACGATAACAAAGGACCGGGCCCAACGTTACAGAACAATCGTGTCATACAACCTTTACTTTCATAAAAGAGCGGAATGATTAATTATTTTTCCGACCTCTTCAAAACACAGTCTTATTCTTTTAAAGACTTCCGTTATTTTCCAACTCGATGGAGGTGAGAGGGTGATTTTCGTCTATAAATTAATATTAAATTAGGGATTAGAAAGAAAAATATATTTTCGTTGGTATTTTTACATTTTACTGCCGTTTGTTTACTAGACGAGCGGTTTGTGGAGTTTGATTTGTTGATATTGTGTATAAAACTATTCGTGCGGAGGCATGCAGTATGTAAGGCACTAGGCGGTATTGTTTTTGCAGATCGGTCTTAGTGTATTGGGTGAGTCGGGCGAGCGAACGCGTGAATTCAATCTAGCCGAGCTCACGCGTTGCCGACCGACGCGTCGCTTTGAACAGGGCCACTAAAAGCGAATCGCCGTAAACAAGAATTAACGCCAAACCTGCATCGACCAATGCACTCTCCTTTATGGTGACATGATAAAAGCTTCCCGTTTTGAGTGCTGACATACACTTCAAGCTTACATAATATTATATGTCCTTCATAAACGTATTTTTTATTTGGATTCACCACCATGATCTAAGTTTTATGGGATTTTTGTAGGTATTTTTTGAATGGGCTGTTTAATATTTAAAACTACGGCACAATACAATAGATATCGGGTAAGCCCATCGAGATCGTAAAGAGGAATTAGCGTAGGATTGCTATCCGCCACAACGCACCCTTTTATTGTTGTGCGATATCACATACCTAGCATGGCATGATAACGATTGCATCCCGACGTTTACGTGAGGGTTAAAGCTAATAAAACGACATGCTAGACCGTTTGACTTGGAATGAAAAGAGACAGACCAAGACAGATTTATTTTCATAAATCTTACATCATTCGCAATAGGTGTACAAAGAGTTCATGTTACTTTTATATAAACTAACACCCCCACTATATAAAAGTAACAAATAACACATATAACTAACATGAGGAATAAAATAAATTTAACTTTTAACTACACCAAGTATTTTCATAAATTTATAATGCTTTACCCCACATAAACCTTTAGTCAATAAGTCAGCAGGCATGTTTGCAGTTGGCAAATACTTTGTTTCAATTACATCATTTCTAATTACCTCTCTTATGAAATGATATCGAACATCAATGTGTTTGGTTCTTTTATGCGAATGATAATCATTTGCCAGCTTCAATGCGCTCTGACTATCACAATACAGCACAATCTTATTAGAAAATCCTACTATTTCTAATTCTAGATTTTTTAAGTAAATGGCTTCACGACCAGCTTGTGACAAAGCCATATACTCAGCTTCACAACTGCTTAAAGCTACTGTCCTTTGTTTCTTACTCTCCCAAGAAATCGCAGAGCCAGATTTTAGGAAACAAAATCCCGTATATGACCTTCTATCAATGGAATCACTTGCCCAATCACTATCCACGTAACCAACAAGCTCTGCTCTTCCTTTACAATATTTTAAACAATAGTCTTTTGTTTTAAGTAAATATTTAAGCACTCTTTTTGCATAATTCCAGTGCTTGTGTGTAAAACAATTATTAAATTGGCTCAAATAACTAACCGAATAAGTAATATCAGGTCGTGTCAACACTGACAAATACATCAAGCTACCTATCAATCTTTGATATGGAAATTTATTATCACAAACATTTGATCTTTCAATATTTAATTTAGATTCTATTGGAGTTTCAGCCGTATTACTATCAGACATACCAAACCTTTTCAATAACTCTTCAATATAATGCTGCTGATCTACAGTAATCACATTTAAATCCCTGTCGATTTTAATCCTCATACCTAAGTACTTCTTGACTTGTCCTAGGTTTTTAATTTTAAACATATGGACTCAAAGCTTTAATCAAACAATCTGTTTCAGATTTATCATTTGAAAATATCAAAAAATCATCGACATAAACTCCAACAATAGTTTTCTTGCCATTAACATGATTCTTATAAAAACACAAGGTTCTAGCTTACTCTTGCTAAATCCCAAATTACATAATGTCTCATCTACTCTTTGGTACCAAGCAAGCGATGATTGCTTCAAACCATAAACAGCCTTTTTTAATTTTAATACTTTATTTGAATCTACACACAAAACAAGGAAAACCTTCTGGCATATACATGAAAATACTTTCTTTTAGATAACCATTAAGAAAAGCTGTTGTTACATCGAGATGTGTCACATCCATATCTAACTGCACACTTAAAGCTAAAAGTAACCGCAAAGTAGAGTGTCTTATCACTGGAGAAAAGTTTCCTGATAGTCCACACCAGCTTTTTGCGTAAAGCCTTTCGCAACTAACCGCGCACGATATCTCACTTTATTTTCACAATCGTATTTCTTTTTAAGCACCCACTTACTTTGCACGACACTAGCATTATCTGGAGCGTCTACAACTTCCCATACTTTGTTGTCATCAAAAGACTGCATTCTTCTGCCATGGCCTGCAACCACTGTTGTTTCTCAGGACCATTGATCGCCTCTGCATATGTGATATCCTCATCACCCAGATAGGGATTGGTGCTACACATGTATCCATACCTGTCGGGTTTTTTCCTCTGTCGTTTCGATTTTGTTTCAACAATTGGCACTACAGGTAAATCGCCCATTTCCAATTGGTGTAGATCTTCCTGTGGAAGCTGCTCTCCACTCTCTGCAGGCTGCACATCCTCATCTCGCGCATCCTCATCTTCCACATCAAGATATTCTGATCCATCAGAACTAGATTGTTCTGAGACTTGATATTTAACAACAGATTCCTCGGATAACTCCCCCACTGAATCTGTGTTCTCTATGCAGACAGTGACTGTGTCTTTCTTGTTTTCTAGTATTATCACATCTCTACTAGTAGTAACTAAGTTTCTTGCAGGATCATACACTCTATATCCTTTGCTTCCATCTGCATAACCAACTAGAATGCATTCTTGGGCTTCTTGTCCCACTTTCGTCTTTTTTCTTTAGCTATGTGTACCATTACTGTACTCCCAAAAACTCTCAAATGACTTATATCTGGCTTGATACCATGCCATAGTTCATAGGGTGTTTTTCCTTGCAATACTGACGAACCAGTGCGATTATGCAAATACACTGCTGTATTTGTAGCCTCAGCCCAAAATTTCTTGCTTAACTGTGCGTCAAAAAAGCATGCACCTAGCTTTCTCAACTAAGGTTCGGTTCATTCGTTCACATAATCCATTCTGCTCAGGTGTGTATGGGCATGTTGTTTGATGAATAATACCCATTTTCTTTAAACAATCACTAAACTCAGCATTGCAAAATTCTTTTCCATTGTCACTTCTGATAATTCTTATCTTTTTACTTGCCTGAGTTTCAACCAATGCTTTGTATTCTTTGAAACTTTTCAAGGCATCACTTTTATTTCTAAGAAATAAATAGTTGTCATTCTGCTATAATCATCTACAAATAAAATGAAGTATTTACAACCACCAATAGAATTACACTCCATAGGACCACAGATATCTGTGTGAATAATATTCAACATCTCTGTGCTTCTCCTAACAACGTGAGTAAAAGGTAACCGAACCTGCTTCCCTTCACAACACACGGTACAGGAAGACTTAGTAATGTTAACTTTCTCTTTTAAAGAAAGTCCGTCAACTGCATTTTGCATTTTATTCAGACACTCACTGTTTACATGTCCTAATCTGCGATGCCAAAGCTCACCTGATATTATTGCTGCTGCAGACATATTTTCTTGAAGTTGTAACTTGTAAACTCCATTTTCTAATAATGCATAAGCAACCATTGTACCATTTCGACTATATATTTCACAGGCGTTTGTAGTAAATACAACATTATTGCCTTTGTTAATCAATTGACTCACTGATAGTAAATTAGTTGTCAATTCAGGCACACAAAACACATCTTTTATGTCTACATCATAACTGCAATCATTAGCTAAGGTAGTAGTAATCTTTACATCGCCCGAACATACAATAGGCACTTTTGTTTTGTCGGCTACTATAATAGTCTGACCTTTCTTTTCATAAGAAATATTCGTAAGCCACTGTTTATTTGGCGTCAGATGCACACTGGCTCCAGAATCGATGTACCAATCTTGCTTACTAAAATTCCCACTTAGGAAAACTACATTGAACGCATGTGGTTGTTTACGTTCTTTTCCTTTGGTATTTGACACTTCAGCCGTACATTGCGATTTATAATGCCCTATTTGATTGCATCGATAACATTTAATTTCTTTTTTCGACTTTGTTGACAATGACATTCCATTCTGGCGGCCATTATTATTTTTTAAATTTATAAACTTCCTTGGAGCCGATGACTGCTGCCAGCCTTTACAACCACTGGCCAATGCACTATTCGATTCATCATTTATTTCATTTCCTGTTTCCATGTCAAGGAGCTTACTCTTTATGACGTCAGTTGTAATCTGAATACCCGAATGCTCGATAGCCATTATCATGGGAGCATATTTTTCTGGTAGTCCCGCGAGCAACAATGAACCAATCCACTCGTCGCTTAATTGGAAACCTGTATTACACAACTTTTGTCCTGTCTCAACCATTTGTGTCACATATTCTGTCATGGAACCACAATTTTCTAGTCTTATTGAAATTAAATTTCGAAGTAAGCTTATTCTCCTTGCAAATCCTGAATCGTCAAACAAGGCTCTCAGTTTCTCCCATAATTCCTTGGTTGTAGAAACATTTCTAATGTGCACATACAACGAAGAGTCAATCGTGAGAATCAGCTTCGCTTTTGTTTTTGCATCATCCTCGGCTAACAATCTTACACCTTCCTCTGGTTTGATGCATTTCATCATACCTTCTAGGACTAAGAAATTTTCCGCTGCAAAAACCCATTCGCAATAATTTTCTCTGCCTTTTAATTTTGGCACATTGACAATGTAATTCGCCATTATTATGTATTCTGCACAATACTGAAGTCGGTACCTAGGCTAGCTCTCTAATTACTCTACTGCGATTTATCTATTCAACGTTTATCTAAAATCACTTTTGAATAATCGCGAGATAATTTGCTAAAACCCTAAAGGCCATAACTGGGCCCGTAACCTAATAAAACGACATGCTAGACCGTTTGACTTGGAATGAAAAGAGACAGACCAAGACAGATTTATTTTCATAAATCTTACATCATTCGCAATAGGTGTACAAAGAGTTCATGTTACTTTTATATAAACTAACAAAAGCAAATTGAGATATGTGCGCAGGCACGACCGTCAATCAACAATCAAACCACTCACTTGGATTAACTTAGGTTTACTGAAATGCCAAGTGTTTCTACACGCTAAATGTTTTTTTTACTATAAGTGATGGGGTCATCATTTTTTATTTTCTATGTAGAAATGTCTATATGTATGTCTTCCGTCTCTCTGCACTACCTTAAGGTTGGCTGGTAGAAAATGCCCTTAGGCATTAAGTCCGCCTGTACTATTAATATGTACAAAGTGTTTAAATAAATAAATAAATAGACAACCTAAAACCTTGACTGATTACTAGTCTTCTTACTGGTCAAGTCTAAAAAGCCTATGGCTGAACACAGAACTTTCTCAAAGATTTATCTAGAGATGTGTTGCTCTACCTAGGGCCATATGGAAGATCTCACAGATTCAACACTTTTTGTACTGCCACTTGATTAGTATAGTTAATATATTGTTCAAAATATTACTTCTTGTTGGAACCAAAGCAAGAATGTAAAATAACTTCCATTCAGCATATTATGATGTATGTAAAGTATGACAAGAATATTCGAAACGTTATAAATTTGGATGACAACGGACGTTTTGAATATTATCTAGGTTGTCATAGGAAGACGTATGTTCGTTTCTGTCGGGCGGCCGGTGGGTTAGGTCTTTAGCCCGGTAGATATATTGCACAGCGTGAGCTGATCCGATAGCATGTTTTGCTGTGAACTGGACACTATCTGTGTTTTTAGGTTTCTATATTTTAGATATTTAAGAGTGTATATTTTGTCAAAATAAGTTGTAACTCAACTGAATGGAATAGTGATTTAACTCGACAAATTAAACAATTTATCATCTCAACAAAAGATATGCAGAGTTACATATATTTTCTCCAGTGGCATGATTGCGGCTAAAGATGGTATTGTTTGTAAATATATATTGCTTATTACTATATGTATATAGAAACGAAAGGCTTGTGGTCACGCTTCTTTTTTTGTTTGTTTTTTTTTTCCGGAAGGGTAAGGACATGAACGCCGACAGAATGTTAAGTGTTTCCTTGTTAACAAACTTTTAGATAGTTTTCCGCATCATTACTATTCGACTATTTTTTTTCGTCTAAGATTTTGTTTGCTAAAAATATGCAACGATATTATAAAACGTACATACAACATAAATACATTCCGTCCTATGAAGTGATAGATGTTAAAAACTTATTAAAAATGTATTTGCAACGTTATTCAAAATGTATTTTTGCATTCTCATATTTTAGATTGCTAAAATGTATTTAGTGCTTTTTTTTAATATTTTATATCAGCTAATTAATTTTTGACTTTAAAATGGTGTAAAAATGTTATCACAACTTTTTGATCGAAAATTTTATTTTCATTGTAAACATTCCTACAGTGGCAGTATTTTTTCCTACTAAAAAGATAGAAAATTTTGAGCATTTTAAAGCACGGTCATTTCACGAGGCGCACAAAAAGCAACCTCTGTAGGGTTTGCGTTCAAACTAAACTTTAACTGCTCGCTTGAAATGTATGAAGCGAAAGGCATCAAAGACTTATTCACAACACGTCATCGACACGTAACTTCGCCATAGCTGACGGCTCGCTGTTTTGAGGGCAATATGTACTTGTACATGGTGTTAAACAATTACCGCTTTACATTCACGCAGAATGCCCATATTATATAAACTGTAAATTATAAGACATGGGAAAATAAATTAATTTTATTGCTACTATGTACATGTGTTTGATGAACAGTTAAACTATTCAAATAATAAAGACATGATTAGATATCGTGTTTTTATTTGGGCGAACATGGTTTATAAATTGATACATGCTTAAGCATCTGTATATTCAAGTTCGATCCTGCTACGGTACTAAAACAAAGCTGATAATTTATTACACGTAATACTGTTTCTATCAACAGAAACGCGACATAATTACGACCGACGCAAGAGTTGCGGTTGTCCTATCGAAACCAATTTATTACATAAAGTTGAACACCACGAATCGCGACCGTTCTGAGTGAAAGCTTAAAGTTTCAGTGAGGCAGTTACGCTCCCCTTCCGGACGATCAGCGTAAATTATTCCCCTAGAAGAAATCTCTAAGGGCTGAATGACGGATAAGGGACGAGTCGTTTTATTGCCTACACCGGCCCGCGTTTGTAGCCGCTTTAAAATCGACCCCCGAATGTTAATTGAGGGATAATGTTATTCAATACTGAACCGCCATTGATTTAATTACGGACGTCAAGGAAAAAATGTCAGAAAACTGCAAAACAATTACTCACACTGACAATATGCTAATAATGAATTTGGAAATAATTTCCGCCGCCCGTTATAGAAATTGGCGAGCGATATTCTAATAACTGGTATCCTAAATCGTTTAGTTATTCTCTGTTCTAAATGGTTTATGGGTGTAATTTTCCGAGGCTGAAAGGCGTTGTAAGTGATAATTAAAACCCAGTTACTGCAGCTGTTACTGGCATCATTTTAGAGTTTTAATATTACCGCTGCTGCGATAAAAAAGCTAGGTTATACAGAATTGTTACGCGTTAGTTAGCCACGCTTACGAAGCATGCACAGCACCTATTAACCTGTAAAAAATAACAATAAGGTGCGCATATTAAATATTAGATTTGGAAAGAGTGGATGTAGGTGTGGACGCAGTTTCGCGAGCTCGTCAGTCGCCGCGCCGGCTGCTGCTTCCTGCCTTGCCTTTCGCACGCACCGATGCCTGCAGCGACGAAACGACGCGACGCCTACTACCTACGAATGGAATGCGCTCGAGGTATGTTCAACTTTAATACAGTTTTAATCTTTGAGAGATGTACATAATCCGTTTACTAAAAGGGATTTGAAAACTCGTTCCCCTGACATAATCGACACGAATTTTTCACGTATATTTCTTTCACTCGCAAATCCAATTTAATTAAGGCGGGGAACTCGCGGTTAAAATCCTATTTAAGCCGTTTTTATTACCACCCGTCGGGCAAAGACGGTTCGCCACTGCGCCTGAAGAATTTGTGCGCTCGCGAGGATTTCCCGGCTTTTATCTTAGCAGTCCTCAGTAGAATGGTAAACGATCTCAATGCAGATTATTTATTTTAAACGTCGATGTTTATTGAAATACGTCATTTGTTTATATTTATAAGAAAACATTTCGCTTGGCGTTACATTCGGTTCGTACGGTACATATTTGCTTTGATAATAACATAGACCGCACTTCGTCGTAACTCAAGACTCGTGTATCATCTTAATGAACGTAAATAAAGATTTCTCACAACACTTCAAGTGAGCAGTAGCGGGTTTTCTATTTGTTAGTAGAGTTTCATAGTTAGTGAGTGAGAAGTAATGCGATTTCCGAGCAACAAACACTCGCTCACCTTAGCCGTCGACTCGAGGGATCGAGTCTCTCGGATGTTTACCCTCAATTCAGAAAAGATCTAGCTAATCCGGCCGCTCCCAGCGGAGGCTGCCTCTTGATATGTTACTCGGATTTCTGGCCTTCCCGCATTACTGTGCTACCTTTAATAATTGCAATTACATTTGGGCGAGACTTTACTTTAAAATACAATACGTTATATGTCTTACACAATACATTTTATACTTCGTGAATTGCAATTGCACTACCAATGTAAAGCAAAAATCTGTATAAAAATGATGGCAATGTTATTACCGATACTTACTAAATTTAAAATCCCGAAGAGATTTCGCTTTTCACGTAGCATTGGTAAGAATTTGAACCGGGGCCAACGGCGGCGTGGTAATGATCCGAGAGTGCATGCATAATTTACCAGCAAAGAGCTTGTTTTGTAATGTTATTAGTTGGTAATCTCGCCGGAAAACAGCTAACAATATTATTTTGCGCCGGCTGAAATATTAAAATAATTCATTCCCACCCAGACTAACGATCTGTAAGACATTATTTTTGGTGATTTACATTGAATTATTTCAATTCTGTTTCACACAAATTTAATGTTAAGTTTAGTATGCAGTATAGACTTAATAACACTGTTTTTAGTATAAATGTTATTGTTATACTCAAGTTGGAGAAGTTGATATTGTTTTGTTAATATAAATGAACGCGAAAATCTCTAGTGAGATAATTTAATATATTTTAAACAGATTTGAATACTAAAGTAATAAAACGTCAGGACTAATCCTGTGGAAGCGATGAGCGAGAAATAACTTGAGTCTGACTTTGCAATGATAATTTAATCATGATGTAAGTAGACGTCTCTTATTATTGTCCCAAAGACAATAAAATACCGAGGAGATT
Organism: Hyles vespertilio; assembly: GCA_009982885.2. Taxonomy (NCBI): domain Eukaryota; kingdom Metazoa; phylum Arthropoda; class Insecta; order Lepidoptera; family Sphingidae; genus Hyles; species Hyles vespertilio. Next base: position 9,979,896 of record CM042816.1, on the reverse strand, counting down.
GCCAGCATAACGTAAGACACTTGAGATGAATTTTATAGCAAGTTTTATTGCTCCTATTTAATTGTATTACAATTACATAATGAGTTATGGCTTTATAGCAGTCGTCCTCAAATGGATCCCTAAAAAGTAATTTTGTAATAATGCCTGCACTGAGCAGTGTAATCGTTTAATAAATTAAATTATAACCGTCGCAATAATATTATACATTGTGATGATAAAACGGTTTTCAAAATATGTTGCATTTTTCTGACTGATAGGTTTTCATATGCCTCCAGTTATTATTACATATTCATTTATATTGATCTAAAATTTTATCCCAGTGAAATAATGCTGGTATATTTGTTTGAAATGCAATGTAATTACGATAAAACTAATCTACACAAAATTTAATCCCGTGTTTATACTCTGTTTTCAATATATGAAAGCACTAACAGTAATGACCAACAGTTGAAACAAATATTAACACAGTTCCGCAAAATCAATATGAAATGCGCTTGAATTGTGTATTTGTGAAGAGGTTGTAAAGAGAATGATTAACTTGAGCTAACTGGGAGGTAATCACGTACTTAAACATATTCCTCTGGGTGGAGCCTGACCCAGGCCGAGGTCGCAGGGATCATGACTCCCGGACCAGCAATCCTAATATATAGGTATTATACAGGGTATATCAAGACTGCTACCGAAAACGAAGCCGGGTGGTAGTTTAAGCGACTTCAGACACAATGCAACAGAAAAAGTTGCAAAAAAAAGCGACAATTTTTTTTTTGTAATTTTTTTCCTATTGCCATATTTTGGTGGTAAATACATTTTTTCCTAAAATAATAGTGTATACCCTTTAATTTATAAATACTCTAAGATATAAGAGAGTTTAAATTATTATTTTAGCAAAATCTATGGATTTACCACCCAAAAATGACGATATTTAAAAAATCATAAAAATAATTGTCGCGTTTCTAAGCGAAATTTTTAATTGCATTGTGTTTGTAGCCACTAAAACTACCACCCGGCTTCGTTTTCGGTAGCAGTCTTGAGATACCCGGTATATAAATAAATTTTCATAGGAGTTATAGGGAAAACAAAATTTGATTAAACAGACTATGTAAAGATTTATAAATTTAAGATATGAATTTATAGTTTTCTTTGCCAAAGGTTATGTTTTTGCTATTTTTTTACAGGTATATAATTTAATATTATGTAGTACCTACTTCAACGGAAATTATATTTATTTTAAATCGTTGATTTGTTCTAAATAATATTATATTACCAGAAGCGTTTATGTACGTAAAATATTATTAGCATTATTTATTTATTTTCAAAGACATATTAAAATTACTCCAATTTTAATCCTCACACAAGAACTACCCAACGCATCCTTTAGGGTAAATGCCTATTCATAGTATCCGTTTTTATAAAATAAAGTAATTATCATAATATTTTACATTTTGTTCACAGAGCCGAAGACATAAAAATATTTTTTATTGAACTTAATTTCTCCAAGAACTCCGGGTCTAGATCGCAATCTATCTATATATATAAAAATGAAACCCGTTTCGCGTTGTCACGGCATCACGTGTGAACGGCTGAACCGATTTGGCTTATTTTGGTCTTGTAATATTCGTAAAAGTTCTGGGAAGGTTTTAGGAGTGAGGAAAATTGGAAAATTTCTAAGGAAGATACTAAAAACCTTTATTTTGGGTATCGTTCAAGCGTGATGCGTCCAGCCAATATAGGATGACCTTTGTTTATTTGACGGGAGACGTAAAAGACAGTCCAGCTTCAACTACCATCCAACGTAAAATGATCTATCTTTCCATTGTCTTTCATTGACGGCTGACGAAATAGAACAAAATTAAAAAATGTGTACAACGTGTATATAATATTATCTAGATACGGCGTCTTGCGCGTAATTTTGTTAAATGTAAAATAAAACGATGTCCATATCTACCAAAATAGCCCATTGTTTTTTAGATTATTGCAACAGTTTTAAACAAGGTATACTCTATCGAAGTGTTTTGCCGGAGTACACCAAAATATATCTAATTATAATTTTTTCGTTTTCATAAACGACATTGTCTTTTGAATTGATACTTTTAGATGCGCTGGGGGACAAATTTAAATTCCGCATTAGTATTGTTTTCAGACTCAAGTATAAAAAAAATGGTACGTTGATGCCGTATCTAGACATTATAATGAAACGATATGCAGTTTTATATTTTTAAATATTTGTTTTAATACTTACGTCACCTGGTAAGGCAGTATGAAGGTTTTATTAATTTGTATATGGTAACGTACTAGACGCGACTGCCAACAAGTTTACGATGGTCACGGGTTCAAATCTCAGGGCACACCTCTGACTTATCGGATTAATTTCTACGTCAAATAAAATCCGCCAACCCGCACTAAGGCAGCGGGGTAGACTATATCTTCTTCTTCTATAATATAAAAATTAATCGCAAAATTTGTTGGTAAGCGTAAAACTCAACAACGCCTGGACCAATTTGGCCAAATCTTTTTTTAAATGTTTATTATTACATTATTACTAACAAAAAGTAATGGCGTGCAATATTATTTGGAAAAACAGTATTTTGGTGCTGAATTAAGGGAATGAATATTGGAAGAACAATACAAAACGCTTAAGTTTTAATGTCAAAATTTCATAAGGCAATCTCTATATGTACATGTATATGGAGAGACGGGATATAATAGAGTGGAAGGTACGGGAGAGGACTGGCATAGCTGACAGATTTGATAGGACCAAATGTAAATGCACGTTATAAGACGGGATGGATAATAAAGAGAAAGGACGGGGCGGATCCGGAAGAGATTGAACAGACGGATGAGACGGGATTGAGCCGGACAGTAGGACAGCTACGTCAAGTTTGGGTATACAAGAGTTTATAGGAAAAATAACATATATTTGGTGTGGAGTGGAATCAAAAAATATATGCACCCAGGCGAAGCTGGGCCGGGCCGCTAGTTATGTTTATATTTATTGAAAATATACATTTTTTTCTACACAAAAATTTAAGATTTATCGAGGCACAAAAAACTTCGCACCGTTACTAAGTTTCATACTAACATGGCCATTCTCCTTTGGCCTTAAATCACCATATCATGTCCCTGATCACAGTGCACACAAAGCAACAACAGCCACACTATTTAAAATTCTTTGTACCGTGTGCAGGAATTTAGCCCACATCAAGTTGACTAGACGCCTACCCTGGACTTGTCAACAGTCAGCGGCACAGATGCGAACCTCGTATTCAGTGCCACGCATCGCAACTGTCGACCGTTTGCACGAGCCGGGTACACAAGCTGTGTTGTTGGTTACTCATTAGTCAATCCCGGGTAGTTGGCTAAGTCTATTTCTATGTACATACGCGGAAAGGTGATACTTGAGTGCTAGTTATGATGTGTAGGGTAATAACTTGCTGAATGATGATTGAATTAAAAATACAAAAAAAGTTAGAGTCAGAGAATGCTTTGGGGTCGGGTATTAAGTATGTCTATAGTAAAAGGAAGCATAAATAAATATATGTGTAAAAGTGTCTAGTTAAAATAATGTTTTCATCCAAGAATTCATAATAAAGTGAGAAGCTTTAAATTTAGAATAAAAAAAAAAGATTAATAATAGTTTAATAATGTCTAAGTAGCAGTCGCTATCCTGCTATAAATCAGCGTGATGTACAAAGTCCTTATTCATAAAATGTGGATAAGGTCGAAGCCTACAGTTTGAATTCAAGATTTTTTAAAGATTTAATAATAAATATGTAGACACCGTTTATTTTTATTACAAATTGTTTTATATATTTTATTGCTCGGAACATACTTTTTAAGATGCCATCTTATAAAATTCACACATTTTAATTTTTATTAAAAATGCTCCTTACAAAGGGAATGACTATCTGCAATTCCAATGTATTTTTAATTAATATAAAATTTAATAAGATAGCCAATTTTATCTTAATACTCGTATATGTATTTTTTTTTATTTCAGAATAGCTGAAACAAATGACCGAAACGCCAGTTATTAAAAACAAAATCTGTTAACCATTCAGTCTTTTAGATACAGACTACACAGCCGTATATATTAAGGTAATACACACTGAAAAGTTACCGTAATCAGCCGGGGCAGGGTTAAGATTGCTCCACCGAGTGCATTAGCTTCGAGACAATTGAATTAAAACAACGATATCCACAGAGTTGGCATTGTACCAATTAACTATCTTCGATGCTATTGAGTTACCACCGTACAATTTACGCTTTTAGCTGCAAATGACTTTATTGATGGTCTATTCACTTTTGTACACGTTATTGGCAGGCTTAGTGTGCTATTTCCATTATGCATATGGAAATAAAGGTTACCGGGTTAGTTAACACTTATCGATTGGCATGCGTTATTAAAGTGGATGTGAAGGTGATCAAATTGACCATTCATACTTGTAAAATTATCATATCTACATTTCTAATGGTAAAATATTAATGGCAACCAAACGGTCATGTTGAAAGATTTCTTAATCGACTAAATTGCATATAGATATTGAAGGAAGTGCATGGATGAAAGTAGTTCATCAGGATCGATCAATATGGCGATGAGCGATCTATATTCTCTACTTATCCTTTGTGGTTATAGATATGACGGCGATTTATATATATATATATATATATATATATATATATATATATATATATATATATATATATATATAACAGATTCAGGTATTCAAAGATGGTTAAAATATTCAAGAGCAAAGCTTCGTGTTAATTCTGCTTGGCTGGCTGATACCGCAAAATTATTAGAATTCTCATAATGAAGAGGCACGACGCATAGCGGCAGTTTATTACAACTGCAATCCAGACATCGGAGCGAGCAACGCCAAATTTAGAAAATGTACGTATTAGGTGGAGATGTGTGGGTTCACACGTTTGTTTTCATTAGAGTCGTCAGGCGCGGGCTGAGGAAGCACGGCGCGTCGCGTGCAGGTAATATATCGTACGGAGCCATCACTTTTTACTAACGAGACAAGGTGTCGTCAGAGACGCCGCCGTGTCACCTGCCTTGTCGGTCGCCTGCTTACAAACATATTCAAGTAACGATTGTTAGCGACTGAGGTTTCGTCGGTTTTACATGTCACAAAAGTTTTCAGCCCCAGCGGGGGAATTGGCGGAATGTTTTCGTCCGATTTCGGGAATGGAGATTTTTCAGCGCGGTTCAGTAGGCGCCGTGTCGTACAACTGCACCGATGACAATAAATATCGGACGCGGCGAGCCGTGAAATCGAATAGGCTCCGTCTGTGAGCGCTTTACAATCAGCAGCCGGCTGTCGTGTCGCGAGCCTTTACCCGCCCCTCGCTATAACTTACTGACGTTCCGATGCATAAAACCTTATTTTAGCCTCATTACTTCACTTAATCTCTTTAGTTTTGAAATGTACGCTCTAATTGCATGATCGGTATTGGTTAACGTAGTCATTGTATATTCGTTTTTAAGCCTGAGAATCAATAAGATCGATACCTGTACCCGATATTTGCAGCTCATCACGTATTTATTTCGTGGTATTACAATAAGGAGGCAGAAGTACGTACGTATGTCTCAATATATTTTAAACATTCGCACGCAGAGTGTTGGAGTAATTTGCGGTTGTGACGCTCTCCCCTCTCCCCTTTCCCCATCGCCGTGTGTCCCCTGACGCGTGTTCGATTAGAGTACAAGTAATTCCGGAAAGGAAATTGAAATCTTAAAGCAATGCCCCACGGACTTTATGTTTCTGTTCTAAATGAAGAATAAAATGAAAAACAAATACCGCCCTCAACTTTGCGAAATCTTCTTTGTGTTCAAACAACAAAATGTCACACTCGATCGTCACGATTCGCGCGTGTACCTATTTAATTTGTGCAAGTCTACAAGTTGGTTGTTTCTATACATCTGCGATTTCGTAAGTTCTATATGTTTAGTCATAGAGATATTTAGTTAAAATATATAGTGGTAAACATTGAAAAGCGCGTGCATTGTGAGTTTCTAATTTAAATGTTTCCATACATTTGGATGTTCTTTCAGCGATAGTTTAAAGCTGCATTTACAAACAGTGGTAAAGTAATCGGGTGTGGAGTAATGAACACGAGCCCGGGGCCCAGGAGTTTAATTTTCCTCTTCCGCGCGGCTGTCCCGGCCGGCCTGCGCTCATTAATGGCGCGACAATACCTAGCGCCTCATCATTTGCACCGACGACGCCTGCCTCGCGCCCCGCACCCCCTCACACCGACCCGGTGACGTCACATTCCAACAAACAAAACTTTTCTACCAATGAATAGCGCCCTTGTTAGGCATTAGAACGTATTTACGCCCCCCATTGTGCCCTGATATTATATCCAGAGTATTTCATCATCATCATCATCATATCAGGCATCAGCCACAGGAAGTCCACTGCTGAACATAGGCCTCCTCCAGGGATCTCCACAATGACCAGAGTATTTATTTTCAATAAATACTACCAATCGATGTCCTTTACCAAAGTGTCAATCTGCCAACGGTACTGGAAATAAGATGAGAAATAATAGTTTTAAGCTTTTGTATCATTTTCACTTATGTGTGAGGCGCCAAGCCTCATAATGTAAACGGACTTTTTTTTTAAAGCAAAACGTAATTATATTAGATGAAACAGTTGTGGAAATTTATAAAATAAACCGTTTCAAATTCTTTAAGTATGAAAGTATCTTCTAGATGGTATGAAAGTAAAATATAATCCCATCAAAAACATCCTGTAAAAAAAACCAAGTCTCGCAGCTCAGGTTTTCTACCGCAAAAAGTTGTGAGATGCATGTAATACCAAGTCGATTAATTTATTTAGTCCTTAAGGGACCTTCTATATAAAGTTATTACGTTAGTTATTACCATATCAATATTAAAAATTCTTTACGTTTTAAATAAATGGATCGACTGCGAGACTTGGATTTTTTTTACAGGATGTTTTTGATGGGATCTCACGTCTTTTTGTAGAGTCCTACTTTTTTCCTTTTCGGTACTTCTTACTTCTAGAATATCACTAACGATTTTTCTTAAAGCCTCTGTCTTATGGATTTTTCTTATTTTTGTAGGTATCAATTTATTACAAATATAGCGGATTTGATTATTAATGTTCTTTTTTTCATTGTAATTGATATTTTCGAGCTATTTAGTCTATTTATTTGCAAGTTTTTCATCGTCATGTTTTTCTAGAGGAATGTTGTACAGTTTCATGGGCTGAATACACCATTTCCCTCTCTATATCCCCTCCTGTTATGCCTCATATATATAGATATCTATCTACAACTATTATTCCATTATATACGGGTACAATAATTCATTAACTGCAAATGTAACTTTGTAATCCTATACATTTATATGGGATTACAAAGTTATTCACGCAGTTGGTCTATCTAGAAAACTAGACACAAATTATGAAATGTTTGAATTTTCCCTTACTTTAGACACTAAACACTAATTATATTCTAAATTTGAAGGTTCTATGTCTGCTAGAAGTGCCTTCGACTTTTGATGATCGGTCAGTCAGTCAGTGAGTGACAAAATTACGAAAGTTTGATAAGTTATAATTCTTAAACTACTGGTTCAAATTAAATGAAATTTTAAATATACCGTGTTTACACAATGCCTGCTTAGTAACTGAAAATTCAGGCTTCATGCTTTAGCCACAACGAAGTTATAGGGGGTTGAAAATGGTCTGAGAGGCTTCGAGAAAAGGATGTTACGGCCATGCCACTTTTTAGCTCGACTTGGAGGGGGCTCGGCCGCGCCCCCAGATGCTTTTAATCTAGTCAATTGATTACGTATAGAGCATAAATAATGATTTTCACCTAATGATTTAGAAGTATAATGTAGATATATCACTTCGCATATTCATTCGCGTGTTAGCAATAACTAGGGACACCAATCGCGATCGGCCCAAAACTGTGCCAGTATAATTGACCACAGTAATATGTAGTTGGAATAGCACGACATTAGTCTCATGAATGAATCATGGTGATCGAGTCCCCAGACCCCAAGCGGTCGTATTCGATTAGCACGAATAATTCCGAAAGGGAAATTGAAAAGCTAAAGCGATGCCCTGAGGACTTGCTCTTTCTGTTATTTGTGGCTAGCTGCCGCAGCCGTTGCGCGGAATACACAACTAGATTCACTTAGCGCTCTGCATGAATGTTACGTGTTTTTTCCCATCTTACCCATTAACAATAATACACCTAATGGAATTCGATGTTCGCTTCCTGATGGCGGTGTTTCAATTGGTAATTTATTTTTTGAAATAAAAAAACTAAGCTTAATTAAGTTGACATGTTGAAATTAAAAATATTTAAGTAAATACGTAAACCTAGTATGAAAATATATTTATCTTTTTTATAGCGAACTAATACTGTAATAATACTAATAATATAAATACCACTCTCAATCGTACTTTCGATTGTAGAGTAGGCCCGTGCCCTGCAGTGGGACGTATATGGGCTGATACAATACAATACAACAATAGCGAACTAAAAATAAAACGGTTGACTTGATTGAAATGAAACAATTTTGTTACGGATTTTGTCGCGCATTTGGTAAAAAAATTATAAATGAAACCTAAGCCGCGATAAAATCCGTAAAAATAGTTTTATTTCAATGCAAGAAACCATTAAGGTTCATTTAATGGTAAGTGAATACCACCTAGTCCATAAAAACCCAAGACGCTTTAGTAACGTAGATGCTTTCCCGACCTTTGAAAAGAGATGGAGAGAGGTTAAAATAAAAGAATGAGAAAATAATTACTCTTATAGTCAATCTTAATTTTTAAACTTGAAACCTTGATTTTACCAAAAATATAATTGATAAAAAATATAATGATTTGCCAGTTGTAAAACTAATATTTAAATTTAATAAAGGTTTTGCTCAGCTGATAATTCGCTTTGTCTTCGAACCTAGTTGTAAACATTAAGTAGTTGTAGACGGGTCCGTTCGGTAATCCGGCCTTAATTAGCAGTTGGTTGAGCGCTGTGGCGAACGGACACACGGCTCGTCTGTGTGACCAATATCTATGTCGATTTAAATCAAATACTCTACAAATCACTTGCCAACTTGAAATATAAGTATGTTTTAATTTCGGGGAGGTCAAAATGTATGCATAATTAGAGCTTGTTTGATTTTAAGGATTGTGTGTAAGAAAGAAGTTTAACAGTTTTTTTAACTTCAATTTTTAATTAAAGCAACTTTATATTCCCTTTATTAAAATTATATTCCCGACATAGAAGAGTTGCCGCTGAAATCATCCAAAGAATTTGTCTAGATAAAATAAAATACGTATGTATACAACCAGGAACTGATGGCTTAACTCTCAAATAATGACTTGCAATTTAATTTAGGTAGATTCTAGTAAAAATGCAATGCTTACGCCAAATTATTTTATTACAAGTGAACACAGGAAGGAAGTTACAAAAAATAGACTATAAAAAACATAGATTACATAATATTTGGGCACAACAAGCTTCAACACTTCCCCTTACTCAAATACAACAATAGTAGTACAAAGAAACCAAAAAAAATATTATACACATAATATTAACTAATGTAACATAACACTTATATTTATACGAATAACAGCAAAACAAAAAAATGCAAAAATAAATCAAAAATACTTATGTATCAAGAACAAAACCCTTCATACATAATTCTTTTACAAAATTATTATGTTTTATCTTAGCTAATGGTTTAGTTAAAATGCCTGCAATCATATGCTCAGTAGAGAGATAAAGTATCTTAATATTATTATTATTAACACAATCTCTAATGAAATGGTAGAGTAAATCAATATGCTTTGTTCTACGATGACATTGGTTATTTTCTGCAATTTTGTGAGCACTTAAGTTATCATCTATATATATAAAAATGAATGTTTATTTGTATGTCATCGATGAACTCAAAATCTACTGGACCGATTTGGCTTATTTTGGTCTTGAAATATTCGTGAAAGTCCTGGGAAGGTTTCAGGAGTGAGAAAAGTTGGAAAATTTCTAAGGAAGATACTAAAAACCTTTATTTTGGGTATCGTTCAAGCGTGATGCGTCCGGCCAATATAGGATGATCTTTGTTTATTTGACGGGAGACGTAAAATACCGTCCAGCTTCAACTACTATCCAACGTAAAATGATCTATCTTTCCATTGTCTTTCATTGACGGCTGACGAAATAGAACAAAATTCAAAAAATGTGTACATCGTGTATATAATATTATCTAGATACGGCGTCTTGCGCGTAATTTTGTTTAATGTAAAATAAAACGATGTCCATATCTACCAAAATAGCCCATTGTTTTTTAGATTATTGCAACAGTTTTAAACAAGGTTTACTCTATCGAAGCGTTTTGCCGGAGTACACCAAAATATATCTAATTATAATTTTTCGTTTTCATAAAGGACATTGTTTTTTGAATTGATACTTTTAGATGCTCTGGGGGACAAATTTAAATTCCGCATTAGTATTGTTTTCAGACTCAAGAATAAAAAAAATATTGCTACGGTGATGCCGTATCTAGACATTATAATGAAACGATATGCAGTTTTATATTTTTAAATATTTATTTTATTACTTACGTCACCTGGTAAGGCAGTATGAAGGTTTTACTAATTTGTATATGGTAACGTACTAGACGCGACTGCCAACAAGTTTACGATGGTCACGGGTTCAAATTCCAGGGCACACCTCTGACTTATCGGATTAATTTCTACGTCAAATAAAATCCGCCAACCCGCACTAAGCCAGCGGGGTGGACTATATCTTCTTCTATAATATAAAAATGAATCGCAAAATGTGTTGGTAAGCGCATAACTCAACAACGCCTGGACCAATTTGGCCAATTCTTTTTTTTTAATATTTTTTTACTTTATTACTAATAAAAAGTAATGGCGTGCAATATTATTTGGAAAAGCAGCATTTTGGTGCTGAAATAAGGGAAGGAATATTGGATGGACGCTAAAGTTTTTAATGTCAACATTTCATAAGGCAATCTTTATATGTACATGTGTATATGGAGAGACGGGATATAATAGAGTGGAAGGTACGGGAGAGGACTGGGATAGCTGACAGATTTGATAGGACGAAATGTAAATGCACGGTATAAGACGGGATGGGTAATAAAGAGAAAGGACGGGACGGATCGGGAAGAGACTGAATAGACGGATGAGACGGGATTGAGCCGGACAGCAGGACAGCTACGTCAAGTTTGGGTATACAAGAGTTTATACGAAAAATAACATGTATTTGGTGTGGAGTGGAATCAAAAAATATATGCACCCAGGCGAAGCTGGGCCGGGCCGCTAGTTATAAATATTAATAGGACATATGTCATAATTAAATATGTCTTTAAAGAAATTTTGTTGATGTTTGCATTCTTTAACAGCTTCACCTAAGCTATGATATTCTGCTTCTTGCTTGCGGGCTTCCCAATTTACAATACAATTACCATAGTTAACTATAAAACCAGTGCACGACTTCCTATCATTTTGATCATTAGCCCAATCAGCATCCGTGTATACCTTGAGGGTGCCATCTCCTTTAGTAAAGTGTAAGCCATAATGTTTTGTACCTGAAAGATATCTTAGCACATGTTTTGCTGCTAGCCAATGAGTCTCATCAAAACAATTGTTATACTGTCCTAATTTACTACATGCAAATGATATATCTGGTCTAGTACATACTGATAAATACATTAATCCTCCCACTAATTCTTGGTAAGGATATTTATTATCACACTGATTAGATTTAATAAGATTTGCATTAACTTGCATTGGAGTGGAAACAGATTTACATTCATTCATTCCAAATCGCAATAAGAGATTCTTTGTATATTCTTCCTGAGAGAGCTTTAAAGTCCCATTAGTTCTATCTCTTTCAACTTTCATACCTAGACAATTCTTTACTTCTCCAAAGTCTTTAATATCAAAGTGCCTTTTAAGCACATTTAATAGCCTATCTCTTTCCTGACTGTCTTCTGTAAAAATGAAGAAATCATCTACATAAAGTGCAATAATTGTATTTCATTTTTCTCATTTTTTATAATAAATGCAACTTTCACATTTAGATTGTTTATATCCAACATCATTTAATACTTTATTTACTTTTAAATTCCATGAACGACTTGCCTGTTTTAAACCATATATCCCCTTTTTAAGCAAACAAACTTTGTTGATGCAATCCTTTTCATATCCCTGTGGTTGTTCCATGTAAATAGTTTCTTCCAAATTTCCATTTAAGAAAGCAGTGCTTACATCTATGTGGTTAATGTCCATATCTTTTTCTACGGCAATTGCAAATAGAAGTCTCAATGATGAGTGACGAACTACTGGTGAAAAAGTTTTATCATAATCAATTCCTTCTACTTGGCTAAAACCTCTCGCCATCAGTCTTGCCTTAAATTGTTCAAAGTTTCCATTTGTGTCCCGTTTAACCTTATATATCCATTTACATTTCACAACATTTTTATCAATGGGTCTATCAACTATTTCCCAAACATTTTTATCAATTAATGATCTATACTCATCATCCATAGCATTTTTCCACTGATGTTTATGTTTTAAAGAAATTGCTTCAGAATATGATTTTGGTTCAATAGTGGTTTGGTTCAACATAGCCAAATATTCATTACCATCTAAAATATAATCTTTATGCCACTCAGGGGGACGACGTTGACGTGTAGCACTTGGTGGGTAATCAGTCACAATACTATTGTTATCATCTGGTAAAACAACATCATCAGAATTATTTTCAATTATGTCTTCACCTGCAGAGGTATAATCTATGCTATGATCAGATCTTAATTCAGTCTCTTGACTATTATCCATTACATTACTAACATTTGTTACATCAATTGATCCTACATTATTATCTAGGCTGTGTATTGTGTGGAATTCACAATATGATATTTCTATGTCACTAGGGATGTTGTAATCTACATTTGTTTGCTTAATACCAACAATATTTTCAAGAAATATAACATTTCTAGCTTTGATAATTTTTCCTGGTTGTGTGGGATCTGCAAGTCTATACGCTTTACGCCCTTTGATGCTTCACAATATCCTAACATAATATAAGGTTTTGACTTTGGATCCAATTTTTGACGTTGTTTTTCTGGTGTCAAAGCCAAAGACCCTAAGATGGCCTAAGTCAATTTTAGTTCCAGTCCACCTTTCTTCTGGAGTGGTATTTTTCAAAGCATTAGTCGGGCTGACATTCTTTAAGTAAACTGCTGTCAATATAGCTTCTCCCCAATACCGTTTGTCTAATCCAGAATCTTGTAACATTGAACGAGCTTTTTCAATTACACCATTTTGCTGTGGTGTATAAGGAATTGTAGTTTTTAGGACATAAACAAAGGTTTTACGTGAATAGTCATCTGTAAAGGTCAGAATATAACGTGCATTTCCCCATGAAGGTACTTGCATAGGCCCACAAATGTCTGTGTGAATGAGCTCTAATTTTTTATACCCTTTTCTATCAGAACCTTTAGGAAACGATTTTGTAATCTGCTGCCCCTCAATGCAAGCAATGCAAGGTTTTCAAGGACAGTTACCAAATGATACACCATTTGCTAGACCATCACGCAATAAAAGCATACCTTTATAACTTAAATTTCCAAGTCTTCTATGCCATAAGTCAGTGTCGTTTGTATTGCAGAACATTAATTGATGATCTATACATTGTCTAGCAGCAGCAACATTATCAGCACATTGATGAATGGGATACTCCTGATGCTGATTGAGTTTGTATACACCACCATCATTATTTGCTGAAAAAATACAAGGACCATTAGTATGAACATCATTACTTTTATATGTCTTATATTCCTTATTATCAAAAACTAAAGTGTAACCTTTCTCTGCAATTTTACTTACAAATAACAAATTAGCAGCTATATCTGGAACATAAACTACATTACTTATAGTTTTCTTTAAATTTTTTGGCAAAATTATATCTACATTACCTAATGCACGACCACAGATCTTTTCATTGTTTGCTATTGTTATAGAAGTTTTAACATCTATAGAACAATTATTTAACCAGTCTTTACGCATAGTCATGTGTGTTGTACAACCTGAGTCTACTAACCAGTCTGTAGAACATACACCTGAAGTTGAAAGCTGCATATCGTGTATGCCAGTCACTAGAGCTTTATTTTCAGGATTATAAGTTCTTCCTGTCAACTTTTTAAATGCTGGACACTTGGGTCTTATATGTCCTTTCTTTTTACAATGATGATATATTATTTTATTTTTCTTGAATCTTGATACTAATTTTCTCATTGTTTCAACTTTAATTCGTCTGTTGTGGTTTATTAACCTATTCTTAACCAGATCTGAAGTTAGTTCTTGTTTTCTCAGTCCTTCAATACTCATAATAAGTGGGTCAAATTCCTCTGGTAGACCAATCAACATTATTTCGGCTATTTCGGAGTCTTCAATTTGACAACCTATTTCTGCTAACTCTTGAGTAATGGTAATTATACCGGAAATGTATTCTTCCATATTTGTAAAATTGTCGTAACTGACATGGTAAAGTTTTCTCTTCAAAGCTAGTCTGTGTGTAATACTAATATTGTCATAGGTAGCATTTAAACAATTCCATGCTTCTTTTGCAGTTTTTGCTGATTTTATGTAAGGATAGCAAGCATTACCAACATTTAAACAAATTTTAGAATAGGCACGAAGATCCGTCTCTTTGTCGACGGGTGTCTCCTCAATACATTTCCACAATCCAGATTCAATCAATATCATTTTCATTTGAAATTTTCATAAAGGGTAATTTTTAGTACCTGCTAATTTTTCAATGATGTGAGCATGTGGTAGCACTTGAGTAAGCGGCATAGCATTGTCTGTTGCAGGTGTCGTCATTTTAGACTTTACACTATTATTTTTGTTTTCAATTTAACTTATTACAATGCTATTCTGGGCCCATAACCTCTTAAATAATGACTTGCAATTTAATTTAGGTAGCTTCTAGTAAAAATGCAATGCTTACGCCATATTATTTTATTACAAACTAGCTGTCGGGCCCGGCTTCGCCCGGGTGCAGATAGTTTTTGAGTCCAATCCACATCAAGAACATATTATTTCGCGTGTCTACTAACTATATTTCCCGCGTGCCGTCGACTATATTTCCCTTCCGTAGGAGAGGACATCCCGTGCCAACAATTTGAATTTGAAAGAGTAGAAAATATGTATATTTGGTTTCCTGACTCATCCCACGGGAACACTACATTTTTCGGGATAAAAAGTAGCCTATGTGTTAATCCAGGGTGTCAGCTATCACTATACCAAATTTCATCAAAATCTGTTGAGCCGTTTTTTCATGAAAGAGTAACAAACATCCATACATACATACAAACTTTCACCTTTATAATATTAGTAAGGATGAACACAGGAAATACCTCGAGACGTGGCCTCTCACTGTGGGCCTCATTAAAAGGCTCAAAGTCACTCAACGAGCCATGGAGCGGGCTATGCTCGGAGTTTCCCTACGAGATCAAATCAGAAATGAGTAGATCCGTAGGAGAACCAAGGTTACCGACATAGCCCATAGGATTGGCAAGTTGAAGTGGCAGTGGGCCGGGCACATAGCTCGTAGAACCGATGGCCGTTGGGGCCGAAAGGTTCTCGAGTGGAGGCCACGTACAGGCAAGCGAAATTTCGGACGCCCGCCTACAAGGTGGACGGACGATCTGACTAAGGTCGCAGGAAGTCGCTGGATGCAGGCCGCTTCCAACAGGTCATTGTGGAGATCCTTGGGGGAGGCCTATGTTCAGCAGTGGACTTCCTGTGGCTGATATGATGATGATGATGAACACAGGAAGGAAGTTACAAAAAACAGACTATAAAAAACAGATTACATAATATTTGAGTACAAGCTTCAACATTAACAAACATTATATTAAGTTGATACAAGGCGCTTATAAATGATTTACCGTGGAAATCATTAGGACAGGTCAATGTGCAGCAGTAGATTTCGAAAAATTAAAAAGCTGAAACAAGTCTTTACATAATGAAACTTGAACACTACAGTAAAATAGTAGTCTTTTTGGGAGGTTATTTACCTTTTTAGTTCAATGTTTTGTCACCCGCTTTGCACGGAGGGAAGTGGACATTATTTATTTCCAACTCCTCCTATTAATTTAACTTTCTGATTAATTTCGCTGCGGGTTAAAGACAAGTTAGACATTCCCGGAGGTTCGCCGAGCTTCAATGCTTGGTGTCATTTACATTGCGTGCCACTGTTGATCCTGGCTTACAGGAGTTGCAGTGGCGGGTGTGAGGGCGGGACAGTCTCCATACAGTAAAATAGTAGTGAAGTTCGCTGAACAGGTAGTCCGGTACGTTTTGCGTCTCGTATAAAATGTAAGGCAGTAACGTGTGCCGCATACGAGCTGGCTTTTATCACGTTGTTGCCGGATCAGTGCGGCGTGTGTAGTGCGACTTCATAATTACCTGAAGAACAAACTCCACTGATAGGGTTTTGTTACGGTTGCCAAATTATTGTACGCTTATTTGTTAATTAATTTTATTTATGCCCTACATGTAATTCTGGTCAGATATTATGTGTATTACAGATATATGTGTTATTAGTTTTGATTTAACTTTAAGATAAATCTTATTTGGACATTATTATTTATGAAAAATGAAGTGTCTGTTTTAGTTATTTTTTACAGGTTTTCTTCCTGACCTTTATGAATTATGTTATTTATTATGGGCCGAACATTTGCATTGCAACATATCTATTTTCATGTAGTAACTTAAGTGAACTTAGCTTCACAATGTACAGTTTATTTTAAATTTTATCTAAGACATTCAAGTTATTTTCACTTAGACATAAAGATAAGCTATATAATTAGTGTTATCAATAACAAGAAAGTAATACTCTAAATTAATATCTAACGAACTTTTCTGCTCTATTATGTGTACGGCAGACTACTTTTAAATAATTAACAAGCAATCTCAAGAGAATATACGTATTGTAGCAGATCTGTCTCACCGCTGCTAATCCCACTCTAATTGGTGGTCAGAAGACTATTGGACTTGAAATGGCAAAGCCAATGCAATTACGACCGGGACAAAGGCATTACACGGCAATGATAATTGTATAAGCCATCTATTTATTTCTCACTCTTTCCAACTTGGTTTAGGCGACACGCTTTTTACAGTACTAAATGTATAAGAGCAATATTAATCGTTATTAGGCAATGGTTTTTTTTAGTACGGATTTCAGTTAAAATGAAATTTCTGTGTGTTTATTCAAAGGTGTGACATTTACACGGATTCGTGATAAGATATTCAATCTTCCACCCCAAAAATATTAAATAGTGATTGATAGTTAGAAGTTTTCAAAGGCAAACAACGCGAGATATGAAAAAGCGAAGTTGGCAACATTCGCCGACACAATATAATCCGAAGTAAAGTCATCTTCGACATGAAAGAAACACATCTAAATTCTTAAGGGGAAATATTACTTTGCAATCGCGAAATTCTTCGCTGAAACAACTCGTGGGGAGGTAACGTTCATTTCGACAAAAGACAAGCAATATTCCGTGCACAAAGGAAAGCACCCGATATATTCAATGCAGTGACACAAGAAATGGCGGCACAAAGCGGTAACAAAGCTCATATTGAGAGTTACATCGTAGCGAAACGCCAGCCTGGCCTCGGACGGACATGTCGATCGCGAACAATTGCTAACAAATATGTATTTTACTTGAGTCTGGCACTGACTCAACTAAGCATAATATTGAAATAAAACTATTATTTACGGATTTTATCGCGGATTTGGTTTAATTTTTACTTTTTTTGAGTTCCCGACGTTTCGATTACTTTACAGTTTTCGTGGTCACGGGGCGGACTGAGGTATTAGACGTCTGCTCTGTGACTGTTACAATTCAACTACCCATTAAACCAAAATTAAACCAAATCCGCGATAAAATCCGTAAATAATAGTTTTATGTGTAACATTTGCGTAAATCTAAGAAACCATTAAGCATAATATGATTTTGCATGTTAAATAAATTGTGCAATTTCAGTTAGCCTTTTTTTTAAGATACTAATTTTGTTGGAAGTTGTTTGAACTAAATATTTTTAAAAGGTTTAATGCTATGAATGTTTCCTCAAGGTGTTTTTTATCTTTATTGTGCGTGCTAATTAACAACGAAGTCTTATAATAAGTATATAAAGCTTTTAAAAGTCATAAGTGTGTATCCTGGAATCTCAAACCACGACCATTGTCTACCCAATTTAAATTCGATATGTTTACAATAACCAACAGGGTGCGCACGCGAGTAAAAAAATAATCAATTAATTTTGGAATATATTTATTAGGATTCATTTGAGCTAAAATGGGAAGAGGTCGAAGGGTCAGGTGGCGGCAGAAAGGGAGCAAAAACGCCTTTGCGTAGTAGTAGGGACACAATAGTATAAAATAAAGTAGTTTAAAAGAGGCCTACAAACATCATATTTATTTATTTTTTGTATTTGTGTATGTA
This sequence comes from Hyles vespertilio, assembly GCA_009982885.2. Lineage (NCBI taxonomy): Eukaryota > Metazoa > Arthropoda > Insecta > Lepidoptera > Sphingidae > Hyles > Hyles vespertilio. The sequence continues at coordinate 9,961,358 of CM042816.1, read as the reverse complement.
CTATAGTGGGTGAATACGTAAGGAATAATAATTATATAATTAATTTAGTTCTAATATTGCAACAACATAGCATTACCAACACTGCATTGGTAGTATAACTATGTAACAGATAGCTGGTGTGACGTTGTGGGAATGTCACCTTTTATATTTGCGATCTATAGTTCAATAGTCGACATAAATCCTATTGTCTATGCCAATCAACGCCTCCGTTGCGCTGATTGGTTGATTCCATCTGACATCTGTCAGATGTGACGTACGAACTGTCATCGGTGCTCGCTTAAATACGCGTGTAACGGCGCTCGCGTCCTTTTCTCTAACCTGAAAGCCGCGTGCTACCACGCGTCTTTCCGAACCCGCTGGGGTGAGTGTTCAGTGTTCTATTTGCTAACCGCTTTTAACTGCTTGTTTGTCAGTGTATTCTGTCTGCCGGGCTTGTGAGCTACCACGAGTTGCTGGCACGGAATGCAAACCTAGTTTGCATTCCGATTTCTTAGACGCTGATTTCAGGTTCTTCGTACTTGGCGTTTTTGGCGTTCTTCTTCTTCTTCCACTTGGCGTTCTTCGTTCTTGGCGTACTTGGCGTTTTTTCGCTAACTCCGTGCCTACTGCCCGCTTTGCTCCGCACCGCTTCCTGCCGGACTACATCCGAGCCTGCGCCTGCCGCTGACCTGCGCACCGTGCCCGGCCACGTGGCAGCTGACTTCGCCGGCGAGCTGTCGCCGGGTTCCGCCACGTGCCGAAGACCCGGATCAGTGTCCAGTGAAGGCCAGTGACTCCTGTTGCATACCACCAGCAACAGTGCCGGGTGTAAATAGTGATGCGAAATTATTAAAGCCCGAACCACGTAACTACCCTGAGTTCTCATTTACATACCTACCTCTATCTGCGGGCGGCCTAACCCGCCGCACTGGACAAGCTTATTAGGTCATAAACCAGGAATACTATAGGTTATATCATCACGTTAAGACCTATAGGAGAGAAGCAGTATTAAAAAATGTAGTAAATACGAGATTTTTTTTCGTTTCAGACTGGTTGATATTCAAAATCGATAGTAGGCATTAAACATTTTTGCTATTTTTAAAAGTGTATCTGCACCACAGACAGTATGATAATTATAAATCTGGGATCTGCACCCGAGCGAAGCCGGGCCGGAGCGCTAGTTTTCTAAAAAATAGTATTTTTTGTACGCTATAATTTAATACGTATCGCGAGATAAATTCTTTTAACATTTTTTAAACATATAACAACCACAACGCTTGTATGTTTAAAATACGAAACTATAAATATAAAAAAATAATCATTGGTTTATGAAAAATAAAAAGCGGAGTAATTGGTGTCACAATTTATTCTGTGAATATTATAGATTTAAAATGTAGTATAAAATCTGGCTAAATAAGATTTCCATCCACAATGTGGCGGTGGAATGCGCAACTTGCACTAGCTGAAGAAGGAGTTGTACTGAAGTTCAAATCTATGAAACTATTTAATGCTTTTTTATATACATTTAAGTTATTAATTTAATTATTTAGTTATAAGATTTCTGAATATTCTCACATACTTTTTGTTTTAGATTTTTTATACTCGTATTATGTTCATAAATACTGATGGCTGATAAGATTTTAATTAATGTTAAAAAGTAAAATTTGTATATATAATAAATTATATTGTGCAAAGCATAATAGTTGCGAAATTCCTATTAAGCAATGAAGTTTATATGTATGATGCATACATATACAAACATTTCCTTGTAATAATAAATTGGGAGTTAAGTTTGCATTAAATGTTGATTCACTTGTTTGCTGATTCGATTTCCTGATTAAATAATACATTTATGTTTTCCTTTGAAATGGAGGATTAATTATAAGTAGATTACTGCCATAAATAATCGGACAATGATTTAAAGTTGACTTTTACAAACAACGCCGGAGTTTTTGATTAATTTATAAATTGAAGTTAATCGGCGAGATGTGATAAATGAATGCACGAAAATAAATTGCCTTAATATTTTAATAACCACTGTGCTTAAAATACACGGCCCTTTTGTATTTTATAAATGTAATGTGTGATTTTTAGGTGGCAAGTCCTTCGTATGCAGAGGCATAATTACTATTTCTATTTCTACAGCCGATCAGTAAGTAAGCACAGTTTGGTTCTGGTAATATGGATATTGTATCTAGTGATAATATTAGGCACAAACATAGATCTAATGTCCCAATGGCATGAAAAGCATAGTGCTTATTAAATATAATCTCTGGTTGGTTATGTTTATAGTAGGTTAGAGCGATACTTGGAAGCAGGATGGTCTCAACAAGTCGCTTTTGAAATCTTTGTTATAGGTCAGCAGTAGGATTCTTGTACCGCAGATGATCATCATGATAAACTGCACTAACAACATTTTTTTGAATAAAAATCTCTAACCCTAATTAAAAGTGTATCTTTCAGGAATGTTTTATAAAAAATAACTTGTTGTCTACACCACAGTATAAATTTGAGCAAAGAGCATTAATAGCTATATTATAGGACGAATGTGGGTACTATATATATACATACATACACTGACCTATGGTCTAACGCCCCTCAATCGTATTCTCGATGAAAAGGAGGCATGTGCAGTGGGACATGTATAGTCTGTTATAGATACAGGGTACTTAATGGGGTGGGAGAAGGATGCCTTAAAGATTGTGGTAAGCGGACAGTCAAATAAAACATATGAGGGAGGTCCGAGCCAAGCATGAAGACGAATAGGGGCTTAATAAGAGTGAAATAACTATAAGAGAAAAAAATCCTACCTTGAGTTCCTTGTACATGGAAGTTCGTAATCATTTTACAAAAAGAAAAAATTTTTTAAAATATCTGGGAACTTGTAAATTGCTGTATACTTCAAATTATATGGTGTAGATAAAGAAACGGAATAATGAAGATTATTGGATTTCCAATGATCTTACAGTTTGATTCATCATTTGATGTGAGGTAGGACGTACTGATACGGCCTTCATGAATGAAATAGTCAAGACTAGACACAACCTAGTTTTCTTATTATAAACCACGATGTTATAATGATAGTACTTAGCCATACTTTGATTTTTCTGTCTAAGTATTTTTACACATATTATGTAAGATTTATTTAATATTAGGAAAAATATTTCAATTCTCCTCGTAAGGGTACGCTAAGCATAAATATTATTTTATGTTCCTTCAGAAAATATAGTATTATTATTATATGAATTTTCCATGTTTCATAACAATATTTAATTTAATTTGTTCTACTCCCACTCAATCTCGTAGTTGTATACTCAGCAAAGCCCCTACTTAACTGAAGTAAGGTCCCGCGGCACCGGCAACATTTCTTATTTCTTTTTGATAAATTCCAATTAATCAATTGAGTTGCGACAAGTTCAGAATTTTGGAAGTTATTAAGAGATTTACGCATGCGCCTATTTTACGCGCCACCCCTTGAAGCCTTACGACCGCCTCCATCGTAGCAACATTACCTGCAAATTGAACTCTCCGATCTCAAGCATAAAGGCTCTCACTGTGTACAATCGTCTTTCCGCGAAAATTTTGAGTTTCATGTCATCCTCAGTTGTAAAGCCGTCATTATGTTCACGTAGGAAGAATTAAATTTTACTGACGTATTCTCCCGAAATCTCTCTCGAACAACTCCTTTGCCTTGGAATGTTGGAGTTGTGCGAAAAAGGACTGAAGTAGTATAGTTATTAGGTAGACTATCATTTGTAGGGTTTGGGCTGTGCAGGACGATATTGTGAGTAAAGAGTACAGCACTCAGTCGGCTGCGAGCCTTGCTACTGAATGTACGAGCTCTCTTGTCCGCGGCCGCGCTGCCTGCGTAACTTAGTTCGTAGAGTGGAGCGGGTTATTTTATTTCAAGTCCTTGTAGTGAATTTATTTCTTGTTATTGTTTTATAACATTTTCGTAAAAGGTAAAAACACATGTCTCGTGCTTTTTAGTTGTTTTTATAAGTAATAATTTATAGTAATAAAAAAATAAAAAAAACTTATTTTTTAGACCAAGAGTAACATCGCTAGAAAAGTAAAATTTGTGTAATAAAAATAAATTTGCTAGTGATAGATTAGTTGTATTTTAATACGGTTGAGAGAGAAGAATGAAATAAACATACTAAAAAGTTTTCCAAAGTAACCCCTCAATCATTGTATAAAAACTGTAAAAATATAAAATTATTTAAATGCATCTGAATTTCCAATAAATTATTTCACTTGGTTAAACATAAAAATAAATCAGCAGCGTCAAAGAGTTAGTCAATTACCTCGTGGAATAAAATTAGCCGTCTCGGTGAATTAAATTAATTTGTGTCGGTGTATTTTGTAAATAAATAAGAGTGAATGTAAATCGTAGTTAGTGTTGCCGGGAGCCGGGACGCGAGGTGGCCGGCGATCTTGGCATATTTGCCGTTTCGCCGACATTCCCCAGTTAATTAAAGCCCATTTGTACACTGTCTTGCGAAATATAATTTATGAAATGAGAAAACGTTTCAGCGTTTGCAAAATATTTGACTGTCTGAAATATTTCGGCGGGGTATTGATTTATAATCATTACATTCAATTTATGGTGTCAGGAGTCTAGATCTTCTCAGTGAGATGCCGGGACACGTATTGACTTCAAGGAGATTTTTAATAAAGGCCTTGTAAAAAACATTAGATAAAATATTGATAAATAAGTAGATGCCTCTACTCCACCTCCTTGTCGATTCCAAATAAGCCCGCCTCGATCCTAAGCTCCGCCTACTCGTAGAAGGTAAATAAGTGGTTATGTAAACAGTTTTATATATTTGGCAGTATACAGTCACATTTTCCTGCTTTTCGTTCACCCATCGATGCGACGGGTACTGCTCAAACAAATTGTTAGTAATATATACTTGCAGTATTTTATTCAGAGCTCGTTTTATTATACATTCAATTGTAACTAAAATCATCTTTCTGTATCTGTAGAAATCTATACTAAAGATTGTAACCTTTTAGAGACTAAAATAAATTAAAAAAAATAATAGATATTGAAGTTTGTAACTTTATATTCAAATGTACATTCAAGTTTCATTTAAACAATAAAAAAAATTACAACTTCAAAAGCGCAATAAAAATAGTTGAGAAATAAAAGACAAAAGGGGTTATTTTGATAAAACCGTTGTTGAGTAACGGGACAATGTTAACAAACAAAATCAACACAGCGGGTGAAACTTTCGCAGCTAAGAAGTCGAAACTGTATACAATGTCGGGACGAACAGTAAGCTCTAACAAGCTGGCCATCCGAAGTTGTTAAACTGAGCCGACTGAGCAACCGGGGAATAATTCTACCAAAGCGGTCACTAACTGAACAGACAGTTTGAAAGTGTTCGCGGCTGCACTGAACAGGCCTAGCTTGGCCGCATACACTTTTGTCACCGCATTAAGTGTTAACAAACGCGAAACGCCGAGCATGCTACACCCTTGACGATGGAGTCGCAACTCTTGGCTAGAAACCGGCAAACACTCGCCGCCAGAAATCATATCGTCTACACAGACCACAAGGGACGAAAGTGAGTATTAAACATTTTCATTTCATTTAAATTCAATTCATATTTAACTCAGACAATCTTCAAATAATCCCATTAAGGTGGAAATAAGTCTGGGCATTCCCAGAATAGCGTCAATAAATGTTAACGTTGCAAAACTCTTTGGAAGTTGAAATAACAAAATAATTAATTTAACAATTTGCTTGTGGTGAAATAATAATATCCGAGTGCCGGAACTCAAACCCTTTAAACCAAACAAATGAGTCCTATTATTTCTCTCAATTTAGTCTAACAAGCAACTTAGAGTCAAAGGTTCTCCGAAGCGGGGAACTCAATGGCCGTGAATTTTGTAATCTTCATTAATTTAAACTGAAAGTTAACTTTCGACCTCCTATATCTATTTCTATTAATTTTCAACTCGAATTGTTTAATAAATGATGACTATAAAAGTAATCGCTTCTTTTAATTTAAAAAGAAATGATTAAATTTCAAAGTTTTTACAAACAAAGTTTCACCATTTTTCTTTTCGTTGTGCACTTTAAAGACTTTCTTCGCAGGCAAAAGAGTATTAAAGATTTTTAATAAGCTATTAAGAGCGATATTGTAACAAATCAAGGACATGGAATAATTAATTTCAGTTTATTTAATTTTAAATGACAGCTTACGATTAATTAATATAAGAAAATTACTAGGAGCTATTTACCTAATCTATGTTCCTTTAAAGACGTAGTGTGTTTTCAGATTTTTTTTAATACTCTGTTTATAAGAGTTTTTTGTAAATGTGCCAATACAAATGCATATTCTTATACGAAGTCTCTAACTCACACATTCAGTACAACTAGCAGATATCTTGCATATTTAAATCATAGTGACTCTCGCAGTAACTCCCACGAGTTGGAAACAATGTACTTTCTAATTCTCTTTCAACGACATTAAAAGAAGGCACATTTCCCTCTGGCTTAAAATATGTTACATGTTTTAATAGTAGCAAAAGAAATTTTCATATAAATGAACTGAACAAAGTTTCTAACCACAGTAAGAAAGCAGGACCGAGTAAACTTTCGTAGAAACATTTAAATTCACTACTGACTCTTTTATAACGTTTTGTTTTGACTTTTTACAATTCCTCGTTGTGAACAGTTCTCTTAAATTTTTAGATGAGCAACGAACATCTCTTACTGAGTTGATAATTTGGTTTTATACGCCATGGGCCAGCTTTGCTTTCCTTTCTGAAAACACTATTTAAATATATAAAATTAGGAGTCATTGCTTGTCAAAGCACTTTCATTTATAGCGATAGGGCAAATGCCGGAAATTCTGTGAAATATCCGGCCAAATTACCGGAAAATTTCCTTTGCATGTAACTGAATATACGATGGTGTGTTGGAATAGGATTATAAGGGGCTTTATGTTCCAAACAAAATGGTTCTTTACGTAATAATATTATAAATGCAAATTACTTTTAAAACACTCATGATGGGCGCTTATTATTTTTTCTTTACTATGTATGTAATGTTACGAGGGTACAGGTTTGGAAAAAACATATATTTATATCATTTTTAACAATCACTTCTAAAAAAATCCGTAAAAGTAATTTTACTTTCAAATACAATTTTTTTTTCTTTTGGTCGTGATTTTGTTTATGAAAAAACCCTACACTAAAATTTCCATTATTTTTAATTATGCTCAAAATTGTATTACTGAACATATAAGCCAAAACAAATACAGTCGAATTGAGAACCTCTATTTTTTTAAGTCCGTTTAAAACTCGGTCTAAATAAAATAGTTACGATAATTAAAATTCACCAACTTTTATGCTTCTATATTATAAATCTATTTTAATAATAGAACTGTAAAAGTGGCAGTCTTTCTTCAAATATAACAAAATTTACTGTAATTTGCAGTCGTCTTGAAAAAGAATGTGAAAACATTACTTGGAAATTTCTTGGCGGAGATATCATTAAAGTTGTCATAAAATAAAGATAGTTTTAAGCTAAGGAGATATGTCAGAAACGGAAAGGAAAAACTAGGAAATTTTGGCACAATGCTAAATTGTTATATGAGTACTGATTTATTTAAAAAATATACTTAATCAGCCCTAAGCTAGAAGATCAAGTTCCTAAATAAGTCTAAAACCTTGATAATTAAATAATAAGCAGTAAGATTAAAATATAAACAAGTAGGTATATGAATGTAGAATTGTTTGATGTTTTACTTTGAATTAACGCACCGTTTTTTTTTTCTCATGATTTCAATCAAAATCCAATTAATGACAATTAATAATTAACTCAAAAATGCTTGAAAAATATCCTAAATTATTTCTATACTTAAAAGTGTTGCAATGGATTTTTAAAAACGTGTGAAGTTGAATATTAGAATGGACTAAATATCGCATAATACAAGTATATATTAGAGCTATTCGTAAGAAGCTAGCAAAGAATACACGCAGGGAAAATAATTCGCAAAATTTAATTCGTGCAGTAGTTACGTTTGGAATTTGTGAAAAGATATCTAGTCTATGCGAACACGTTGATATATCAAACAAATTTGAATATAAATGGTCGGTTCCACTGAGCGCTGGAGCGGCGGTGGGTAGAGGGTTGCCCAATTTGTCATACAAAAATAAAATATAACAGGACGCGGCCACTCCAATCGTTAACACATTACCGTCTTTTAGGCATGTCGTGCCATGAAGTCGCTTTACTTCTTTATACAATGGCCACGACCACATCAAGACTGACCAATCAACTCTTTTTATCATTCCATAGATTAGTGGTATCTATTTTAAACAGAGGCAAATTTCTCGTTTTTTTTTCCTTGCATTGCTTTTGTTGAACAGTGTATACCGATTCCGCGGTCTCGGCGACCTCACTTAACTCAGACGTTTAAAATGACTTATACGATACAATTATTATTTAATTATCATTATAATTAATTTATAAACAGCTTAGCACCTGGATGATTACTGTATTGTAAACTTATTTTGTAAAGAGCAACGCTAGAGTTTATTCCCCGTTCTTTGGCGAAAAGAGCCTTGTGAAACGGGTGGTAGTGGAAAAAAGTGAATTTAAATAATGTATGACATATTATAGATTCAATAACTATTTTCATTTCATTTAAATGGCCCGACATAATTCTTAAAAATTGTTTCGCCTTTTTTCGGTTCTCTGCGCCTATAGATATTCTTTACTTTTATCACTGACGCGGTACTTGGAAAAGCACTAGAACCAACGGCAAATCGGTTTCACCACGTACGTTGATTTCACAACCCAATTTACCCCCAGCCTGTGTGTGTTTAATCTCCCCGAATACTTTCTGCTGCCGCCTCGCTCTATTTTTATTTTTCATCTTGTAACTATCATCCTGCATTTTATGGAATATTAGTTTTTTTCAAAACATCGATTTTAGTGTTTAAGGCAATTGATCCTTTCTTGAACGTTTTTTATATTATATTATGTATGGCTCTTCAACTATTAAGTAATTTCAAAAGACGTATAATTCTGCGCATAGACGAAGTTAGGGTTATCAAAATACGTACATTTGTCTTTATCGCCTTAATATTTGGAATTAACCTTGTTTTTAAAATAAATTGTTCACATTTTAAACGCATTTTTATTTGTATGCATGACTCTTTAAGTATTAAGACATTTCAAAACATGTAAATAACAAATTTTAGTTTAGAGTGCGTGGTGGCCTGTTGGTAAACGGACTAGACGCGATTGCCAACATGTTCACGGTGGTCGCGGGTTCGAATCCCAGGGCACACCTCTGACTTTTCGGAGTCATGTGTGTATTGATAGTCAATCACCAGGCACTAAAACGGTGAAGGAAAACATCGTGAGGAAACCTGCATACCATAGCGATTTATATAAATTTCTATGGTATGTAAGTCCGCCAACCCGCACTAGACCAGCGTGGTGGACTATATCGCCTAACCACTCTCAATCGTACTGTCGATTGTGGAGGAGGCCCGTGCCCTGCAGTGGGACGTATATGGGCTGATACAGAAATTACAACGTATGGAAAAAGTTACGGTCTACTTCTAAGTATTTGGAATTAAACAAATAGATTAGCTGCATTATAACATTTAGCCGAAGTAATCAGTTAAACGTTAGCCTGGCTGGCTTATAAGCGGACAGCTGGCAACCCTGCGGCAGACAAGGCGCGAGAGTGCCCGCTGAATGTGTGTCGAGGAAGGACAGTAGAGTTACTTGTACACAGTTTCCGTTAGTCACATTTTCGCAACAAGGTATTCACATTTCGAGGACTGGAAAGTTGGCGTTATCGCGTTTAAAATAGAACGACAAACACATCTAACTTTGTGATGCAAAATGGACACAACAAACCGGACAGAGCATTTGGGTTGCTTATTTTATTCCTCTTGTTGCACAAACTGCTTGCCAGTTTCGGCAGTTGTCGATCACCAGTTGAATAACTTATTAATTATGAATTCAAATTATTTCTTTGGATAGTACATTTTTATTTTTATGTCTTTAAGTCGACTCCATCGATCTTTTTTATATCCTAGACACTATCTTTCAGACTAGAACTACGAAAAAGTATTATCGTTTTAATTTAAACGGCAGTTTGACTACTACTTTAAACTCATAATCGAGCATTAATAACATTGTAAAACAAAAAAACATTCAATTAAAAAAAAACATCTGAAAGCATTACTAAGCGTTTTTATAAATGTTAATAAACTTTAAATTATGCTTGATACTTTGACAAAATAATGTATCTCATTTTTAATTTACTTTTAACATAAGAGCACAATTTCAATTCCATAAATCTGACTAGAGCATAATTCACTGTGCAATTCTACGGTGCCGTGATAAATATTAATCTAAATAAATCTTCTCAAGCTCGCATCTCCCCGTCTCCGAGCAAGTAACGAATTAATGCATATGTACATTGAAACCTAAAATTTTACATGCGTGTAGTTTATGTTAATGCAAAAATGACACAAACAAAATTGTGTTTTATTTGTGTTGTAAAATATAACTGTAAATAATATATTTTATTGTTTTTCATAATTTAAATTTTAAAAATAAAACATAACATTTTTTGGAACAGATATTTTTTTACCAAAACCATTTACTACATTATGTGTTTACGAATTCATTGTTTTAGATATGTATATAAGATCTTAACAAAAACACTTTAATGTAAAATATTGCCAAGAGGAGACTATATGACTTGGACTGTCAAAAAGTTATTAGATCTCATGTAGAGCCAAGTTTCTTACTCTTCACGCCTTTAATCTCTCTACAAGGGACCAACTGCAGAGTCCGACTGCAGGGCACGGACGTCCTCTACAATGTAGTGTACGATTGAGACAGGTTAGGCCATACAGGGTATATCAAGACTGCTACCGAAAACGAAGCCGGGTGGTAGTCTAAGCGACTTCAGACACAATGCAACAGAAAAAGTTGCAAAAAAAAGCGACAATATTTTTTTTTGTTATTTTTTTCCTATGGCCATATTTGGGTGGTAAATACATTTTTTCCTAAAATAATAGTGTATACCCTTTTACTTATAAATACTCTAAGGTATAAAAGAGTTTAAATTATTATTTTAGCAAAAACTATGGATTTACCACCCAAAAATGACGATATTTAAAAAATCATAAAAAATAATTGTCGCGTTTCTATGCGAAATTTTTAATTGCATTGTGTTTGTAGCCACTAAAACTACCACCCGGCTTCGTTTTCGGTAGCAGTCTTGAGATACCCGGTATAGTCCACCACGCTGGCCTAGTGCGGGTTGGCGGACTTACATATCATAGAATTTTTTATAAATCGCTATGGTATGTAGGTTTCCTCTCGATGTTTTCCTTAACCGTTTTAGTGCGTGGTGATTGACTATCAATATACACGTGAGTCCTAAAAGTCAGAGATGTGCCCTGGGATTTGAACCTGCGACCACCGTGAACACGTTGGCAGCCGTTTCTAGTCCGTTTACCAATTTTCCTGTCTTTTATCAGTATACAGGGTATCTCAAGACTGCTACCGAAAACGAAGCGGGGTGGTAGTTTAAACGACTTCAGACACAATGCAACAGAAAAAGTTGCAAAAAAAAGCGACAAATTTTTTTTTGTTTATTTTTTTCCTATGAGCATATTTGGATGTTTAATACATTTTTTCCTAAAATAATAGTGTATACCCTTTTATTTATAAAAAATCTAAGGTATAAAATAGTTTAAATAATGATATTAGCAAAAACTATGGATTTACCACCCAAAAATGACGATATTTAAAAAATCATAAAAAATTATAGTCGCGTTTCTTCGCGAATTTTTTTGTTGCATTGTGTTTGTAGTCACTAAAACTACCACCGAGCTTCGTTTTCGGTAGCAGTCTTGAGATACCCAGTATATTAAATTACGATTAATTATTATAAAATATCATGTCATGGGAAAAAAAATTGACACTAAAAATCTTAAGTAAAATTTTATCACAGAAGTTATAAAACCGTAATATTTACGGATAACATAAAAAGTTATAACGACCGAGTTTACAACAAAATATTATATTTTTCATTCGTGGTATTTCTTACTTATATTGTAAGTATATACATATGATTTATATAATGGTAGGAATCATTAGCGACTTTCAGAATGTATTATTCTGTTTATAATCATTAGTCCACCACGATCCAATGATGGGACAATTAAATTTAATGTTTCAGGATCAGCCACATAAATGATATTAGTTTTGTTGACTGCACTGCCGATATTATCAAATGAAATTACAAAAGAGCTAAGAATATTCAAGGCTTAACAAAATTAAATCATACAAAAAGCAATCAAACAATTACGCACATACACGAAAATATCTGATAGAAAATTCACTGGTTGTTCTGAAAAATGAATCAAATTAAGTGTGTGAAGTTGGTGGAGTAATTCGAACATATTCAAAGGCGGTCGCGACACGTTCCGAACTCCACTCGGTAAGACATTATAAGTACGCGTAAGTGTACAAATTGATTTATTGAAGTTGAGCGTGTTTGCGAGTTGCGCCTGAGTATTCAGTCCTTTGCGTTACACAGATAAAGTGGAAATAAAAAAGAAACTTCACGAACAGAAATCCCCTTGTCGCGAGATATACGAGCCGACGCACCTCCAACACAAATAACTTATGTACATGGAAATTTTGTGCTCCGTGAAAATAAACACTTACTGTGCGCTCGCATCTCAAATACACTACACAACGCCCATTGATTATGTTTGTGTTGTTCGTAGCGCTAACGATCACAAAGTTGCCAGTGCATTAGCGATCAATTTGTACTAATGCAATTGAACCAAAGTTTTAAGTAAACCGACGCGTTTGCTTTATGAACCCGAGTGTGAACGGTGTCATAGTAAATGTCGGTGTTTCTATTGTAATGACACCAAGTCACGCAAACTATATTTTGAGCATTATGATTCAGGGTCATAAACAACTTCTTTCGAAGGACAATAATGCTATTATCGGTTAAATTAAATATTTTTTAAACTTCCAACAGCGATTAAGTATCGATTGAAATAAATGCTGAAATATTTTTAATTGATATGATACTGCATACGCTTTTTACGTTTTATTATTGGGTATTTAAAGACGGTAAGTATTCTTGCACGTGCTTGGTGATTAAAGATATTACCGAGTGATTTCATTTCATAAAACTTTTTTCTTCTTTGCATCTGGCTTCGTTCCACGTTTATGAGGGGTGGTTAAGTTACACAGTGGCTTATGTTAAGTTTAGTTGCTTGCCTGGTGCCAACTCTTACAAGAAATAAGTCTATTTAATCAATATATTTTAATCCTATAGACTCAAATTGAATCCAAGACGTTTAGGCACGTTGCTTTAGGCTTTAATTATGTAAGCGAGACGGTTTGTTATTAGTCAACAGCTTAATTCCGCCAGCACTTCATGAAATATGAAATGAGAGTAGGGTATTTTGTAAGTAGCGATATGCATTGCCATAATAATCTAGTAGAAAGTGGATTTTGATGCACTTCTGACGTGATGTTTATTCATTGAATTAACATCCCGCAAATGCAAGCACAATTTAAGCGCTATTTTCCCTGAATTTCTGTTTGTCAATTAAAATATTTGGAATCACGAAATCATTTCAGTAGCGGTTTATTTGATTACTCGGAAAACTCCACAAATGATCGCATATTGCAGTTTATTATTATTTTCTTTCGTGTAGTGGCAAAATGTTCGTTTAATATAGTCTTATACAAACAAATTATGGGTTATAAAATAAATTATTGATTTATAAGCGCTATTTTTGTTGAAAATTAGCATATGTATTAATTAATTATTAGATAATTGCAGATCAGTATTTATAACTGCTAGGGATGCGAAGATTGAGTAATTTAATTGCTGCTGGAACTGGTGTATAATATTAAAACATTTTTTATTATTGTGAGACAATTTATAGTTTATTATATCAATAAACTTATTTAGATAATAAATTGTGTGAACAATACTTTACATCTAAAGGTTCGAACGGATTCGATCCTAGGTAACCAGCGCAAATTTAGCTATTAGTTTCAAATTTTACTACTGAAAAAAAAAACTTCAGGGAACATGCATGCAGGCCATCGTACTAGACGAAGACACAATTTTCTGAATTGTAGACGTGAATCTTCTCCAGCACATTGACAGTTTCGTCCAAAAAACATTTTTGTGCTATTTTCAATAGTTGTTTTTATTGAATATCTATCGTATGATTAAACGTAAAAATAAAGCAAAAAATGGTAAATTATTTTTATTTATTTAATGCTTCATATACAAATAGTATATAGGCGGCGCTTAATGCCAAAGGCATGTTCTAACAGCCAACCTTCAGGTGGTGCAGAGATAAATCAGAAGGTGCATAAAAATGAAAGTGCATAATTAAATTATTTTTAAAACAATTTCTGCATTAGGCAAACGCATTAAGCTTTATTAGTATAGAATAAACAGCAAAGCAAGTGTGCAACATCTAAAATCGGGTTCATTTGAGCACAGCAGCGGTAACATGGTTAACATTTATTCACTAAGCGTGAATATGTAATGAAAGTCAATAATTAATAAACAGGAATTAGTTTCAGTGTTAGGTAATGCTGTACGTTTGGAATTTGTATTGCGTGTCACGTACTCACACGGCTTTGGCTTGTTTGCCCAGCCAGTCACAGTGCGAACATTCCATAGCCAGACATTATTGTCGTCTTTTTATTTTGTCGCACGCGCTTTTATGTAAGCTGAAATTTTTACCTGTGAACGTTTTCATTCAAAAGCTTCCCTAAATAAACGCATAATACCACAGCATTCATATGGGTGTATGTCATACCCAACATACACTACTAACAACTCGATTTTGCTTAAAATCCCAATTATTATTTTTAGTTCGCTTTGACGGTTAATTTGTAGCTCAGAATATAGAATTAAAAGTTATATGAAGCATTTATACATTTTATAGCTTTAAGCTTTTTTAGGAGGTGATATATATCTAGAACTTCAAACCTTACGTAACTTAGCATGCAATACAGGTACAACTACAATTTCTTCTCATATATTTGGAATTCAAGTACAAGGCTCTCATTGCTCATGCAACACTTATCACTTATAAAATATTTACAAGGAACAAACAACAATCGGTGTTGAAAGGAACAGATTTATCGTGAGCAATCACAGATCAAAAGTTGGTATTCCATCGAAAGCCCCGGAGAGCGGGTTCGTATCGGCTGAATTATTTACACACACGTTACTCTTACGACTGAGAATGTGCCGCTGTGTACATGTAAATCGAACAAGTGTCGAAAAATATTATTTTTATGTTATTTACAATGCCTTTGATTTTGCCCGACGGAATATTTTTACGAGAAACACGGTTTCTGCGCCTTTCACAGAAAAGAGTGACTAAATGTCGGTACATTATATAATGTATACATTATTTTTGGGAATCAAGAGACACTCATAAAAAGGATTTAAATTGCATTCATTTATAATTTTTAAATATCATTTATTTTTTCTAAATAACCCACTGAAAGTCTTCAGTTATGAGTTGCCAGAAGTATGAAAATCGCATACTAAGATTTTTAATTCCTTTTTATATCTATTTATAAGTACAATGAGTCTGAAAATCACTGCCATTTCCATCAGATGCACTTTGAAAACTAGAATTAAAAAACAAAGAGCAAGGATTTCATAGGAGCGAAGCAGAATAAAATTTATTTTTCGAAAGGTCTAATGGCACTCATGACTGGTCTTTAAATTATAAGCCAAATTATTCTACAATTAAAGACTTAATCTGTGGAGTGCTAGCAGAAGACGAAAAAATAGAAATATCGGATACAGTACTTGCATCAGGCGTGAAGTTATTTTGTTCAATTTACTAAAAAAAAGTTCAATGTGAGTTTATACTGCCTCGTGTTGTGAACTCTATAACATATTTTTTAGAGACACTTACATGTTTTTCGATTTTAACTGCCTCGGTGGCGCAGTTGTACTATGGTATGATTGCAAAGCTATGGTCTCCGGTTCGTTTCCCGGATTGAGCAAAGTAGCATTATCAGACCAGAGTCAGGTATTTGTGCCCGATATGGCGATAGGCTCGCCCCCTATCACATCATGGCACGAAAATACACGGCGAAACGTAGGTGTCATGGTTGCACCTCTGCCTACCACTCCTGGAAAAAATACTGCTCTCCACTTTGAGATTACTCTGGCCCTTATTTTTACTTTGCATTACTTTCGGCAGGTGTCAAGGTGCACGATATTTAGCATACTTGTTCGCTGCTAAAATACAACTACAAAGTAAAAATACACAATCAAACAGCATTTTATGATAACGAACGGGTGAAGCCACATGGATTAATTATATCTACATAGATCACCACGATATTAATACATTTACGGGAGCCCTTTATTTCTTATAACTCCGAGTGTGTGGGGATTATGTGGACCCATCTCAAAATAATGTTCGGTCGCGACCTGTGTCCTGTTGATATAGTTCAAACGATAGATGTGAAAGTATTATGTTAATTTTTGAATAAAATTTGCTCAATCATGAGCGCTTATCTCAGCATTAAAATTGCAGGTATTTTAGTTTTTTTTATAAAGATCGTTAAAAAAATAGTACGATGATTAATTAAGGTCAATTTGTAGTTTTATTAAAATAACAAATTATTTACTAAACTAACTAGCTCAAGGTTTTTGTATAATTGATAAACGTGGCATAACACAAATAAAACTTAACAGGGGTAGTATATGCAAGTTGTCGTTACACAGTATGAGAGTGGTAAGTCGGCTAACTTTAAGTGGAGCTAACTTGAAGTGTGAGTAAAGCGTCTGTGGCAAACTCGACTTTGCGAATTACTTCCAAGAGATTTCGCGATATCACACTCGTGAATAAAGTGTATTATGAATAAAAAGGCGCCAGGATCGGTGTTCTGAATTCAAAATTAAATTTTAATATGTTAATTTGTAACAAATACTAAAGTTATCGATTCCAACATAACTTGTTTAAGGAAAGCACATTCTACAAAATCAAAAACCTTAATAGAACCTTTTTCTTACCTTTTGCACAATTAAAATTAAGAAGATAAATCAAATATTATACCATCGGCAGTTCCATCGATGAATGCATCAAATATTTGCTTCATTAAGCTATTGATTTGACGACATTGAGCAGAATCACAACAAATAACTCAACAATCACTTTTAAATATTACAAACCACACACAAATTAATATTGGTTAAAGTTAACAAAGAAGTGCGAAAGGCGCGAGCGGCATTAATCCAATTGATTTTGATTTCCCGTGGCCACTAGTTAATTACGTTACACGCTTTATTATACGCTAATTAATGGAGTACTGACTACTGACGTGCCGACTCATTTCACACGCACCTTCGGTAATAATATTACGAAATGTCCTTTTTGAAATCCGCCAGCGGCGCTGCCAATGTTTAATTGACGCGCTGAATATGTATGCGTTCTTTTGCAACACTATTTTTATCTGAATTGCGAAAAGTTGGAATGTGCTGTTTTGGTAATAGCATTATTTTTAGCTGAATCGTAGGGGTTCTAAAGCCTGTAATTCTATATCACAGAGTACTTTGTTATGTTCTATATTATCTTGCAGAGTTCAAGTTAGGTGTAGATGTTCCTAATGAATTGGGTTTAATCATTTAACTAAAACGCGCAAAGAAAGATTACAAAATCAAATCTATGTTTCAAAGAAATATTTATAAAGACTGTTGTATCATGCAAACAAAGTTATGATTCTTTGAAGAAAGTCTGATCGTAATTCAAAAGTAATTTATTAAAATAATACAATCATTTCATAGTGAAAGCGGAGAATTCTTCTTTTAAGTAATAAAATCAAGTTATAAAATTATTACTTTCGGTACTAAATTACTGTGTGATACATATATTGGAGGCTGGCAGTATTAAAATAATGTGTAGTATTGATCTAATGCAAATTCCATTACGCGCCATAATTGTAACGCTACACGTTTAACGATGGAAGTTATTTTAATTATCGCACTATAGCACGCAATAAAACGCAATTAACATGAAAATTAGTGCACATTGTTTAAAGTTTGATTCATATTTACAGGCCGCTCCCGAACGTATTATCCCTGATTGTACATTTAAATAAAAAAACATTCAATGATTTTGTATTGATTATAAACCTGATACTATGCTAACTTATTGTTTAATTTTTACCAATATGATGTATGTGTTGAATCATCTTTGTGCGAAAAACGTTGAATATTGTGTATCCTAGCATTCTCATGTAACACTTTTTCTGAGGGTATGGTTTTTTAAACCTAACTTATATTATTTGTGAAAAATATTATAACTTACTTACTTAGTGCATTGCTTAAAAGGAAGTCAAATGTATTGCGCGGACCAACAATGACAAATGGACAATAGGGATCTTAGCAACAATAATTTGTGTATATGTATATATAATTATTAGCAATAATAATTATATATGGCTTCTAAGGAAAGCCACTACACAAGTTCGGCGTGATAGTCTAGCTAACTCTCAAACGATCACCACAAATCAGCACCAAATGTGTACAGACTGGGATATAATTTTTCATGATAGATTCCATAGAAATAATTTAGGGTTTTTTTTATTGCTGGCAAGATGATCATGCCATTCACATTAATATGATAAGCGATACGATTGCTTATGTACAGTAGAAATGCTTGGCATACCACTGTGCTCACCATCCCAAGATATAAGATATTAAGTCTCATTAAGTCCAGTAGTTACTCTTGCTACAATTTCCTTCAAACCGGATCACAACAGTGCGTTTACACTAGTGTTTGGCGGGAGAAATAGACATTGCCGTGGAACCTACCCAGGCGGCCTCTCACAAATAAGAGACCTACCACCAGTTAAGTATCGTTTTGCTAATATTTCCTCGTCGTATTCCTATTAAATGTCTATATTTGATGCGATAATAATTAATTATATTATTCAATATATTCAGTGCACAAAACTCAATGGGGTGATACATTGACTCCTTGTATACTGAAATAACACCCGTAATAATGTCATTTTTTATTGTGTTTACTAATTTACTAATAGTATTATTAAATTATAATAATCGGTACAAATGAAAAGATTGTGGCGAGACGAGCTCGCGTCGATCCCCTCGGAGGCGTAAGCGTTGTTTTACGATCGTCGTGCCGCCAACAAACTTCGGCAACTGCTTTATGATCCTAATTTATAAGTGAGCGCCGTCGCGAGTATTTACGACTCTTTCTGGGAGTCGTCCCGCGAGTGCGGTCCCTCTGTCCCATCACGAACACGTTAAACTGCGTTTCACTCACTTGCCGATTTGTAAACAATTAGCTTACGACAAACGGTCATATTTAAAACCTATTTTAGTTATTGAGTGTTTTGTCCAAAGATCCTTCAAATTATGGGAAGATAAGTCCGTGCAATTCAGTCCTACATAGATACTATGCCCCTGTAAGTTTCGATATCAAATAAGAAATTACTTAAATACGGACAAATTATATTTTTATATAATTATTGTAAATACCTTAATTGAGTCTATTTCATTATTTTGTATGCTTTTACATATAAACTAACTATCAAATTACCATTACAATTCCAATTTCACACGGACGACACAACAAATCAGCGAAGACTTGGTTTACGTTGATTTATGAAGGTATAGTAACTTAAGAGCATAAATTAATTTTCAATTTCCCTTTGACGTTTCGCTGAGCCGGCCCGACATGTCTCTCAGGCAAGGTATTAACCCGAACACGACGCCCTGTGCCTATTTGTAGCCTCCCTCCCAATTTCTACTATGACGTTTTTGTTATATCGTCCAATGTTTCGTTTAGAGCTTATCAATTAACTTTACATATATTGTTGATTGCAGCCGCTATTTAAGAGTAACTGAAGATTTATTAAAATTCTCAACATTTCAATGTTTTATAAATTATTGTTTATTAAAAACATTGTGAAGTGTTGTGAATATTTTACCCTGATAATTTTTTGCAAGTACATACATACTTCGCTTCATTGTTTCCTAAGTCCATACGTAAGTTCAGGATTAAACTTTAGAACATGACGTTTGCATGGTGAAAATCGTAGCTGAGTTGTCGACCTAGGTCTAAAAGAGCGGAAGAAAAGTTTGCAAGGTCCCCAAGTCCTATCAGACTGCATCTTAAATACAAAATATTATTCAAATACGCAATTGCATCCCAATGCTATATTCAAAGGGAAACTTCTGGCAACTTATTACAGTATAATACAGTTGAAAACATGAACAAGCATGTAACATTAGTGGCGACAACACACAAGTGTGAGACAAGTTCGACTAGTGTTGGATCACGGAGTGAAACATGCAAAAGCCATTGAGTAACAAAGTGAATGGTGTTTGTGCGACGCCGGCCGGCCCGCGCATTGTGCGCCGTACGTGTCTCATAACTCACAAATACTTATAATCGTACCTTTGTTTTACAATACAGTATATGTTTAGAATGCGGTAAAATATGTTTATTTCTGCGTCACTCAATGGTAGACTGTAAGAGACTCATCATCATCATATCAGCCACAGGAAGTCCACTGCTGAACATAGGCCTCCCCCAATGATCTCCACAATGACCTGTTGGAAGCGGCCTGCATCCAGCGACTTCCTGCGACCTTAGTCAGATCGTCCGTCCACCTTGTAGGCGGGCGTCCGACACTTCGCTTGCCTGTACGTGGCCTCCACTCGAGAACCTTTCGGCCCCAACGGCCATCGGTTCTACGAGCTATGTGCCCGGCCCACTGCCACTTCAACTTGCCAATCTTATGGGCTATGTCGGTAACCTTGGTTCTCCTACGGATCTACTCATTTCTGATTCGATCTCGTAGGGAAACACCGAGCATAGCCCGCTCCATGGCTCGTTGAGTGACTTTGAGCCTTTTAATGAGGCCCACAGTGAGAGGCCACGTCTCGGTACCGTATGTCATCACTGGTAACACACAACTATCGAAGACTTTCGATTTTAGGCACTGAGGTATTTTGGACGAGAAGACGTCGCGAAGTTTCCCGAACACTGCCCAACCGAGTTGGATTCGCCGATTGACCTCTCTCTCGAAGTTGGACCTGCCTAACCGGACCACTTGTCCTAAATAGACATATTCGTCTACAACTTCGAGAGTCGAGCCCCCAACTCCAATGGGGGTGGGCACAACATGGATATTCGACATGATCTTCGTTTTATCCATGTTCATTTTAAGACCCATCTGTTGGGAAACTCGATTAAGGTCTTCGAGCATAGTGCTAAGGTCTTCCAGCGATTCTGCCAAGACTACAATATCATCGGCAAATCGAAGGTGAGTAATATACTCGCCGTTGATGTTGATGCCGAATCCTTTCCACTGCAAGAGCTTGAAGGCATTTTCCAGCGCGGCAGTGAACAGTTTCGGAGATATGACATCTCCCTGTCTCACGCCTCTCTGTAGTGGAATAGCCTTCGTGCTCTGATCCTGTACTCGGACCGACATGGTGGCGTTGTTGTATATACACCTCAACACTTCGATGTACCGATAGTCTATGTGGCACCGCTGAAGAGACTGTAGCACAGCCCGGGTCTCGATCGAATCAAAGGCTTTCTCATAGTCCACAAAAGCTAAACAAAGCGGCAAGTTATACTCCTCGGTTTTTCGTATAACCTGCCGTAGCGTATGAATATGGTCTATGGTACTAAAGCCTTTTCGGAAACCGGCTTGTTCGGGAGGCTGGAAGTCATCAAACTTGCCTTCGAGACGATTTGTGATGACCCTTGAAAACAACTTATAGACATGGCTCAGGAGCGAGATGGGCCTGTAGTTCTTCAGCAAAGTGTTATCACCTTTTTTGAAGAACAGTACCACCACGCTCCTGCTTCATGCCTCCGGCATTGAGCCCTCGAGAAGAACGGAATTGAAGAGCCTCTGAAGGACTTTCAGTATCGGCGTTCCGCCCGCTTTCAGAAGCTCTGAAGTGATTCCGTCCTCACCCGGCGCCTTGTTGTTTTTAAGTTGTTTGAGGGCCATTTCAATCTCAAACAGGCTGATGTCCGGGATATCATCGCTAAAGTGTCGGATTAGCTCGGCTCTCGGGTCTTCGGCCGGGCTAACAGTAGGTTCGGCAACCGAGGTGTAAAGCTGTCCGTAGAACCTCTCGATCTCTCTTAATACCTCTGCCCTAGTCGATACCACGCGGACATCATCCTTTTTCAGCCTAGACAACTGGCTTTGCCCAATAGACAAGTCTCCTGCAAACACTTTGGAGCCTCCGTTCCGCTCAATTGTCGCCTTAATACTCACAGTATTGTGAGCACGGACATCGTGTCGCAAGGACTTCCAGATTCGTCTATTGAGCCGCCGATGCGCTCATTTATACCGTACTCGGGCGCTGTTGACACTATACTGGCGGACCATAGAATGATAGCTCTCACCTGTTTAGGCGTATCACGCACACAGACACATTACGACGAACACACATTAAAAGTAAACACAATATACGAATTCATAAAAAATAAATACAATGATGCAGTCAATAGTTCGTTGTATGATTCAAAATATTTCAACAAAATACGTACTCGTGAGCCTTGGATGAACGAAAATTTAGTTAAACTTTGCATAAAACGCGATTGCATTCTCAAAGAATGGAGAAAGGATACAACAGATAAAATAAAACACCTTAGTTACGTTAAAATAAGAAATACGACTAATAAAGCTATTAAATTTAGCAAAAATATGTATTATAAATCGGAAATAGTTAAATGCTGGGGAAACACGAAAAAAACATGGGAGATCCTGAATAAACTTACTGGAAGATTGACAGTAAACATAGATGAAGGAATAAAAAAAGCTTTCAATAAGCAACATCTCACAGACAAAGAAATTGCAGACATATTTGCACAAAAATTTGATGAAAACGTTAAAAATATACTCCCAACATGTAACATTCAATTAATAAAACAAAATAACGTTACAAAACTAGACTCAACCATATACTTTAAGAAAACCACACCAGATATAGTCCGTAAATATATGAAATCATTAAACCAAAATAAAGGACCAGGCACTGATGGTATAAAAGCGAACATAGTTAAAAAAATATGCATTAAAATAGCAATAGCCATCTCCAATCTCATTAATATAAGCATAAAAAGTGGAATATATCCTAAACCTTTAAAAGAAAGTTGTGTGCGCCCAATATATAAGAATCAAGGCAAAAAAACAGGTTGTAACAATTACAGACCTATACATATACTTCCAATAATTGATAAAATTATAGAAAAAGTAATTTGTGACCAAATGCAAGTTTTCTATAAGAAACAAAATTATATATCAAACAAACAATACGGATTTCAAAGGAACAAAAGTACAACCCAACTATTATCAGCATTTACAGATGAAATTAACAAAAATCTAAACGACAAAATACATATATTAATTTTATTCCTTGATTACTCAAAAGCCTTCGATGTCCTAAATCATAATAAACTATTATGTAAATTGCACGACAGTGGCATTCAAGGGCCGTTATTTAAGTGGTGCCAAAACTATCTTGAAGATCGTTACTTTACAGTAAAAATAAACGAATCATACAGTAACAAAAAAATTATGTTCACAAGGCACAGCACAAGGATCAGTGATTGGGCCACTACATTTTTTAATTTATGTTAATGATTTACCAAACTTGATAAAAAACTGTTCAATATATCAATTCGCGGATGATACCTGTTTGATAATATCGTGCAATAAATTAGAGGTGGCTGAAGTTAAGCTCCAAGAAGACTTTGACACAATTTTGAAATGGTCACATGACGCTGGCCTTGTCTTAAATACACAAAAAACTAAATTACTACATATACACTCAGCGCACAATAAAACTTATCATAACATAAAAATCATCGGTCACAGCCACCTATGCTTACATAATAACTCACAGTACTGCCATGCATATAACTGCAATGAAATAGAAGCAGCGACATCCCAAAAATACCTTGGACTAATATTTGACAATAGGCTTTCTTGGAATATGCACATAAATAGTGTATGTAATAAATTACGAGCCTTTTTGGCTATATTATACATTATAAGAAATAAGATTTCATACAAAACACTTTGATTACTATACAAGGCTATGGCAGAATCCATAATATCTTATGGATTAAGCAGTTATGGGAGGACTTTTAAAACATACATACAAAACATACACACATTACAAGTAAGAATACTAAAAACAATAGTACCTAGGAATATAAAAAAACATATCAAAATCAAGATAATCTACTGTTTAAATATTGTGGAGTACTGCCCATATCCGAGAAAATCAATCATGTTATACTTACAGAAAACTACTTTGATAATAAATACACCACCAAAAATCAAACACAACACAAAATAATTACTAGAGCAGTGACTGCAAACAAGCTTAGGGTACCACCTCACAATAATTTTTATGGTACAAGAACAAAAGAATATTTAATCCCTAAATTGATAAATGAAACTACCTAAACCACTAAAAAATTCCTTAAATAAAAATAACTTAAAAGACAAATTGAAACAATATTACTTGAACAGCTTTTAACAAGTGTAAAATTAAATTCATACATATAAAGGTAAATCATATAAGATAGATAAAAGTAGTATAATTGTAATTTAAATTGTTATAATTTTTAGCTATTTTATATCTTTAATGTAAAAAAAATCCTTGCTTGTTATTGTATTACATTTTATTTTGTCTGAGATGTGATTAATGCGTCACATACAAACCACTATAGGTTTAAGTGATGTTTTATTGTTTATTTATGTGTAAATTCTTATACAGTAAAATAAATAAAAATAAAAATTAAATATGCTTCGGCGTCAACGGAAGACTGCAGCGTCAAAGATCGACGTTCGGCCATGAGGTCAAGAGTCTGGATCGAGAGTTTTTGTGGTCTATCTCTACGGCGAGGTCTAAAATACTTAGATCCCACCGTATGGACAGCTTCTACCAAACCGCTGTTTAACTCGTCCACTGCAAGATTTTCTTTTCTGTAAGAGACTGCCTGTCGCATTTAGTCCGCCTGTTTACTGTTTGTATGCAGGGTATATTCAGGCTGGGACTGAAAACGAAGCCAGATGGTAGTTTCACTGACTTCAGACTCAATGCAACTAAAATTATGAATTTCTATATTTTTTCTAATCGTCCTATTTGGGTGTCAAATACATCGTTTTTCCTAAAATAATAATGTGTGCATTCTTCTACTTTTAAAGATGCTATGGTTCGCAAGGGTTAAATTTATTATTTTAGCAGAAACTATGGATTTACCGTCCAAATATATTTATAACATCCCAAAAAAATGCATTGTGTCTGTCATCCTTTACGGTCGCAGTTTGTATATATCCTGTATAAACAAAATAAACAAATAAAATAAAGATTTCTTTTAAAAGGCAACTAATTGACAAACTTTGAATTCTTATGTAGGTACAGGCATTTGCTTGCTCGTAATAGCTTACAACTAGTGATAACATAACGCCACTGGCATTAAGTTCGCCTTGTACACTTTTCTGTATATGAGGTTGATAAAAAATAAAAGCATATTTTCTAGTACATATGAAGTATCTTGAAATATGACATTCCAAACATACACTACCTATTTATTATAATTGTATTTTATTCTAACTCGATCATAAATGGAGAATCGAAGCGATTTAAGCACTAAAATATTTGGAATATTTCAATCTTGCATACATAAAAACAAGTTCGTGTAATTCCAATGTAATAGTAAAACCGACCAATTTGAGCGTGTCGCCAATGAAAACCTATTTATTCGCAAGCATTTGTATTAAATGATGCGTTGTACGGTTTATTTTTATTGTAGCGACACACGAATTTTATTTAAATTCACTTGTTAGTGCACGTTGGAAAACGTTGTTTAAAACGGTGGTCGGGTTCTTCTGTTTCACCGGCGCATAAAGTACGGCGGCTCGTATTTTCCTGCGATAATTCTAAGCTGTTGCGGTGCCGTACCTCCGCGAACTTTGCCAAGTCGTACAACACCGTACAAGCCGTAACAAAGTATTGCGGTGTTGTAGTGCAGTCGGTTCGGTGCATTGGTTCAAATATCCGTCGACTATGGCTCGACACGAAGGAGGAAGGAGATTTCAATGCGCATGATTTATGGGCCACATAATGGAGCCTTGTAGTGCATTTTGCTGCATGCGAGCTCGACCACCGACTCCACACTAAACATCTTCTACGCGATATGTACTCAGTGGGTTAACTCAAGCATTCCGATTTAATTAAACTTTGTGCTATATTGCGACAACTGTATTCGTTGTAATATATTGCGCGAACAATCTAGCAAGCAGTCGCAGTATACTTTTTTCTTAAATTCTTACTTTGTAGAAATAAAACGAGAGGGATCCACATTTATCCGCGCGGTAAATAATAAACAAGATTTATACATTGTTTACTTAATAAGTAAATGGGCATTTATACAATAAATAAATATAGGTTGCGATGTTAATTTTATGTTACAGAAGAAACGGAAGAAACATTTATTTCATTTATTTAATAAGACACGTAAGCGAAATCAGGTGTATTGACAGGCTTTTAATAAATCTCACTATCTCTCAGCCATAAAAAGTTCACTAAATATAGGCTTCTCCCAAGGATCTCCACATTGACCTGTTATCACAATTTATTTCAACTATTGATTGCAATGACACGATGCCCAATAGAAAATTTCGGCACCGGATCATCGGCCGTCAATGTCACTACGATGCTTAGCAAATTGTTCAAAAAATGAGTGCTCTTGATAGCACGATCCTGATATGCTACCTTGTATTTGGCAGATACTAAGAGAGACAATTCTATAAGCCAATTTAAACAAATTGAATCATCAAATCTTATGTGACTTACAATTTGTGTACATTAGTCTTCATAATAATGTAATTAATATTTAACATATTTCCAAGTATAGGTGGAATTAGTTCGCATATGTGACCTAATTACAAGATACCAAAATGGCTGAACTGCAACAGCCAATGTAGCATTAATGCGGCATTTATTTCAATACATATTTAAAATAACTTCATGCGTTTTGTCGGACTATTTCACGGAAAATTAAATTAATTTGCATAACATTGGTTTAGATACGATAAATATTTGGCGTGCCTTAGATTTCATGTTTATTTATCATTGTAGTTATTCTCTATTTTTGGATATATTTCGTGCAAAATGGTAACCGTGGATTATATGGTTATGTAGATGGAAAACATATAAAAAATCGTATAAAACTTTTTCATACGCACTTTGGGGGTTAGTGTGCGCGACTGTACTTTTAACTTGTTATGAATTTTATATGGGAAATCTGTTAAGCCGCGTATGTGCGTATTTCATGTCATCTGTCAGCGCGCGCATGTATGGTATTTGTAGCGCAAAGTACTGCGTTATTCAACTTAATAGCCATTAGTTTGGTTCGTTAGCGGAATATTGCTAACGAATGTGCGGCGCCGCGCATTCCGGCCGCGCGCAGTCGCCGCCTGCTGAAACGCTCAATTAGCACATGCTGCTAAACTATCCACAACACTCCACGCTGCATTTGTCCTACACCACAAATTACATGCGACTTTTTACATTCAACCATTCACCGGCGTTTTTGAGGGCTTCATTGATTAATTGACTCGCGCGAATATGACCTCTCGTTGCATCCGTCACAGCTGATCAGCTATTTCTATCGTTAGGTTATGGAGAGTGGACTGCGAATATAAACTGTCACAGCAACGGCTTTAAACAGAATCCAGTCTAGGTTATTTTAGTCTAGTCACAAATTCTGAGCGGTAGCCTCGTAATGGACTTTATACATTTTTAGACATCAGAATTTCTTTGACAAAGCAACATAAACATAGAAAAATAATGTAAATATACAATCAATCTTTATTAGTTTGATAGCCTGTAGACTATTAATAAAGTACTTTTTTTAGAGTAATTCAATAATACGCAGACGCAATACTTTTAAAACATTACTATTATTTATCTCAAAAGATAAAAAGGTAGTCTTATTAAGGGGAATCTGGAAACAGAGGAAGCTCAGAAGTCGAGTTGCCGTGATGTAGATGATTAATATGGCTCATTTGGGGCACGCGCGGCTACGGAGCGGCTACGAGGCTACGGCTACGAGTCTGCGAGCCGCGCCTGTGCTACGCGATGCTACGTGCTCGTTTCCGCGTACATCGTTTACGCTTCCGCACTGAGAATTTATTATGGCTCTACCCATTTCTACCTAATATCAGTACGTATTTAATGCAATAGACATCGCTGTGAATTATTGGCGGCCATTACGCTTTTTGTATACGAGACACGTTTTGAAAAGATTCTAAAATGTTGAAATCAATATAATATGATTTAAAAATACTAATGCTACATATAGTTTTTAATATAAATATTTTATTTAGTGTTATCTTTACGGTTTATGGGCTTACAATTTTTCCTATCTATTGTTTGTTTTTCTACGTGGTATTTTGTCATTTTTTTCACCGTTTTAACTCACGAAGTGCGAGGTACGAGGCAATACCGAGGTATTATTCGTGTAATTGGTTTCTAATGCCACGTAAACCCCATAAACGTGTTGGGAGAGTGGACCGGGAGATAAAGTGAACCCAACGTTCTTACACTCATTCCCTTTACATTTTTGATGTTCCTTTTTGCTATAATTTTGTTTACGTTAAACATTTCTGAATATGAAACAAAATAGTAGTGCAACGCTATATGCTACTTGCGGCAGGTTATATTGAATAAAAGTATAGTATAAGAAGTATAAACATCAGCGAAAATGGACCATGAACGGGAATAGTTATGAATAATACATCAAAAAATTGTATAATTTATTAGTCATAATACATATTTCCATTTATTTTTAAAAACCCGGATAAAAAAGGAAAACTTAAAGTGTTTTAATAATATTGAACGCATATGAGTGCGTTCCATCAGTCATACTTTGTTTTAAAATAAGGTTTTAACTACAACGTTGAAGGTAGTACTAAATTAAAAATAAAGTGTAGGTATTTTCTATGACACATGACTTTTCTATGCGCTGTCATTTTGGTTTCGTTTGATTTTCGGTTTACGACTACTGTTTTATATTTGTGACATGGCTTTAATCACAGACTCCGAAATACCCTTGTATTTCTGACCACTTTGTAAGATTGACCATTCGATAACGATAACTGTTTGTGATATGGTTTAAAGTGTGAAGTATTATCATATTTACAACATGAATGCGGAGCAACAATGTGCTCCTCAACAATTTTTTATTGTATTCAATGCAATACCCGTCTTATTATACTCATTTCTGTAATCAGTGAGTGGGTCTATCCATTAATCGAATCGTTTTTTTATTTAGCCATGAATCCACAAGGTATCCTATTTACGATTTAGTCAATATGGTTTAGTATCCTGGAGTTCCCACAGAATTAGTGTATGTGTTTTGATGAAAAACAATGATGCAAAACTTCCAAATTAGGCAGAGACGAAATAACTATATAAGTATTATTGCAACTGTGTAGTAGGACTTCGCACAGTAATGTTGCTGTCCCTGTAGAGTTCTTAGATTATATTGTAATAAGAGAAGATGAGAAATAATTTAAAAATATTTTCTGCGTTTTATTTTACTGACCACTGCTTATTATATTCCTATTCTAACATATAGGGGGAATTTTTCAAGTGTGTGTGAATGGCCGAATACGAAACTATGGAAAATAGCGAAAAAGTACTCAAAACAGCCTAATAAATTCTGATATAATTCTGCGAAATAATGACAGCAAAATACTACATTTTTTCTCATTACATTAAGGCAACACAGGAATGGGGTACACCATATTCAACGGCTACTTAGTTTTATGACAAGGGAAATTATAGAGCATAGTAATTACTAAGCCATCATTATGATTTAGTACACTTTTCGTCCTAGGGACCTGGTAACCATAAAACCACCCTACATTAGGTATATTTGACAACGACAATGACATTATAATGTGCTATTTTTTATTAGTATAATCGTAACCTAAAAAGTTACAAATATATGCAATATTCTAAAATCTCCAGCTTTGCAGAAATCTTTTTGTAACTGGACATCATTCCTCATGCACTTTACAACACAATAAACTATATCCCAGCTATGTACAATATATTTCTTTGTCAGGTCCCGATATGTATGGACGCGACCGATGTTCTTTATTTATCTGTTGTCTAAAAAATTTTTTTTGTTTTGTATCCTAAAAGTATTTCAAGTCTAAATATCTTATGTACTCAGCGATGAACGAATAAAACTGCCTAATATGAAGGCAAAGCATACGCTTCAACATTTGCTCTCCCCCTTTTTATTGCATTAGGATTACCCTAAATCTTGCGGGAGGCACTTGCTTCAACGACTGTGTAAGGGAAACATCGCCTCTTGAAATCTAACTGCAATTTACAAAATTTGTTAAATAAACTTTCAATGGTTTGTTTTTGTATGGTTTTTTGTAGGAACTATAAATGTTGATAAAGAAATAGTAGGCTTGTTTAAGTTGGTCAGCTGTTATTTTGCGGTTCTAGGTTCGATTCATTCTTGAGCAATCTGCTTATTTATAATTCTTAATTAAGGTTCTCCAATAGCATACACATTATATACAAGTTTTAAAATATAATTTTTACAAGTTGCTTTCCGATGTATATACTAATTACAGGAGAACACACAGCATTCACAAAAATTACACACGCAAATAAAAACAAAGAAAAATACACATAACGTAAAAAAAAAACAACTAATCAAAGAATGAACTAATTAGTAACTGCTTAGTTTAATTTATTCGATATAGGCACCCCATGTGAGTATACCCTCATTCTCAGCATAGAACAGGAATAAGCTCGGTGAACTATATTATGTGAGCCTTGTTGCCAGAAAGGCCTTCAGGAATACAGTAGTAAGATTTTGTTTGTATGACATTATAAGACAGACATAGTAACCTATTTTTGTGAATTGGTAGCATTTTCTCATCTCTATCTTTCATCATCATCATTACTGTCATCTCAGCCACAGGAAGTCCACTGCTGAACATATACCTCCCCCAAGGACCTCCACATCAACCTGTTGGAAGCGCCCTGCATCCAGCGACTTCCTGCAACCTTAGCCAGGTCTCCCATCCATCCACCTTGTACGTGGCCTTCACTCTAGAACCTTTTGGCCCCAAAGGCCATCACAGTTCTACGCGCTATGTGCCCAGCCTACTGCCACTTTATTTTACTAATTCTATGAGGTATGTCCTCTATCTTTATTAAATGAAATTAACATATATTCTACGCTTACAAAATCAGACAATGTAACTCGCAAGTCTGACTAACGTGAAACTTTGCTCCTACATTAATATAATAATTTCGCTCCAGACATGTTTTCCCAAGGGTGAAATCATAAAGGGATACAGAACCAAAACCCGTCCCAATACAAAATCATGTTGAAAAGTTTAAATGCATGTTGGGCGAGAGCCTTGTACATCTTATGTAACCTGGCGAAGATGCTTGGTGGAATTTTTCAGTTGCAGCGCCCCTGTCGCGCTCTGATCCTCGTAAATTTATGGCGCCGCGCCCCCACGCTGCCCAGTTTCACGAATATCGGATAGGCTACTTTTGTACACGTCGGACGGTCACATTTGTTCTTCGGACAAAGCGGTTTCAAACTTGCTCATATTTGATTCATGACAATGTTCATTTATATATTACTCATTTAAAAGTATCAAGTGAAATTGCTAATTACAAGTTTCAATTTTAAGTGACAAATTTCATTCTCACGTGCAACGGCAAACCATTTTTTTTTACTAAAATAAATGGTGAATATTAATGTAAGGATGTGTCAGAATAGCTATTATATATTGCTACGATCAAAATACACGTTTTGTACGCTATTACCTTCACGGGTTCGCGATTATTCAGGTTTTTTATTTCGGTCAACGAATTTTATTTAATTACGAATGATTGGCCGCAGCTCCGCTCGTGTGGTAGCCGGAGTAAAAAACAAAATTGATGGCTAAAAACTAAAAGAGAAACTTGATGGAGCCATCTGCTTTTTGTACGTTTTATACGTTTTCCCGAAATTTCTAATGGTGATGTCTCGTTTATCGTGATGACTGTGTTTGTATCAATACTATGAGCTAACCGGAATATGTTTTTTTTTTAACATGCAATAAATAATATACATGTAATTCATTGCACATGAATAAAATGGCCGTTTGTGAGACCGATAAGTTTATTGTACTTCCTGATACCTACGACATAAGACTCGATCTTAGTGTGGGGGCAGGACTATGTATGTGACTGTTGGGTGTATTTATTTAGAAAAATAGTAAATAAAGTCCCTATAATTTTAACAGCCTTCGTGACGCAGTTCGTTAGACGTTGCCCGTCAAACGAGAGGCCGGGGTTCCATCTCCGAACTGAAACAAATATTAATGTGAACCACAGGTATTAATTTAGGGTTTGGGTGTTAGTGAGAAAAATAATCTCTTATGTGTGTGTGTGTGTGTGTCTGATACCCACGACACAAGATTCGATCTTTAGACTATATAAGACTGTTGAGTGTATTTGTTATTGATATTTTTTTATGATCGGACTAAACTTTGTTGGCGATATCAATCTGCATAAGTACATATGAATAATGTAAGCGAAGCATAGACCCACATTGAAATTCTCTCCTGCGTAGTACTTAGTATGGACAGCACGCAACACATTACGAACAACCAGACTGGAAAACAAACAAATATTTACCCTACCGGGAAACAAACCCGCCTTTGTTTCACTGACAGATTTTACTACTGAACTAACCGAGTCCTCAAACAATAGTTAACCCAAGTAAGACCTAAAAACAAACAGAATTTTGCGACATCTAATTCAAATTTCCTTGTCCATAATTAAAAAGAAATCCAAAAAATCCTGTATGACGTATTGAGATTTACAACTGTTAAACACAGGCCTGCATGTCGTTACTTCGAATAGCGAACTTGCTATAGTAATTGTGGAGCTATAAAATACTTGTTTGAACAAAACGATAAAGTACGATTTCGTGAGTATAAAACTGCAGTGTGTATGTGTTGGGCGTAAAAACAGGATGTTTTAATGGCAACAATACGCGCGGGAAGTCGCCTGCCGCCGCCCGCCGCCGTTCGACCTCGCCAAATTGGAATTGTAAAACCAAAATCCATGGATTCCGCGCCACACTATCATAATATAGGAACGCTATTATTAATAAATGATTGTAAACAACATTGTATTCGTAAATTTGGAAATAAAATATGCAAGTAGCAATTATTGTTAGGAACTTGTTAAGGTATTAATTTCAAAACATTGCGTGTTATCAAATGAGAGCCAACCTTTGTTTAGATATTATTGGAATTTTAGTCATCCAAATAACAGTGTATACAGGGTATATCAAGACTGCTACCGAAAACGAAGCCGGGTGGTAGTTTAAGCGACTTCAGACACAATGCAACAGAAAAAGTTGCAAAAATATCGTCAATTTTTTTTGTTATTTTTTTCCCATGACCATATTTGGGTGGTAAATACATTTTTTGCTAAAATAATAGTGTATACCCTTTTATTTATTAATAATCTAAGGTATAAAAGTGTTTAAATTATTATTTTAACAAAAACTATGGATTTACCATCCAAAAATTACGTTTAAATGTTTAAAAAATCATAAAAAATAACTGTCGCGTTTCTTTGCGAAATTTTTAGTTGCATTGTGTTTGTAGTTACTAAAACTACCACCCAGCTTCGTTTTCGATAGCAGTCTTGAGATACCTTGTATTATTTTGGGCCCTAGAAAATTAATAGTTTTACGTTTTTTCTCGTACCTCTGTCGTGTTATTTTGTTTCTAATTAGCGACAATTTTATTTATATATATATATTTTTAATGATTGCTTCTCAATAAACGAAATAAAAATTACAATAGTATTTTGATGATGAATTTTGGTAACTATCATTATAATCGTAAATGCGTTAAGTACTTAGGATTACCGTAATATATACTACTAACTAAAAATAGAAATTGGCATTTTATATGTACTTACACTACTCTACAAATTGAAATGCTAAACTATAAATCGATACATATCACGGCGCACTCAACTAAACAGTCCGTCGGATCTTAAACATTTGCGTGACGCGCTTTGTGTATTGCTTGAGAGATATTATTCTTTCAGAATCCCGTACGCCGACAAGATTACTCCGGAGCCGATCCTACACAACAATGCGGACCGCGGCACAAAGCCAGACTCGATCAGGAATAGTTATAATAGCCAATTCAAAGTTGGCATTTATGGTTGGAGGAAGAAATGTCTTTATATTCTTGTCATGGCGCTCATGTTTATGATGATCATTAATCTCGCACTGACGCTATGGGTTCTGAAGGTTCTCGATTTTAATTCCGTAAGTTTATGTTGTATTTGCGGATATGGTAAAGTTTTAAACGTTTTCTGTTGTTTTTTATATTGATGTGGCAGTTTATTACTTATTATTACGGGCCTGTAGTGTCCCACTGCAGGGCAAAGGCCTTCCTTTCCGCTTTTCATGCATCCCGTTCAAGCGCTTTATATGATCAATTATTTACTAACTGTTTATTAGCGTTTTTATTTCTGTACTGCCAAATTGCTAACTGATATAAAAAAAATTGAAATATAGCCTGGAATCTACTATTTAAGTTTTAAATTAATTAAATTTTGTCGTGTGTAACTCTTTTAAAATTAATGCTTGATTAACCAGTTTTCTTATAAATAAGTTAGTATCAATATTCACCCCAACAAATTGTTTGCAGGAAGGTATGGGCCAATTACGCGTCGTGCCGGGTGGTCTCCAGCTGCTAGGCCAAGCGTTAGTGCTGGACTCGCTGTTCGTCTCTAGCATCAAGTCGCGGCGGGGACAGCCAATCTCGATCGAATCGTCTAGAAACTTCACCGTTTCCACTCGAGACGCACACGGACTACTTCAAAGTAGATTATTTTTAGGTAAGTTAATTTCTAACTCTTTGAATTAACAATAATTTTATCATCATAGTTATATTATTTGATTTGATGATGACGAGATTTTTAATTAAATCTTGTTATAGAAGTATTTTTAGTAAGCTTGTGCCTTTAACCTTTAAAATACTAGTCCATTTTAAGAGCGTTTACACCTTGCGCGCAAAGTCAACTATAGGTATTTCTTCGTTAATTTCACGCACACATAAGCGACCAAAGCTATGTGCGTAGAGCTGCCGCGTCGGCGCGCTATACAGTCAGCGCAACCAACTTTGATCCGTGCGCTTCAAAATTCTATTATTGAATTGAAATGTAACTTATGATTTATATATTGGTAATATTATATCATAAAAATATTTTATTTACATTATAAGTAGACAAATATTACTGTGCAAGCAATGAACAATACAAATTTAGATACTAATCATATTTTCGTTATTATTACATTGTTAAGTTGCATTCAAATCAGTGTTCAATCAGTAGACACTACGGACGTTTATTAATAATTTCGTGTTCGAATACATGAAAAGAGTTAGGGGCCTTACAACCCCTTACAATTACGAAATATATTTAATTTTATATTACAATACATAACATAATTTAGCCTCGGAATTACATCCCATTATATTATCTGAAACATAATTTATACTCACTACAAAATCATTGTAGGTAATAAAAAGAAAAAATATGTTTTACTACCAAAGTACTAAGATGAGAGAAGTGGCAATCGCAGTCCGCGCGTGGCTATTTTTACGACGCACGGCAAAAATCGACTGCAGCCAGGCCGGAGCGACGAGCGATACATCCTCCCTCTAGAAGGCCTTGCGGCGGTCTGATTTGATGCACGGCGGACAGCGTGTTTTATAGTGGTTTTTAAAATATTTGTAGAAAACATGAAAACTAATTTTATTGAAATATAAAAATGGCAATTTATTGATAAGATGTTCTTCTATTATAATATGCAATTGCTATAAAAAATTATGTACGATGAGTTGGTGAAAAAAAAATATGTTCTTGACAAGAGTTTCTGAATAATTTCGCATTGTTTAAATTTTTATTTTCAGGAACTAAACATAAAAAGATTATTTTGCTCAGCAAAATCCCCCCATAAAGGTCTTATTAGTCGGATAGTATTTTTATTTTCATCTTATATTTAGTGATTTCGGATATCTTAAACTTCTAAATTGCCACTTAAAGCCTAAATAACGAAATTAGTGTTCAGTAATCCTTATAGTACTCACAAATTATCCATCAATCTATAATGTTTTCCACCAAAATCCCTAGATGACAACCTTTTCTAAAATTAGTACTAATTATTTTTCCTTGAAATTGTTTATTGGTGGCTATTAACTCATTTGAAAAGTCCTGTTTTTTTAGCCAAAAAGCGCTTAAAGGGTATTAACGCTCTTAATACTCATTTACAATAACATTCTATGAAAATATGAAAGTTATGCTATAGTAGGTATATTACAATAAATAAATTAGTGCAACAATAAATATAAATATATTTTCTCAACCACCATCAAATCATTACCTACTTTCTGAGCTACATATTAATGACCTACTTAATTCCTAGGTCACGATCGCTTAGAAGTTAATGTGGGTCGTCTAGAGGTGCGGGACTCCCGAGGGGCTCTGTTACTGGGGGCTGGTCAAGACTCGGTGACTGTTGGAGCTGATACCCTCACAGTATCCAGTCCTGCTGGGATCACCTTACATACTGCAGCGCAGACCTCACTCGTCAAAGCACCACCTTCTAAGCAGTTAGTGTGAGTAAAAACCGCATGAAGATTCTTTTTTAAATTTTCAAATTACTACACTCGGATTATAGACGCGTAGCCGGCTTTTCTAGAAAGATGAATAGGGTAGGAAACTAGTCAGGAGGAGGAAAAAATATTGGATCTGCAGTATTATCCCTCATCTATCGAAACACGATAGCAAAACCGTCGCTACCCGTCGGTATTTCGAACAATACTTAGTAGTTTCAAATTATTCGATTCATTGTTACAGTAACCCAAGGTGTTTATACCTCTACCATTTTCCAAAAAAAGCCTGTATAACCTCTCCACGAAATTTTATTCCGTTTCCAACATGTTGTCCTCATCAAAGCATGTATTAAACATATTGATGCACGGCAGGCTCGAGTCCCCGACGCGCTCGTTGGAGATGCACGCGGCACAGAACATCGCGCTGGAGTCGCGCGCGGGCGACATCAGCGCCACCTGCCTCACCACTTTCAGACTAAAATCCGTCGCTGGTTCGGTAAGCTATTGTAATAATGCAATAATCTATTTCAATGCTTGGCTATATGGAATTTTGATGTTTATTTATTGGATATGAATTTAAAAAGTTTGAAATAGAATTGTTTGTAAATTATTTATAAGTAAGTTGAAGTTTGTTTATAACGAAACAGCTTTAAATCTAGAAGAAGCATTAGCATTCTTTTTCGGAGAAATTAGTTTTTTTTTGGCCGTAGTGCTTTTTTTACATTTACTTCTTTATGTTGATTGCTTGTCGCTGAAGATGATTGGTAAGATAGAATAAATGGTACCTTTTATTTTTTTTCTAATTCGGCAATATTTTCAGATACGGTTAGACGCTCCGAGCATATACATGCCAAAATTAAAGTCAGCTCTCCCGCTGCCAACATCAGCTGCACATTCGCACGACCCTCACCACCAGAATATTTATCAGTTATGCGCGTGCGCAAACGGAAAGTTGTTCCTCGCGCCGCCGCACGGCGCCTGCGTCGCCCGGGAGGAGAGCTTAATCTGTCGATGATAAACTATTAATCGATATTTTTAAATAGGTGTGCATCGTTGCTTTTGATTACGTACGCTTTGTATATTTTCTTAATGATTTATTCATCAAAATAATGTTGTGATTAGATAGTCGCAGTCGAGGTTTTTGTATGTAGATTAAACAGAATCATTTCTATTATTTAAATGGTATTTAAATATCTTTTAATGTAAAAATGAATAAATAAAAACAGTATGAAATATCACTTTCATATTTAAAAACTGACAAAGTTGTTTATCAAACGAATGTGTAGTATAATGTCGAATTAAATATTGTTTGAACCAATTATAAATAGATCATTTTCATAGTTGTCAGCATGACGGGCATACACTGTGGGCATATCGATAATGAACATGTTACTGAAATAATGGTTTCTTAGATTTACGCGAATGTTACACATTGAAATAAAATTATTATTTACGGATTTTATCGCGGATTTGGTTTATTTTTTACATTGTTGACTTCCAGACGTTTCGATTACTTTATAGCTTTCGTGGTCACGGAAAGAGCCGGGAAGTTAAAAATGTAAAAATTAAACCAATTCCGCGATAAAATTCGTAAATAATGGTTTTATTTCAGTATGTTACTGGGATGTCATGGAACATGTGTTAGATTAAAATTAATGTTCTATAATACTTCAATTGTACGACTACAACGACTTTCAAAACGTATCAAACCACTATTGTAATAACTAGTGCCTTTTCGTCTCATTTAGAATAACAATTGGCCGAGCAATTCATTGTCAATATTTTTATGTGGATCCCTTTCAATTATTCGGAGAAATATCGTCAATTTTATTCATAAAAATAAATTCTAATCTTTAATAAAAAATGAACAAAGTTTGTTATGTTGTATTACATATTATTTAAGAAAAGTTATTAAACTTGTCATCGGTATTTAAATTATTATATTTTTGTATTTTCGTGCTTGATGAAAAGAGTTAATGTCTAAATATTTTTGCGCGCAAGTCAAACTTAATTATACCTCCAGGAGCCGTGATACATATGTACGCTCATATGCCATAGTTTACAGAAAATTAAAATAGCCCACTTTGAATAACTAAATACTACTTTGAAACCAACAATTTTGCAGAATTGTCTGATTTAAATTCACTTGAGCAATATTTAATACATTTTAGCTTAGGATTCCGTACCATATACTGCGAGCTTGAAAACTAACACTAAATACAGACGTTTTATCGTCCTTTATAAGTGTAGTGAGTAACATTATAGTACTTTAACTGATTGTACATAAGCATTCGAATTATTCAGCGTCTACGAGAACAGAACTTTGATTTTATCCTAATAAGATTTACAAATTTAATATTTGCTTATTCCCGCTACATACCAATGTAAAATCTAGATTAACTAACAGTGTATTAGTTTTAAAATTTGTTTCTCATTTTTAAGACTACGTTAAAGCGTTAATTGTTATTAGATGTTATCTTTTATAAAGAAATATGCGTAAAATATATAAATCTTTGCTAAGGTAGTAATAAAACTTTGTATAGATCTTTAGTAAACGCGTTGTATATCTGTCTGTCTGTTGACATAATTGTATAATTATCTAGCATTGTTGATATTGTTGTAAATATACTTTGTAGAAAAACATA
Organism: Hyles vespertilio; assembly: GCA_009982885.2. Taxonomy (NCBI): domain Eukaryota; kingdom Metazoa; phylum Arthropoda; class Insecta; order Lepidoptera; family Sphingidae; genus Hyles; species Hyles vespertilio. The sequence goes on along the minus strand of CM042816.1, from coordinate 9,921,890 downwards.
AGTACATAATGTGTATAATATTAAAATTGTTTTAGTGCACCCCGCTCTTAAAAATATTCAGCTATGTGAGAGTAATTCCTTAAAACTGAAAGAACCAAGGGACGTTGTTGTTTACAAGCAAATTGTTTTTACTCAAAGCAAAGCAGCTGCGCTTTCTTTGAACAGTCGGTATTGTTTTCTTAGCTTTTACTTTGTTCCGTATGCGTGACGTCATAGATATTCTGCTATACATAGTAATTTCTTAGGTTCAAATTCCACGTAGATTTGCCTACAAGTGTTATTAAAAAATCACAGCGGTAGGGAATATTTAACGATATTAATTAAATTTAAAGATATTATTTAAATTCATCAACTCTAAATAGGTAAAATAAATACTTATAATATGACATTTCAATATATCGCTTTAAATGGAACTTGACGACAGCATACACGAACTTATGAAATTTTAGCTTGTTGGGTGTATTGTTTTACGTTTGTTTATGTTATTTTGTGTTTTCTTTATATTATTAAAAATTAAAAAAAACATTATAACATGCATATTCCCTATTTAAAATTAAAGTTCATAATGGAACGGCGCAGGGTCACTGACACGGTATATCATATCCTGTAAAAAAATTCCAAGTCTCGCAACTCAGGTTTTCTACCGCAAAAAGTTGTGAGATGCATGTAATACCAAGTCGATTAATTTATTTAGTCCTTGCTTAAGGGACCTTCAGTATAAAGAATTTACGTAAGTTATTATCATATGAATATTAAAATTTCATTACGTGTTAAATAAATGGATCGACTTGGCCATTGCATGAAAACATAATGTATCGGACAATTTATACATAATGCTGCTGGCCAAGTCGATCTATTTATTTAACACGTAAAGAATTTTTAATATTCATATGATAATAACTTACGTAAATACTTTATACAGAAGGTCCCTTAAGCAAGGACTAAATAAATTGATCGACTTGGTATTACATGCATCTCACAACTTTTTGCGGTAGAAAACCTGAGCTGCGAGACTTGGAATTTTTTTACAGGATGTTTTTGATGGGATCACACGTCTTTTTGTAGAGTCCTACTTTTTTCCTTTTCGGTACTTTTTACTTCTAGAATATCACTAACGATTTTTCTTAAAACCTCTGTCTTATGGACTTTTCTTATTTTTCTAGGTATCAATTTATCACAAATATAGTGGATTTGTAAGTGCGTGGTGGCCTGTTGGTAAACGAACTAGACGCGGCTGCCAACATGTTCACGGTGGTCGCGGGTTCAAATCCCAGGGCACACCTCTGACTTTTCATGTGTGTATTGACAGTCAATCACCATGCACTAAAACGGTGAAGGAAAACATCGTGAGGAAACCTGCACACCATAGCGATTTATAAGAATTTCTATGGTATGTAAGTCCGCCAACTCGCACTAGGCCAGCGTGGTGGACTATATGGCCTAACCACTCTCAATCGTACTTTCGATTGTAGAGGAGGCCTGTGCCCTGCAGTGGGACGTATATGGGCTGATACAATACAATAGTGGATTTGATTATTACTGTTCTTTTTTTCATGGTACCTGATATTTTCGAGCTATTTAGTCTATTTATTTGCTAGTTTTTCTTCGTCGTGTTTTTCTAGAGGAATATTGTACAGTTTCATGGGCTGAATACACCCTTTCCCTCTCTTTACCCCCTCCTGTTATGCCTCATATATATAGACACCTATCTACAACTATTATTCCATTATATACGGGTACAATGATTCATTAACTGCAAATGTAACTTTGTAATCCTATACATTTATATGGGATTACAAAGTTATTCACGCAGTTGGTGTATCTAGAAAACTAGACAAAATTATGAAATGTTTGAATTTTCCCTTACTTAAGACACTAAATACTAATTATATTCGAAATTTGAAGGTTGTATGTCTGCTAGAAGTGCCTTACACTTTTGATGATTGGTGAGTCAGTCAGTGAGTGACAAAATTAAGAAAGTTTGACTAGTTACAATTCCTAAATTAGTGGTTCAAATTGAATGAAATTTTAAATATACCATGTTTACACAATGCCTGCTTAGCAACTGAAAATTCATTCTTGCTTTAACCACAACGAAGTTATGGGGGGTTGAAAATGGTCTGAATTGCTTCGAGAAAAGGATGGTACGACTGTGCCGCTTTTTAGCTCGACTTGGAGGGGGCACTGCCGTGCCCCCAGATTCGAACACGAAATAACTTGAAGGGTTTGATAATATAATTAGTTTTAAATGCAGTGCTCCCAGTACAACCAACAAGACACCCATGCACTTTAGTTATAAATGTTGGAATCAGTAACTAATGAAGACGCTGAAATGTTAACTTGATTTAGCTCGGGAATGGACTGGCTGACTCAATGGAAGTACCCGCAAGTCAATGTGAGTTTACCCCCACCACTGTATCTAATTTCTGTCTATTGTGTTTCATAAGTAGCATCTGGATAGGTCACTTCACACTGAAAATACAATGTGGTCAATGGATTAATGTCATCTGTTTCTATTTTTGCTTGTGTATCTAATGCAACTATTTATTCAAAGAATGTCACATTTATTATTAATAATTTCACTATGCTTACTTAAATCAAAGTATATTGAATTGGCAGTTGAGAATTCAAAGGTAATTATGGCCTACGAGATATAGAGCGGATATGAAAAAAAATACTTACTTAAAAAACAACACAATATTTTAACACTATCTAATCAAATTGGTGTCCGATATTTCTTATATTATGGAGAAATATGTAAGGAAAAAATATACATAGTGAACAAATATTTAATGTTATAGGATTTTATTCTGGAGCTATTCCGGGCTCCGATGTAATGTGAAATACACTACACGGTAGAAGCTGGTTTAAGCCCTTACCTCCGAGGCGGTATCTTAAATCAACTTACCACAGCTCGTTAGTAGCTCTTCGTTTATTATTAAATACCTCTACATTCATTATTGTATGAAATAAAATTATTATAAAAATAGATAAAATTTTCTGTGACGGTGTTTAATTTAAAACTAATTTAAATGGCATAAAATATGCAACTATATTTTTCGTATAGTTCGATTTATTGCTCTCTCTCTCTCTCATCAGCCATAGGAAGTCTAAACAAAGGCCTACTTATGGATCTCCACGTCAACTTAAAAATATTTCTATTTATTTTTTTCCATTGTTCGTCGAAGATAAAATTTTATATTACGATGTTATTCTCAGGACAGGTAAGACGGATTTCCAACAGCAAAAAATGTGCTCGAAAACGGTTTCACAATATTATTTTAAATGTGTGTCAAAATTATAAGATTCACGCAATTACGTACACCATAAAAGTCCTTCTTTATCACTTGAATAATATCAGCTGTAGCAACTCAAGCTGGTTTCAAAGGAAGAGTTTCAAAAATGTTCTCGTGAGAGAATTCACGTCGAGTTTTCTTACCGTTGTCTGGCTACATTACTGAGATGCGCATCACATGCCTCATCCACTGCATTACAAGCCTTGTATCGCTAAATGCACTCTTATTAAAAATATTTACCGGGACGTGATATATTTACGGCGCTGTTAACGCTTCTAACAACGTAATAAATATTTGTACCAGACAAATAATTACACAACAATCAATACGCTGGCGTTATTGTGAGGCACAATGAATCCGTCGGTGAACAGTCGCTGCTAAAGTTTAATTAAAGATTCATGATAAATTGTCGCAGGAAGCTGCATTCTGCGCGGAGTCTCGCACGTGAATAACGCTCGTTCCGCGAGCACTTAAATAACTTAAGCCAGTAACCTAACAATAAATTCATGAGCCTTCAGCTCCTTTTGTTTGGGCCCACCGCGTTTTCGCAACACTAATTGGCAGGAAAGCCTCCTAAAATGATCACAAATGGGCCACCTTGCGGAGTATTGTACACGTATTATACCCCGTTTATACGCTAACTTGGTTATTGTCGCGTGCATTTATTGTCCTTATAATTGATATCTTTATACTACAAATCAAGTTTAATTTTAATAAATATTTTTTTAGACTTTAAGGTATTAAGGTTCTACTGTAAAGTTCTACTGTATGATTTAAAATGCGTATAATTGTTGACAAAAGTCAGCACCTTAAGGATCCCAAGGCATCAAGAGCAATGAAATTAAAAGTTTAGCATTGTACATTGCATTAAATTGCGTACTGAGAAATATTATTAGTTTCACAGTACCATCTACACCTAATTGAATTTCAGAGTCCTTTGTTGTGGCATAGCCGTGCGGGAACTCTTAAAGCCATTTCAAAGACACCTCGCTTCCAGTCCGCATCCATGAGCGAGAGGAAATAAAGTTATGATTTATGTAGTGAAATATGTTTCAGACGGAGGACCAACGCTTACGCCGTCTCCGAATCTTGCTTACGCCTCCTGTCGTTGACAGTATAAATTCGTACCAAACGTGAAGACAATCGTTCAGTTACATACCTAATGCGAATCTCATGACCATGCCGATATTTTTGTTATTTTAGAAGAGCTGGCACCGGAGCACCGGGTAACCAGATGCGCTGAGATGGTTTGGAAAATAAAACTGTTTACTCGTTGCAGAAAGTAGAAAAAATATCACGTAATTTTGTTGTACAACTGTATTCTATAATATAATCTACGTCGGTTGTAAATGATGAAAATTAACTTCAATATATATCGCCTAGGAACCTTTTTTTCCAACTTAAACTTCCACATTTCAATAGCGAGCATTAAACTATGTCCATTGTAGCGGTGTACCTACAATTTGATTGTCATTAACTTCCATTATTCGGGTCACTAAAATGCGCCCTATTTGTAATAAATTCTATAATTTCAATAAAGTCAAACTTAACTCTTTACTATCGGTTTAAAAATCCCTATACTGCAATTTACTGATTTTATAATAAATAAAATTGAATCATATGATGCAACCAAAATTTTAATAATTAATTAACATTTCATAAATTATTTATGAATGTTGTTAAAGTAGACATTTACACAAGGCAGTGTGTTGTAGTTTCGCGTGACACTGAGCTCGTGTTTCTTGGCCCGATTTGACGGAGGTCGAGTGTGGTCTGGCTCGATTAGCCAGGCTACTCTCGCAGCGGCAGGATTTGATTACGACACCCGGATATGGCGACGGATTATTATACTAATCTGTCCAGTATATCGCATTCGGTTATGAATACACCAACCGAATTATTATTTATAGCCAGATACAAACTGATGTTTGTTTCTTTTAACAAACTATCGATACCCTAATCGACACTAACTGTCATTACTACATGTGTAAATAGTAGCGATGGGTCACTGCAACACATTTAGAAAAAAAAGTTCAGCTTACAATCGATAGAAATCTTTAAATAATAAACACACATTACAGACGCGCAAGAAACATCACGTATCCCGCATTAGAAGCGCAAAATAGCTTGTTCGTATTAGGTATAATCAATGTAGTGGAAGGGCGAGCAGGGGTTGCCGGTCACGTGTTACTTTATGATTCAATTGTCTGAGCGCCGTGAGGTAGACCGTTTTCAAACTGACCTGCGTCATGCCGTCCACCGCTGTCATCACGGCAAATGTCTCTTCAATAAAATTAACATACACTTTAGACTTTAACTACTTTCGCACCCTCGCTTTGTATATTATCAACTACCTGCGCTACCTTCGTTAAACTGACAGTTTGTTCGTATATTCACAATTAACCTTTGATGCCCACAAAAAGCATTATATTCATACTCTGCAGATATATAAAATATTTGACTTCATACGTGGTTCACGCTGTCTGGCACACTATAAAGATTCTGTCGCACTCCACGAAATATATTTTTAACATATATAGCATTTCAAAGGTTAGGTTACCTGTACTAAGATAACTTGGTCGACTAGAGCCTTCGACTACTCAGTTATGACACTCATGTTAAGTAATGAAACATGCATACAACTCAGTGCTGGGCGGTCTGTAGGAACCGATGTTTATATACATATGTATCTACAAGGTAAGTACAGCGGATCTTCGCTGCCAGACTATATAATAAACAAAATTAATGAATTCAATCAATTCTATAATTAATGGAGACTATTTTAAATATTATGATCCAAAAATATTTAATAATTATCATATTTCTTAATATAATATCTTAAATTACATCTCATTAAATCACAGAGTTACACCAACTCTTAACAAAGCACGTAAAATGAATCAATCGATGTACATACAATTTTTGTTTATGTAAACAAGTACGTCTAGGTAAACTAACAAGCCGATTGAAACAAGAGGAATGTGAGCGGTGTTTAATCTAATGTAATGCAACTGATCTGCGGACGCTCGGCGGCAGGATAGATTCGGATTCCAAGCAAGCATTTGCGCCCAAACTCTCTACAGATGTACACATCTATCGGTACTAGATCAACATAGCTGATGCCCGTACATTTTATACGAAATACAAGGCGATCTTTCATGTGATGCTTTAAATACCGCATGGTTAATCTGACAGCTGAAGACGGTTATTAAGACGTACGTGACTAATTATGTTGATAAGTGTGTTAATGAAGGACTGTGGAGGATTTTTAGAATTGAGGATTTGTACAGGTTTGTACTGAATGTTATTATTATCTATACTATAGAAATAGTATTAGAAGATTGAAGAGTTTGAAATAAAACTATTATTTACGGATTTTATCGCGAATTTAGTTTAATTTTTTTTACATTTTTAACTTCCCGACGTTTCGATCACTTCACAGCTTTCGTGGTCACGGGGCGGACTGAGGTATTAGACGTCCGCTCTGTGACTGTTACAATTCAACTACCCTTATTTTACAATTATTAATTTAAAAATTAATTTTAAAATATCTAGTCTATGTTTGCGATCCGATCTACGCAGAAGGAGCTCACAGTGTCTTGAGGTCTGGCAGTTGGTCTTTTGGGTTCCGATTTAATTAAATGTAGTATTGGATCCCATGCTTGTGCAAGCTTCAAGCCATCTTCTCTATTGAAAGAACAATGGCGAATTTTTGATTGATCTTAATTTGAGTGTCTTAAAGTGGCATATATACAAAACAATTTCCAATATTTTTGTACATTTTTTCAAATAATAATATGAATTATACAAAGCGGGTGAAAAAAAACCTTTAAAATGGAAAGCTATTTGAGTAATTCCGGATTTATAAACTATTATTGGCTAAGTGTTGCCATTTTATATTTATTCGACTTAAATAGTTGCTATCTAGTAAAGTACTGTTATTCGAGATAACTTTGTCATTCAGTATAATATTGGCAAACTCCCGCAATTTATCAGTTATTTTAATTTTGTAAATAATTATACTTCATTGATATTTTATTTGCTTAAATAGTAACAACACATAATATTTTTTCTGTATTAAATAATAAGTAAATTCAAAGTATGATATGAGCCTGGCCAGAAGACTCATACTTAAAGCAATCGATTGACGATTGACATAGATAACCCAGCAAAAAAAAAGATAGACTTTTGACGTTTCCGTTGCGGGAATTGTTAATAAATATGTAATCCGGACTGAGTCAAAAAATATTGAGGAATAAGGAGCCTGATACTGCGTTGTGTGATCCGTGCATTGTTACGGACTTTAATATTTACTGTGTGTGATATGATAAGTTTGTTATAATCATCGATCTTATTTTAATGCTTGGATTGATTTATTGTAAAGATGTTGAGAATTGAAGGTAACTGTCAACTGAGACTGCGGCAGATCAACTGTAATTATTAATGATACGTGTAAATATACTTTTTAAGCTAATATAAATAAAAACACAAGATACTAATAGAAAGGGTGTATTATTATACTTTTTATTTATTATAAAATGATATTCCTGACAACACAATACTTCATAGCACGGTCAGCCATTTTACTCGTAGTGTGACGTGAGTGTATAAACACAAACATTCTGATGTGAATATCAATTTTTCTCCTGTTTCTTTAACAACAATTATTACACACATTGAATTAGAAATTAACCCTCAGGCTAACGAGATTTTTTCATTTTAAGACATTTAATTTTAATGTCAATAAAAATAATGTATGGACACTTGCCATTGTTCTTTGGATGTTTTTTAATTTCAATAGCCTCGCGAAACATCCTGGGCAGGAAACGGTGTTCTTTAGCGAGGACTTGGGGCTGATCAAAGCGGAGGTAATGCTTGGAGCCTTCTTCTATATGTTCAGCAACTGCAGACTTCGTTGAGCGTCGATGTTTGACGTCAGCTATGTGTTCTTTCACGCGGGTCCCTATGCTTCGTTTTGTTTGACCTATGTAGGAGAGGCCACAGTCGCAATCTATTTTGTATACGCCCGGTTCTTGCAGGGGTATATGGCAATTGACAGGTGGTAGGAATTGACTAATCTTCTTGGGCGGCTTGAAGTAGGTCTTTATAGAAGCACGCTTCAGGATATAGCCAATTTTGTCTGTGACTCCTTTTATATAAGGCAAGACAACGGGGACTCGTTCGACTGTGGCTGGCTTCACTCGGTTTCTGTGACGGCGGCGTGGGATTTGGAGCTTGTTGTCTCGCAGTACCTGCTTGACGTGTTGCAGCTCAGTCGCCAGGTGTTTCTCGTCACAGATTCCTCGTGCTCTCTGAAACAAGGATTTACCCACGGTAGCTAACTGTTTTGGATGGTGGTGAGAATCGCCGTTCAGATATTTATCTGTATGGGTCTTTTTTCTATACACAGTGTGACTTAAGGACTGATCGGGATTACGGATAACTAAAACATCTAAGAAAGTAAGAGATTTATTATGTTCTAACTCCATAGTAAATTGAATTTTATTGTTGATGGAGTTAAGGTGATTTAAAAATGCAGTTACTTGGTCAGATGGTAAAATTGTGAAAGTATCATCTACGTACCGCTTGTAAAATCTCGGTGAGACTTTTTATAAGTCTTCCAGTACAAGACTGCATCAAAATTGTCTCTAAGAAGTTAGCAGAGAAAGACATGCCTCTTGAATATGCAGAACTACTCAAACATTGCCTCACATCTGGCTATATGTTGTGGAATAATCAATTCTATGTACAAGTGGATGGCGTAGCTATGGGCTCACCTGTATCCAGTAGTCGCCGATATTTTCATGGAAGACTTTGAGGAGACAGCTCTTAGTACAGCCCCAGTCTCACCGAGATTTTACAAGCGGTACGTAGATGATACTTTCACAATTTTACCATCTGACCAAGTAACTGCATTTTTAAATCACCTTAACTCCATCAACAATAAAATTCAATTTACTATGGAGTTAGAACATAATAAATCTCTTACTTTCTTAGATGTTTTAGTTATCCGTAATCCCGATCAGTCCTTAAGTCACACTGTGTATAGAAAAAAGACCCATACAGATAAATATCTGAACGGCGATTCTCACCACCATCCAAAACAGTTAGCTACCGTGGGTAAATCCTTGTTTCAGAGAGCACGAGGAATCTGTGACGAGAAACACCTGGCGACTGAGCTGCAACACGTCAAGCAGGTACTGCGAGACAACAAGCTCCAAATCCCACGCCGCCGTCACAGAAACCGAGTGAAGCCAGCCACAGTCGAACGAGTCCCCGTTGTCTTGCCTTACATAAAAGGAGTCACAGACAAAATTGGCTATATCCTGAAGCGTGCTTCTATAAAGACCTACTTCAAGCCGCCCAAGAAGATTAGTCAAAACCTACCACCTGTCAATTGCCATATACCCCTGCAAGAACCGGGCGTATACAAAATAGATTGCGACTGTGGCCTCTCCTACATAGGTCAAACAAAACGAAGCATAGGGACCCGCGTGAAAGAACACATAGCTGACGTCAAACATCGACGCTCAACGAAGTCTGCAGTTGCTGAACATATAGAAGAAGGCTCCAAGCATTACCTCCGCTTTGATCAGCCCCAAGTCCTCGCTAAAGAACACCGTTTCCTGCCCAGGATGTTTCGCGAGGCTATTGAAATTAAAAAACATCCAAATTTCAATAGAGAAGATGGCTTGAAGCTTGCACAAGCATGGGATCCAATACTACATTTAATTAAATCGGAACCCAAAAGACCAACTGCCAGACCTCAAGACACTGTGAGCTCCTTCTGCGTAGATCGGATCGCAAACATAGACTAGATATTTTAAAATTAATTTTTAAATTAATAATTGTAAAATAAGGGTAGTTGAATTGTAACAGTCACAGAGCGGACGTCTAATACCTCAGTCCGCCCCGTGACCACGAAAGCTGTGAAGTGATCGAAACGTCGGGAAGTTAAAAATGTAAAAAAAAATAAACTAAGTTCGCGATAAAATCCGTAAATAATAGTTTTATTTCAATGTGTATTATTATTACTATTATTTTTATTACATTCGCGTAAATCTAAGAAACCATTATGATTGAAGAGTTTGTTTGTTATAGGTCTACCAGAATCTCATGGCAATTGGGGTAATTGAAAATTGTGCATAGCAATACCAGGGTAATTGGATCGAAATATTTTGATACTTTCTATACAACTTATCATTAATTCATATTAACGAAATACTTTTATTAGTTAAATGTCTTATTTGCAATTATATGTTATTAGAATGATATGTAAGAGTGAAACAACATATCTAAGTATTTTATTTGCAGTCTCTTTAATGTTTATCATGAACGAATTAATCAGGGCTTATTTATAAAGATCCTGGCAGTAGGTCATTAGACGAAGATGTTGGTGATAATTATTTTTAATAAAGATCTCTTCTGGGATTACATCTGTTCACTAGAAGTGCAAAATATATAATTGTTTGATGGATCCTTATCCAAAATCTCTGGAAACTCCTGTAAATAGGTATTTAATGCATTATTGTTTAGTTTCAAAAAATGATATCAAAGTATATACGATAAAACACATATACATATCTAACACTAACCAAAAAAACATGAAGTATCAAAATTATTCACTCCAACTTGTTTGTTAAAACAACGTCGATTTAAAAATCGGCGATTTTGTTTGAATTTGACCAAATCATTTACGGATCTGGCGATAAAACTTGTAAACAATGTGTCACACTTGTGATCGTAGAACTAATTTGTATATTTTCGCTAAGGAATTATAGAAATCGTAAAATATTCACATCGAATGACATAACTCAAGTTTTGAATCAGCTGTTGACCGATGGTATTGCCACATAAAAATCTATATGTTTGTTTTTAATTTTATGCCATGAGATTCTGGTAGACCTATAGTTACCTCTACTCTCAGCAACTATTGGTTCAATTTAAAAAAAAATGTTTTGCTTTGGATAGGTCATTCATCGAGGAATGCTATACGCTATTTATCATCACGCTATGACCTATAGGAGGCAATAGTGGATAATTTATCAAACACTAGGAAATTTTATTAAATTTTCGTGGTTCGATAGGTCTCAAAATCGATATATGAGGGATTATTTGCTCTGATATCCTAAATTGATACTTGGAATTGAACATTTTGGCCGCCATTTTGGAAAGTGTATCTGCACCCGGAGTCAGGCCGGACCGCTAGTTTATTTATATTATTGCATCGTACAATTTTTGAATAGTTTAAAAGAGGCCTAGTATTGGGCAATAACCAGACTGCAGATAGTGTTAAATGTCTAGGCAAGATATTTTAGTGTCATGTTGTCTACACAGACATAATTAAATAGATAAATAAGTGCTTAGTATGGCATCCAATTTCTTTTCACTTGTATAGGGTTTTTTGCTAGCTGAACGTATGCTACCGTCATTGTGTGGTAAAGCTTCAACTAATCGAGGTCGTAAGCTACATTCAATCTTCACTCTCAGACATACAAATTTTTTTTACCATGAATTGACACTAAAATTTTTAAACAACTGTACATGTTGATGTTTCATAACCTTGCTCTATTAACTGACCTATAAGCTTCTCTATATTCACATAAAATAGAAACTCACCAAGCAAATGTTGTGGAAGTTGTGTTGCGCTGTGTCGAAATTATGAAAAGTGAGCAAACACGGGAGTCCCGATTTGGAAATGCATGTCGGGTGATGCATATGCAAGTTTATAAAGCGTTCCGCTAATCCGGCGCGCGCGGGCGATAGTGTTAATGCGAGGCATTAAACTCACGGAGCCGGAGTCTATCGTCTACTCAACACCGGCTACAATGACACGTTTTATGACACACTTCATTAAAATGGCAACGGCGGTATTAAGTACGTGCCCGTTGAAAAGAATTCATTATTAAAGTGCCCTCGAGTACGACTGTCTTAGTTAATGTAAGCGAAGATTTAAAGCGCAATACGTGCTCACTCGTACAAATGTGAAATTATGATTTTCTCTAGCGTAAGCAACGTTTGCATCGCCCTACGATGAAATTTAATAAATATATTAAACATTTAGTGAGATTTATATCACGCTTATTCTGTTCTTTGTACCGTTTGTACACGGCATTATTCACTGTTCGCTGCCCACTCTGTATTTCAACAAGCAGTTTAGCTTATGAATGTCACATATAAATAAATTAGTTTATTTCCTCTAGGCGCCAATTTAGCTCACGCTCTTGTCACAAATTGTCGGCGAGGGTAAATGCAGACTATTAGGGAAATACAGCAATTCAAACAGCCCTTACCCTACATTACAGCGCAATCTTACAGCGGCGAAATTATAAGCAACACCTTCTCGTGTCGTGCCTGGAAGCAATAACATCTAGCCGTGCATTGAACGGACAAACTGTTTTGAAAATTTTACATTATTATGCTGATTTGCTGTACGGCCGGTGAAGAATTATAGCATTCACTGAAAATACATACAGTGTTGCATCTAAGGTTCATACAACAACAAAAACTTGCAATTATTATTATATGTAAAGTTATTTACTATCGTTATTTAATAAAAAAAAACCATTCACTTCGTGTGAACACAACAGTAATTAAATATGGACATATAACGTAATTTAACAAATAGTTTATTTTAATTGAAGCGATTGCGTCGAAGTTTACCTACATTATATTTCCAACTACTCCATAACGTTTGTAGATTCATAACAATAACACAAGTCATTCGTGAAGAGTAACAAAAGCTAGACATTAGAATTGCTTGTATAGTACGAACGCATAAACAAGATTGAAGACGTACCGTGCAGTGACCTCAGGGTTAAGAAATCGACGAATAAATTTACGATTCCGTGTGTGAGTTCAGAACAGGACAAACACTAAAAGTCTTTCCTGCGAGTTTCGTGCTGAATTCAAATGTAGTAAATAAACACCAAACAGCGTGTATCAATATACGTATGTACATGTGGCCGACTGTTTGCTGTTTACATGTTTTATAGTTTTGTCCGCCGATACTGAGCCGTACAAGCTAACTATGCAGGTAAAACATAATAACAAAATATCATAACAAAATAAATACATCAAAATATCCATTCTTGCAAAACATAAAGATGGGTAGAAATTCTATAAGTACCACGCCCCAAAATTGAATAACTAATGAGTTCTCGAATAAGATTTACAAAGTTAAATACAAAGTAAAGCACCCGATCTGGGAATTGAAAACGGAGCTTATGGTTCTCAACCCGCAGACGGTGCTACTAGATATATTTCTGTACCAGCCCATATACGTCCCAATGCAGGGCACGGCCCACTTTGCAATCGAGAGTACGATTAAGAGTGGTTAGACCATTTAGTCCACCAAGCTGGCCTAATGTGGGAAGGGGGCGTTACATACCATAGAAATTCTTTTAAATCGCAATGGTATGCAGGTTTTCTCACGATGTGTCCACCGTTTTAGACCTATGTGACAGCAATAAAATTATACAAGAATGATATTATCTAAGTTAGTTTTATTACCAGACTAACCGGGGGACCCTGTACTAAGAATTCACACAACAGTGAGAACGCATAACTTATGTACTTACATACTCGTCATAATATCTTGATCGGCTTATACACTCCCCGTTGCAGACCTCACTACACAGTACACAACAACTTAATAATTAAATATTCATAGTAAACTGTTATTTTAATGTAGGTGTAAAACTAAGACTTCTTTTAGCTTTAGTCCATCTGAAAGTAATAATAAAATAATGCCGGCAGCTAGATGTTTACTGCTTTAGGTTTACTTTTACTGGTGGTAAGCCTCTCATATGTGAGGTCGCCTGGGTATGCACAACGTGTATTTCTCTCCTAAAATAGCAGTGTAAATGTACTGTTGGGTTCAGGTTTCAAGGATATTGTAGCCGGATTAACCACTTTATGTAATGAGACTTAACATAGTTTGTCTCCGTATGATGTGTTCAGTGGCATACCAAGTATTGCTTTGTAATTCATGTTCTTGTTTGATTTATCTTCTCATCATAATATTGGGCGGTCCGTCTCGTCATTTATCACAAAAAAATAGGTAGAAATTAAGGTAATAGAGTATGATAAAAACCGTAAAGCTCTGCCGCACTTTTCCAAGGGCTGTATGCACACTGCAGTGTATGTATGTAGCGTATTGCGGACTGGTCGCGTTCGCTGGCACGCCAAATTGATTTGTGACCTGTCGATCTCATGCGTACTACATGTGACGAGCTATCTGCTGTTTCATCACCTTGTATTCGAAAGAAAAGAACGTACTCTATGAAATATGATAGTAACAATTCCATAAAGTTTAAGTGTAAACTTTTTATTTTATTTCTACAGTATATAGGCGTAGGTTGATTTTACCATACAAATAATATGTAAACGATAATTCGGGGGTCGAGATCCATTTTTAATAATAAAGGCACGTAAGAATATAAGACAGAGCATTTTTTTTAGGTTAACATTTTCCGTACGCCTTTTAATTATCGTGGAATCGGTGTTTCACATTGAAAAAAAAAAGAAAGAAGATGCTATCATCAAGCACTTTTCTTTTTTACTTTAATTTTCTTTTATTGGTATAATAATATAGTTATAACTAAAAACGGTGAAGGAAAACATCGTGAGGAAACCTGGAATACCATAACGATTTATAAGAATTTCTATGGTATGTAAGTCCGCCAACCCGCACTAGGCCAGCGTGGTGGACTATATGGCCTAACCACTCTCAATCGTACTCTCGATTGTAGAGTAGGCCCGTGCCCTGCAGTGGGACGTATATGGGCTGATACAGAATATAGTTATAACAAAAAAAAACATAGTTCCACCTATTCGTAAGGTTCGCATTTCAGCGTCATATTTGTCTTCATCACATCACTGTTTTGCAAAGCTATCTTATTTTATCTTTTAGCAGCACACGATCCCACTAACTTGTTTTCTGTAAGTATGAAATATTATACTAGATGTCGTCTAGGCAACGGGGCGCGAGACTGGGCGTTTCTATCTCTAGTTTCTCCAGTTGTTGACCCGTCATATTTACGTTCCTACTGGAATGTGTATTCGTACGTGTCTCAATGTAATGGAGTGCTCAAATTAATGTTCTCTTTCTTACTTTTACGTTAAACTTTTGCTAATAGCTATATTTGTAACTATCGTAACACTTTCATGATGTGACCTGTTTTGAGTAAAAAAAATATTTTTTTTACTACCCCCTGTGTATAAAATATGATGTAATGCGATGCGATTGATTATATTTTAACGAATGCGCCTAATACAACACCAGTTCATAATTAAATCGATATTGCGAATAAAACGATAATCGATTCACCTGGAATGAACGAGTAAATATAGCGTCCAGAAATATGGAAAACAAGGTCCGATATGGAACTATCGGCCGAGCTGTCAGTCGCGACGCGACGCGGCGCTGCGCCGAGTTGAGGAACTTTCCCTCTTCACACGGAATCGACGCAATGAATTATGCATGAGAATTAACTTTGACGGCAGATAAGCGGCCGAAAGATTTATTTGCCGATATGATGTGTAGAAAACAATCCAACTTGTTTCCACTTTCTGAATTATGGTTGTTGTTTTATTGTGAGCACGTCAAACGATCACAAACTTTCGGATATCTCACCTTAAAACCTTTTTATTTTTATCACAATGTTTACCGATACAACGTATAAGTATGGAAAACATTTATAAAGTGGCTAATGGATATTATTAAATTTATCGTAAAATAAAAATCTTTATAGCACGCAAATTAACCTTAGTGGCCAATAAAGGATAAATATTTAATAAACACGAAATCAGTACAATAAAGCGTCACATAAACACAAAATCGGTATTGTAGCTGTGTAGCCTTTTATCAGAGTTACGCACGCTCTTACAGGACCTTCCCGGAAATTTAACTTCGTTAAGAATGAAATATGTCCCGTCGTTATTCCACGGCTTGTTGCGCGAATACTTACATTTGGAGCTTTCCACCTCTAGTTTTCTCATCAGACCCAACGGAAATAATTTCAACCGAGGCTGAATTATGACAAAACTCCGTCGGACATTGCCGCATCCGTAATGAGAATGAAGTCGAGATATGTCCGTAATTTATTATCACATGCTTGTGTTTGGCGGCGTCTGAGGCTCGGGGTCGAATGTTTCCATGTACAAGTATCAGCTTCTGTCTGCTAGGTACATCTGCGGCACTAATACCGAGACAAGCTCGATATTCACGATCAAGCATTTAAAATATTTGCAATGTAGCTAGGGAGTAATAAACAGAGTACGTAAAGTGAAATACTAGGTAGGTGGGTGGTACAAGGAAATATTTAATTAAATCTAGGGGCAGGAGCTTCACGCCGCTTTACTTCACCGCCGCTAATCACAGGTACGCGTCACGTTCGCCTATTTGAATACCAAACTGTTATTTTGTAAGTGCCAGAAAACTCATTAACCTTCTGTTTAGTAAACCGTTTTATTGACCCCGTAACCCGCTCCTAACGTACTAAATAAAAACCCAAGTACTTTTCTCATATCTAATTCGCATATTATTCTTTTCTTATTCATATTAGAGATCGTATAGAACGATATACCAATTAAAAATTAAAGATTATTGGCTATTATTAAATACATAGACGATTAAAAACCATTTTGAAAGTTAATCTGTCATATTTAAGAGATATTTTATTGCTTATTCTATATTTTATATAATAAAAGAAAGTTCATAATGGAAAATAATGTGCTACATACAATAGCTACTGGAGAACGCATATCAAGTGCATATGCAGAAATTTATTTTAATGAAAGTTATTATGACAAAATAGTTGCAACACCAGAAGTTGACTTACTGCCAAAAATACCAAGTATCGACAGCCAGTTAAGTGATGAATGGACTTCTCCAAGTGACTTGCTCATTGATGTAATAGAATTGAAGCCACCATTTACATCTAAGATTACAAGAGGCAAAACTCATGAAGGTATATTGGCCATAGGCGATCAAGTCTTACAAAATGAACTCATTAAATTCTCTAATGAGTTGGATGCACTGATTCAAGAAAATCATGCGGCCTGGGAGTCAATTCTGGAACACGAAAAACAAACAATTTCAACTAAAATTCATGAACTTTATCGAAATCTACTTCAGAATAAAAATAAAACGATGTTCAAAGAAATTACTTCTTTTTATGAAAAGTCACTACAAGAATTAGAAGATCATTTACGGTCGGAAGTAGAAAAAGTGACGACAAGTGTACATGCTCGTGTAACGAACAACTTAAATATAGAAATCAATAGTATATTAAAAAAAGAAAAAAATATACTTGAGAAAATGTTAAAAACAAAATATAAAGCTGAGGAGGAAAAAGTAAAAAATATTACAAACTATTATTACAAAACGAGTTGCATCGAAACAATACGCTGGTACGCAACGCTATATCAGAAAGAAATGAGACATTGAAAGCATTTTTCCAGCAAGTTGAAATGGAGAACACCACCAACACTATGTATGTTATGAGCACAGAGAGAAAAAAATGTAAAATCAAGAAGTTCTTACTACAGAATATTCATGATACTGAAATATCAGAGAAATATAAAAAAATAAGGGAACGTCAAATTATAATTGATGCTTACAATGAAGACGAAGTCCATGTATCGGACATAAATAAAGAGTGGGAAGAAAAGATTAAACAAATACTCAAACTGTTCCTGAAATTCATAAGCTTTAGCTTTAAGTTATTACCAGAGCAGATTACATTTCTGCTAGACTTCGAAAAAATGGTGGTATTGCAATTAAATGAAATGGTTAAAAAACCACAAAATGCGCCTATAATCTTAGTCGATCAAGAAAATTTGGATAATATATTCAAATTTCATGATCTAGAACCAAAGGAATCGGTGTGTGATACTGAACCTATAGTGGTAACTGGTAACTTGGAGGACCCTACTCCACCGTATTACGGTAGCAGAGAAACATTACCATCTGATGTAGATTTACCAACAATCAGGCTTCAAAGACAATTTCTTTACGCTAAGTGTCATGAATTTGATAAAATTAAGAAACTTCTCGACAGTCAAACATGTAAATGCAGGGAATGCAATGAAGCCCCACTCAAAAGCGAATCAGAAGAATCTATTCAACCATGTACGTCAATAGCTAGTGAATCATCTTACGAGCCACTGTTAGTAAATGATATCAAGAGACTTAATCTATGCCCCATAAGGAAATGTTCACACTGGGCTAAGAGGTACACGTCACTTTTCCCGGATTCCTTTTTAGAATTCTCAGAAGAAAATTATATACTAGTGGATTGTATACTGGGGACAGCTCCAAGTAAGATTATAATGCCAGAATTGAGCAATATAAAATCTCATATTTGCGCAAAATTACCTTTTGCCACCACCACAGAACGATATCATACTGTTGAAACACAATATTCTAGTCAAGAAAATTTATATGTGCCGAATATCGAATGCGAGTGCGTAGATAATTATATCTCAATGAAGCACGGTGAGCCGCCAATATTAAAAGAACCAGAAGGTAAAGCTTTAAATACAATACTAATGCTCCGGCGCCACTCTATACAAAGACTCCTGCACAAACACACTGACTTGCTTAAGATTTTTACGGACGAGTCATTCGATTTCGTCATGTAATGCTAAACCGGACGAGTTATTAATTTTATTTAAAGTATTATTTATTTTATCGCGTATTTTGGTGGATATTTCGTAACTACTTATTACTAAGTTAGAATAAAATATAACTTGTTATTAGTTACCAAAAAGTGCTGTTGATAACGGCCAGCCGTGGCAGCCAACATATTCAAGGTGGTCGCGGTTTCAAATTCCATTCTCGATTCAAGTGTGTATTAATATTAGTTATCAATTAGCCGACGACGGCGAAGGAAAACATTGTGAGGGAACCTGCATACATGAATATTGCTTTTAACGAGCGAAAGAATTGTAATGATAAAAAACCACTTGTCGTCTTTTCATGCACGTCGAAAGAAGTCAAAGTCTGACCGGATACTTCATCGTCTCCGTACAAAATATTGATGGACGAAAACTGAATTGTATAATATAATGTGTTTTTATATCACACTTCTAGACGCGAGGCTCGTTCTTCCTTGAGTTAAAAGTTTAAATGCTTTGTTATGGCTACAAATGAGACTTGATGGAAGTTGTTCCCGCATAATTTAATGCCCAGTTCAATGTCTAAATTGTCATATTTTTAGGAAATGCGTATGAAACTGCACAGCGAGACATTTAGTACACCTTTAATTTAATCGATTTAATTCTTTATATGTTAATCTTATTATCCCATATTTTATAAGTTTATTTAATTAACTTTTATTTTATAAACACCTAGACGGACGAAAACCTTTTAGAAATTAATTTAATATAACGCTATGTTACTTTTGCTTCATTAAAAATGTTATAAAATAAACTATAAAACATTAAATATGTTTGTCATTTTTTAAAAAGCCTTTATTAGTTTATTTATTTTATATTTTGATTTGTATCTAAACAGTATACTTGAGGATTTAATTCTGGAGGCATTATTCGCGTCCACTGCTGGACATAGGCCTCTCCTATGGCACGCCACTGGGCTCGATCTTCAGCTCAACGTCTCCAACCGCTACCAGCCATCTTTCGGATATCATCACTCCACCTCGTTGGAGGGCGTCCTACACTACGCTTGCGGTTCGTTGCATTCTCCATTCGTTCCTCGTAAATAAGTTTATTTATCAATCAACGGCAGTTATATAGAATAATTCATTCAGAAAAGAAATGTCGTCTACTTACATCAGTAATGCCCAACACAAACATAAGCATGCTCCTAGTCATAAATGGTCTTGCCACTGTACAGAAAGACAAGTCTTATTTCGTAGACATTACAATGAGAGACTTCGATGTGACGTGTGTGTGAGACCCCAAGAAAAGTACTGTTAGGTCCACAATATATTTATCTAACATTTTTAAATTCTTCACACAATTATTTGTTATTTTTTTTATTGCAATGAATGACGAGACGAGCAAGCCGTTCGCCTGATGGTAAGCGATACGAACGCTCATGAACAGTAGCAACATTCCACTGCGCTCGTCATCCTGAGACATAAGATGTTAAGTCTCAATATGTCCAGTAGTTACTCTGGCTACAATGTCCTTCAGTCCGAAACACAACAGTGCATTTACGCAGTGTTGTTTCACGGGAGCATTAGACATTGCGGTGGTACTTACCCAGATGGCCTCTGACATATGAGAGACCTACCACCAGTGAGTTTGTTTAGGTGAGAAGTAGGCAGGAGGCAGGGGAAAAATACAATTAAATTGTAAACCCAGTATGAAGCAATTCTTAATAATATTATAAAGGTGATAGTTTGGGAGGATGTATGGATGTTTGTTACTCTTTCACGCAAAATTGGTTCAAAAATTTTTGATAAAATTTAGTATAGTGATAGCTGACACCCTGGATTAACACATAGGAAACTCTATATTCCGAAAAAATGTAGTGTACTCTTAGGATGAGTCAGGAATTGAAATATAAATATTTAGCACTCTTTCAAATTCGAATAGGTGGCACGGGATAGGAGAGGACAGGATTGAATGCTTGTCTTTCTGGGACTGAATAAGACGGGACATAACCCGGATATAACGGGACGGAAAAGTACAGTCAAAGGAGCGCAGGAGTTAATACGCGAAATAATATGTAGTTGATGTGGGCTGGTCTCAAAAGCTATCTGCACCCGGGTGAAGCCGGTTTCAACTGCTACTTAAATTATAAAACTCGAAGAAACAAAATAATATTCTGTGGTTATTCGTGGGACGCAAAGTTCTTTCCTTCACTCGCAATACGCAGGGAACGAGCGACTCAAATAGGTTCCTGTAGGCACAGCAATATTGCCCCTTTAATAATTTGCTCGAAGTGATTTTTAAAGGTATACATGGTTAACGTTGCGAGTTAAAACTTCATATTGGTATTTAACCTATAAAGACGGCATCTTTTTTGTAAATAGATACTTATTTAAAAAATATGAAGTGACAATTTCAGATTTATTGAAAACGGGTTTATAAAATCCATGATAAAATCACACAATGGAAAATGATATTATACATTCAAAACATAATGGGCAACAAGTGTCATGTGCATATGCAGAAACTTATTTAGATGACATATATTGTGATGAAAAGACAGCGGAAGCTCCTAAACTGAAAACGACAGTAAGAGGTGTGAACCAACTAAAAGATGAATGGTCTTCGCCAAGCGACTTACTTATTGGAAAGATAGCATTAAAACCTCCTCTCACGTCGAAAACTACCCGAGGTGTAACTCATAAAGGCATACTATCTATAGGTAATACTGTTTTGCAAAAAGAACAGGAAAAAATCTTAGAAGAATTAAAAACAATGATTCAAGACAATGAATCTGCTTGGAGTGATATTCTGGTACAGGAAAAGGAATCAATTACTGCTAAGGTAAAACAAACTCATCGAATTATATTTGAGAAAAAAAGCAAAGTGATGACAACCGAAATTGCTTCCTTTTACGAAAGCTCTCTTCAAGAATTAGAAGATCACATACGAACCGAAGTTCAAAATGCATTGATAAACGTGCATGCTCGCATGATAAGTCATTTAAATGCGCAAGTCAAAAAAAAGTTGAGAAAGGAAAAACATGCACTTGAAAAAATATTAAGAAACCGATACATCACAGAAGACAAAAAAATGAGAAATTATTATAAGCTTTTATTGCAAAACGAAGTTCACCGAAATAATATACTGGTACACAGCGCTATATCAGAAAGAAACGAGGCGTTAAAAGTATTTTTCCAGCAACTTGAAATGGAGAACACAACTAATACTATGTACGTTATGAGCACAGAGAGAAAAAAATGTAAAATTAGGAAGTTCATAGTAGAAAATTATCAAGACACTGAAATTGCACAAAAACTAAAGAAGATTAAGGAACGTGAAATAATAATCGACGCCTACAAAAAAGGCGAAGTCCTAATTTCGGACATAAATAAAGATTGGGAAGAAAAGATAAAAAAAATACTCCAATTGTTCCTCAAGTTCACGAGCTTTAGCCTTAAATTACTGCCAGAACAGACCACATTCCTGCTAGACTTCCAAAAAATGATGGTTTTGCAATTAAATGAAATCATTCAAAAACCTAAAAACCCGGCCTCCATATTAGTACAGACAGAAAATATGGATAACACATTCAAATTTGATCATCTAGAACTACAGAAGCCTTTTTGTGATACAGAACCCATAGTTATTACTGGTAACATGGAAGATCCTACTCCACCGCAGTATGGAAGCAGAGAATCATTAGCCTCTGAAATAGAATTGCCGATGATCAGGGTTCAACGACAATTTATTTACGCAAAATGTCAAAAATATGAAGAAGTTAAGAAGCTTCTCGAAAGTCAGCGATGTAAATGTCGCGATATGCCTATCAAGGAACCTTCACAGATCTCACTTGACAGCGAATCAATTAAAGAGTCCATACAGGCGAGCAAATCAACAACTGTAAGCGAATCATCTAATGAACCATTTTTAGTGAGTGATATCAACCGATTGTACGATTGCCCAGGAAGGAAATGTACCGACTGGAGTAAAAGATTTTCTTTCCCCTATTTAGATTCATACTTAGATTTCTCAGAGGAAAATTATGATAGGGTGCAACATATATTGGGGAATCGACCAATTGAATTATTGATGCCAGAACTACTAGATCCAACAACCATTATCAGTACGCAGTTACCATTTGCCGCAACTACAGAAAGGTGTCATACTATCGCCACACAGTATTCGAGTCAAGACATATGCGCTCCTATTACCGAATGCTCCTGCATTGACAATATTTCGGCAAAAACTATTGAACTGTCTACAGCATCGCAGGAATTAGGAAGAAAAGATTTAAGTACTGTTTTAATGGAACGTAGAAACGCAATAAAAACGCTACTTCAGGAAAATTCCGAGTTGCTAAAAATGTTTACCGATGAATCCTTCGATTTTATTTATTAGATATTTTTTAGATTGTATTTTTTAATTTTAATTACTTATTTTTATTCATATATGTTTTTGATATTTTGTTTAGATTTTTTTTTAGATTTTGATTATTTTCTAAAATATGTTTTGGGGTAAGGTAACATTCAAATTTAGCGGAAATCAGAAGGGAAAATAACATACACTTGTTTATTAAATCGGGCACATTTGCTTTTATTGTTTTATTATTTTATAAATAAATATTTATTATTAAATTATGTTGGTATTTTATTTTACAATTTGTATTACATATTATTAATTGGGCTTTTATTAATCTCATTAGGTCTAATACAACCACAAACGAAATTATTCAAGATTAAAAAACACCACCAAACCATTTTTAACTGTGCACTTTAGTACGCGACGAGTGCGAATTTTATATGCACGCTGGCTTGCTTGATAAATAAACTGTTGTTATAATAAATTTACAAAAAAACGCACAACTCAAACTACATTCACGATTAAATAAAGCCAAACTAACGCTTACGAAACAAGATGCAGACAGAATCAATTTGGGAGTTTACGTATACATCACAATAATGTAAATTACGCTGTTAGCTAAGAATAATGTAGATGGTGTGAGCGTGTATATTGGACGTTAAGGTAAATTTACACAAGTCCCGTAACAACTTAACTTATTAAGTCGTCACGGTCTCGTCGCGAGCACATAGGTAACACCGCGCCTCATATGGGAAATTCAGAGCCTTTATAACATGCCTTGCCATTTGTACAGCACGTTTACAACCGCTGTTTGGTTTAAATTAAAATTACAAGACATCTATGACTCTGAGGCATGAATACAGCTTTAACCATGTTTTAACCAATGTAGTTTTTAAGCTATTATTGGAAAAACTATTAACCGCTTAACTCATGTTAAGATATTTCCAACGCCCATTAGGATTGGAAATGAATGCCTTACTTTTACTTACTCATTACTAACTTAAAATGTTTACAAGAATGGACAAGATAGAAGTTGAAACAAACTGTACTGGTTAATTATGTTTTTAAAACAACAAAAATCATTAATAACGTAGACATTTATTTACTAACTTATTAAAAAATTACAAGAGCTTTTTCCATTACGCTGAAGGAAATTTTCACAACATTAATTGCTGTCTCCCAACAGTTCTGTTAATTTTATTTATTAACAGCATAAGTAAATGTTTTAATCAAGAAAGTTGTAGTTTTATTTCAATTACTATTTAGCCTTATCACCACATCATTTCATCACAAATTGAATAAATAAGTTTTAACTGAATGAATATTATCTTACTCAAGTCCATATAATATGCCATTGAATTCCCGACTCTGATGAAGATAACAGCCTAAATAAGAAAAGCACTCAAGCATTTATTAATTCGAAGATAAAATTATCAACGAAAATATTAAAATTAAATAGCGACAAAGAAAATTATCAGACAAGCACAACACACCCATTGTTACAAATTAATAAGTCTTCTGGGCAGAAAATATTGATTAATAAATGTATAAGTTGTCATGAAATATTTTTTGAGGAATTGGATGTTGGTTATACGCCGCGAAAGTTGGTTAAATAACATTCGCTTGCTTTTATTATTAATGGTAAAAAGTACATCACAACTGAGTTGTAAAGTTAGTGGAACTCGTGGAAAGTCAAGTTTTATTCCAATTTTACTATCGCTGAGCAAAGTTAAACAGTGTTATACTAACTTGACGTTTTGCCATTCCATAATATTGTGTTAAGCGCCAGTCCCCGTGAAATCTGACACAACTGTACTGTACTGAATAAACTTGCTCGCTTTAATGTAAAGAGTTCATTCATCTTTCGGTTATTTATATCGTTTATTATATTTCATACGTACGCTGTTTTTAGTTCTATTAACAGGTAAAATAAACTTAATATTTAGGAACCTTTTTCTGTTAACAATATATTGTCATTATAGGTAAGTGGTAAGTTATTATTAATATACCTTAATATTCTATCTAAATTGAAAATATTATATATTATATTTAAGTACAATAGCAGCACCTCTAGGATTCAATGTTAATTGAATATGACTAACCAATAACTACTATTTCTAAACCAGCTACTGGGCAAGTAAATCAAAGTATGTGAAAATTTTACAAATAAAATAGCATTAGCCCATAAAATTATCTAAGCAGAAATAAATTAATATGAAGGGCAAAATGCGCAACGAACGCAATATTGATCAAACAAAACAAAACGACGGTGCGCAGTACGTAAACACGTGTTTGTATCAAGCCGTATTTATAAAATCATACATAAATGGACAAAAAAGTGTTTATATTAATTTATAATCTCAAAAATAATTCCTTTTACAAACATATTTAACAAATCTACGAGGCTTTCAATCGACAGTGCCTATATAAATATGGGCGAGAGTGATTCTGTGATAAATATAAAAGTAAAAAAGCCTAGGAAAATTATTAAAGTCAAACCGTCGAGGTACGAGTTTACTGAAGCACTTCATTCAAATAAAAAATATTGGAAAAGAATATTCTGTGAAATAGATGCATCTCATGAAGCGGAGGTAAGTTAAGTGTGAATATTTTTTAAGTGCACAAATAACGCTTAATAAAACTGCGATCTGTAAAATAAACATTTTATACTCAGTGATAATTCTTCTTCTTTATCAGCCCATATACGTCCCACTGCAGGGCACGGGCCTACTCTACAATCGATAGTACGATTGAGAGTGGTGATACGATTGACAGTGTATAATTACTATCATAAATTCAATACAGTTAGCCAATATGTATGGCATTTAAGGAGGCAATATTGATCAGTTTACTAATTTACAAATTAAAGTTGTCGGATTCCTGACAGCTATCGTGGGTATAAATGACTACGAGAGTTTTCGGTGTAACACGTAGACATAGATATAAATATGTACACACAAATATTTGTCTCTTATACGCGAATGAGTTGTTTGACATTCTTTTTTCAACGGGCTGCGTCTAACCTGTTATAGTGACTGTGAAAGTTATGAATTCTATTAATTACTTCCAAAATATAAGTTCCAAAACTCTCTGCATATAACCTATCCTAGGATGCAACATTTTGGAATACAAATAGGAAGATGATATCTTAATTTTTTTAAACCCCTGTAATAAAACCATCACGTGCGCCAAACCGCGGGTAACAAAAGCTCGCTTATTTATTCGTATATCTGTACGCAGCGCTAATTACGCTAATTAACAGTTCTTTAAATTTGTTCTTAATGAGGGTACATTGTAAAGTATGTTGTGTTTTTATAGTCGGATGAAAGCGTGCAATTAGCAAATATTCTACCTATGGACATTTATAGAAAGGTTTGCGAGACATTGGACATGCCGATGACGGAAGCGTTCGTCGAATGTGATGAGACTATTAAAGGTATGGAGACTGACGATATATGTAATATAGTTATAATTTCACTTTTATTTAGACTAGATATGCGTGGAGACCAAATATATGACGGTGTTGGAAAATCCGTAAATCGATGCTATGACAGGCTAGCACACTGAAAGTCCCTAGATGTAGGCAGCTTTCTACAGCTCACTAGGAAAATATTTTAGAATGCCTACATTCAGCGCTAAACTTCCTGCGGCTAGTCTAAATGATATTCTAAATCTAGACTAGACGTAAGGTACGACGTTCTACTGCTGTACAAGAGCAAATGACTTGCAAAAGCTTCAAGCTATGCAATTTCAACTCACAAATTTAGAAAATAAATATAGATTGAATGAATACGGTTCGAGCGGGTTTTGCTCATTTCAAATCTCTTCGAGTGAGCAAATTAATACGTTAATTAACCACACATTCTAAATTTTATATAAATCTAATCATACATATTTCGTTCAATGCGTGTATTTTAATTGCAGTGCCAATTCCTCGCCGTTTGATCAAAGAACCGATGCTCTCGTACCGGAAATGCATATTTATAAATAGAGATATGGATTCCGACACGGATGTTGAAATTTGCTCGAGGTAAATTAGTTTTACGTCATTAAATTTATACAAACAATTTTAAATACTGCTTACTTTTTAATTTTAATATTTTTATGTTACATTGAATTCTTATTGACTTGAATTATTATATGAGATTATTTAAACTATGGGTTTATCGTTGATAAGTAAGTAGAAGAAAAAACAAAAAAAAAAAACAAATAATTATAATTATTGCTAGACATATATTCCTCTGAAGATTATGATAAATTCAAAAGGGAGAAGGAAAATATACATATTTTCAATAAATGTGAACATAATTGCGACCCAGGTCCGGAGTTCTTGGAGAAATGAACTTGTGGCCCAAAAAATATTTTTGTCTTTCGATCTGTAACAAAATGTAACAAAATGTAAATGTTGATGATAATTATTTTATTGTATAAAAATATCGCCCGGGATAAAACAGGAAAACGTTTAAGGACAAACCATAAAAATGCTATAGTGAATTTTAAGCAGTATATCTACGATATTTTTACCGATACTATGAATGGCCATTCTTCTTTAGTAATACATATATTAAATTACATTAAATTAGCAATACACCTCGATTACAGTGATGGCGAAGAAGTTGCTCATCCAAACATCCACCGAGAGTTGTTAAGTAAACCAGAGAGAGAGCAAATCACTTGGGCGACGCATTACTTGCAGCCTGAAAAGGAAGATGAGAAAACACTGGTTAAAAAGGCTGATGATTTAACCGACCGGGTAACAATTAATTATAAAACATTCCCTACTAATTTATTCATTATTTCCCATTAAGGTAACATTCTAATTGATTTCGTTGCGGTTAAAGACAAGTTAGACATTCCCGGAGTCTCGCCGAGCTTCAATGCTCAGTCATCACAATGCGTGCCTCTGTTGACCTTGGCGTACAGGAGTTACAGTGGTGGGTGTGAGGGCCGGATAACCTCCTATACATTTACATAGATACATTATTATTTACCTAGATTGATTTCTACGCAACTTTACTTCGGGACGACTTGTCCGACACGTCCAAAATGCATATTATCGGTTTAGTTACAAAAAAATATAGAAATAGATAATATTTTCCCTTACCTGATTTTTATGCCTTGGTGGCGCAGTGGCATTACCGAACGGTTCCTAAGCTGAAGTCTATGGTTCAAATCCCGTGTCGGGCAAAGTTATATTGGATTATCATATTCATTATGTCATTCCTGGGGTCAGGAATTTGTGCCCAATTTGGCGATAGGCTCGCCCGCTATCACATCCTGGAACGGAATATACAAGGCAAAATGCCTACTAAAACCTACCCTACCCCTTCAGGCAAAAATGCGAGTTTAAACTGGATATCTCAATACTGCTACCGAAAACAAAGCCGCGTTACCACCCGGTTTTAGGCGCTACAAACACAATGCCACAAAAAATTTCGCATGATGATTTTTTAAATATCGTCATTTTTGGGTGTTAAATCCATAGTTTTTGCTAAAATAATAATTTAAACTCTTTTATACCTTAGAGTATTTATAAATAAAAGGGTATAAACTATTATTTTAGGAAAAAATGTATTTACCACACAAATATGGCCATAGGAAAAAAATCGCTCTTTTTTTTGCATCTTTTTCTGTTGCATTGTGTCTGAAGTCGCTTAAACTACCACCCGGCTTCGTTTTCGGTAGCAGTCTTGATATACCCAGTATATGTATGATTTTTTTATTCATGTTGTGGCGCGAAAATAGTTATGTGCTTAATATCTTATGGCTTCTATTTATTACAGATTGCAAACGATTTTTGCAAATACATGAAGGAATTAGGCGGTGATCAACAGTCGAAACTGTTTACGCCCGAAGCTATCAAGGAACTATTTCGGGTAATAAATGTTTTATATTACTTCTTCTTAACTGATTTCGTTAGGGAAGATACCTTGAAGGGAAGAGTGCATCGGTGGCGTAGTTGTACTATGGTACGGTTTTAAAGCTGAGGTCTCGAGTTCGAATCTCGGGCTGGGCAAAGTGATATTGGATTTTTCTATTCATTATCAGCCCAGAGTCAGGAATTTGTGCCCGATATGGCGATTATAGGCGTGAGTTTATGTATGTATGTAAGATACCTTAAGAAGTGAATAATCTTTAAAATGAACGTATCAAAAAATTATCTGACTAAATGAAGAATATTGAGTACAAATTCAGACCCCAGAACGAGCGAGTCGAGATGAGATACAATAAGAGCAAAGAATATACAACTAAATACGTTTTTTTTAAATTAAATTAAGAATTTATTTATTTACTGGATTACTTAGTTGAAATTTGCTTCAATACTAGATACAAAGTCTATTTAAAGGTATATTAAGCCCTGCAAATAACTAATTTAATAGAAGTAACTCTAAAGAATAATCTATTAATATTTTATTGCGCCACATCATATTTACTTCACAGATTGAATTTGATACCCACGCTGCTCGTAGCCTTTGTGTGATCTCCAAAGAATTGCCTTCAGTGCATGAAAAGGTTGCGGTCAGCACTGGAATCCCCGAGGTAAACTACAAGATATGTATCTATAAATAAAAATATTCCTATCTTATCTATCGCAACAGCATGAAATAACTTAACCCCAGCCAAAGTCTTTTTTTTTTATTTCTGACACGACAGCATCTAAAAAGCACTTCTACTTGCTAATTGGATACAGTACCCAATGGCGGGAAATCTCTCGTCGGTTCTCCTACTGTATCAGCCCGTATAAGTCTTACTTACTCTATAATCGACAGTTTGATTGAGAGTGGTTAGGCCATATGTGGACTATACGTTGGCCTAGTGCGGGTTGACGAACTTTACATATCATAGAAATTTTAGGTTCACCCACTACGCCTGACTTATTGTAACAGGACAGACATTGAATATACTTGTGGCCTAAATTTTAATCCTATTATGTAGTTTAGTAATTCAATTACATAATTGCGAATCGTTGTGGGTTTAATGACCTTTACTTTATCGACTCTATATCCATACATGCGTTGTAATATAAATACAATATGTGGCCGATCTTTTGAAAGTCGCTATTCTGATGATCCGCAAAAAGATACACATATGTAATGTGAAGAACTTACGTATGTATATCTATCACTGTATTTTATAAATAATCAAAACAACTATATTTCAACCGACTTACGTATCGAACGAAACAGCTCTTGGGTCTTAGTTTTGTACCACAGCACATCAGACGATTAAATATGTTTTTAAAATCTAGTCATTATTTACTAGAAATCACGGTGCGAAGCTCTCGAGCGTGAAATATCTAAGGATATAAATGCGGAGCATCGTCCAAAACGCACCATGGCGTTCGGGCAGAGTCTTCCATTGCACGAGCAGTACCGTGCCCCTCGAAACAATACCAAGAAGATGTGGAGATCGGCTCGCCACGTGCCCAAAGAACTCGTCACGCTCAAAACTGTTTGGGAAGGAATCACTAATCTAAGGGGAGTTCGATTAATACTTTCAGTCAGTTTTTTTTTAATTCGTTGGCTTTTTTGGCTTCTTTTCTTATACTAGCGTATAATTTGTTGTAAAGCTAATAGAGACATGTAATACAACCACACAAATACGCGCACACACTTTGAAATATACTGATATATAAAGTTGAATAGTGTGTTTTTTACCTCTTTGCTCGTGAACTACTGGGTCAATTGAAACATATATATTTTTGTGTTGGATAGGTCATTTATCCAGGTATGCTATAGGCTATGTCATCTGGATTGGTTGATATTCTAAATAGATAGATAGTCGGAACAATTGATAGTTGGACATTTTAGTCGCCAGTTTGAAAAGTGTATCCGTACCCGGGTGGGGCCGGACTAGACCGCTAGTTCAATATATTTAAACAATTTATACTGGTGGTAGGTCTCTCATATGTGAGAGGCCATTTGGGTAGGTGCCACCGCAATGTCTATTTCTCCCGTGAAACAACACTGCGTAAGTGCACTGTTGTGTTTCGGATTGAAGGACATTGTAGCCAGAGTAACTACTGGACATATTGAGACTTAACACCTTATGTCTCAGGATGGCGAGCGCAGTGGAATGTTGCTACTGTTCATGAGCGGTCGTATCGCTTACCATCAGGCGAACGGCTTGCTCGTCTCGTCATTAATAGCAATAAAAAAAATTATATTGATCGTGAATATACTATAGAATAAACCACTTAAAAATTAACATCTGTGTTACTTTAAGAAAAATGATTAATTACAGGAGTGTTACAGAATACTGCCGTTGGATGATCGACCACCCTGAGCACCGCAGACCTCCGTATCTAAACAGTCTTGGTATGTTCGACCCCGTGGTGCTGGATGCTAGGATGAATCAAGAGTCCAAGTATCGCATATCCTCATCGGCCCCCACAGAACTCGCGCCTGTCGAC
Source organism: Hyles vespertilio (assembly GCA_009982885.2). Lineage (NCBI taxonomy): Eukaryota > Metazoa > Arthropoda > Insecta > Lepidoptera > Sphingidae > Hyles > Hyles vespertilio. Next base: position 9,890,195 of record CM042816.1, on the reverse strand, counting down.
GACATCCGTAGAAGATTGTCAGAACTGGCAGATTCTTAATTTAAAACCAAGTTAAAACAGTAGTTTTAATTATAAAACGAACTTCTTTTTTTTTAATGTTTTTTTTCGCATTTGAATAAAGCCGCTAAAAATGTATGGATATTTACTTTTTTTTTAAGTGCGTGGTGGCCTGTTGGTAATCGGACTAGACGCGACTGCCAACATGTTCACGGTGGTCGCGGGTTCGAATCCCAGGGCACACCTCTGACTTTTCGGAGTCATGTGTGTATTGATAGTCAATCACCACGCACTAAAACGGTGAAGGAAAACATCGTGAGGAAACCTGCATACCATAGCGATTTATAAAAATTCTATGGTATGTAAGTCCACCAACCCGCACTAGGCCAGCGTGGTGGACTATATGGCCTAACCACTCTCAATCGGTAGTCGATTGTAGAGGAGGCCCGTGTCCTGCAGTGGGACGTATATGGGCTGATACAGGATACAGACAGAATTTATGTTTTTAAGTACAAAAAAAGGTTATTAAACAAAATAGAGAACAATTTTATTAAGACACTGAAGATTGAGCTATTTTTTATATATATTTTTATTCTTGTGTTAATTAGGGAATTTTGGCGACATTTACACCATGTCAACCCCATCATACCATAAAATTATCTTAAATCTTAATCTAAATTATTCAAAGAGATTGAGCTAGTTAGTAAAAAGTTAAAGGGACTAGTAAGTAATAGTAAAATAATGTACTGTATGAATGTGTATGAATTATAGCGATATCATAATTACAGTGCGTGTATGCAAGAGATAGACGACGTTCCCACTACAACTCCTCTTTTACTTTTAGATATCTTTATAATACCAACAGCTGATTCATTTTACAACCAACTTAATGCTACTTTGACAAAAAAAATGTTTCAATGGAACACCATTACCACACCATAGCAAACATGCTATAACTATCATATTTTGTGTTTATAATAGATGTAAAGTAGGTACAATAAAAATATTTTCGCGATAACATTTACATGGTAAAATAAGAATATACATTTCATTGTGTAACCGAATGATAGCAAAATTGAGCGAGAATTAGATTATCGAACATGAAGTCGCAGATTCGACCAGCACTACTGATTTTAAAGCTATTTATCACCCGTTATAAAGTTGTGGGTTGATCTCCGCAAAAATTTCGGAATTACTATATGAAATCTACCAACTGCATTCGGCCAGCGTGGTAGATTAAAACCCAGAAAGAGTTGATATTAAACAGACAGCCGCTCATAAAATTATTACTCAATTCATTTTGCTAACCGCCTAAGAAATCTAAACGGAAATTAATTTTATTAAGTGTAAATTAAGATAAATGCAATACCACGTGTATTGTTTTATCTAAATTTTTATTGTTTCAAGATTAGCCGAACCGTGATCAAAGTTCACTGTGTTTCAGAAATCCGTTCATAAAATCGTGTACGATATCGTCTTAATAGAAATTATGGTTGCAATCATCTCAAAAAAATCCTACGAACGTCTGAAGTGAATAATCCCTGAGCAAACAATTATCTTAGATCTAGACAATGTCAATGAGACATCACGCCTTACTACTTTTGGATTTAACCTACAGAGATAGCGAGATAAGGTTCCTGACGTTATTTGCCTATACAAATGATAAACGCAATATCGCGGCTCAAAGTCATATAAAACAAGAAAATGAATATAAAATCTGTTATTATTTAATGATATTTCGAATATTTCTAACGGATCTGTCTAATCATGGCAACCGCGTCTAGTGAAAGTGATTCAGAAATGAAATTCGAAACAGTGCTGAATGATGAGATTGGACAATTTGGAAAGTACCAGCTGATCAACATAGCGCTATTGGCTCTCCCTGCAATATTCTGCGCTTGTATGGCTGGAGACTACATATTCACGGCTGGAAAACTTTCATACCGGTGCGCAATCCCAGAATGTGACGGTACCCCACCTGAATTCGCCCCAGAGTGGATCCTAAACGCCATACCCGGAACGACGACAGGCTTTGATAACTGTTATCGCTATGCCAACACAATTGATAACGCCGCCACTTTACCCGACACTGAAGATGTTTGTCCAGCTATTTTGTTCGACAGAAACACTACAATACCATGCGACTCATACGTGTACGAGAGAACAAATACAGTCGTCTACGACTTCGGCCTCGAATGTCAAGATTGGCGGAGGACTCTTCCCGGCACTTTGAACAGTCTCGGAGGAATGGTCGCCCTCGTCTTAGCAGGATTTATATCGGATCGGTTCGGCAGACGAATGTCGATTGTATTTTTCTCGTTTAACATAGGCTTGGTGGGATTAATTCGTGCGTTCTCCGTAAATTATCCGATGTATGTAGCGTTACAATTTTTACAAACAGCCATCGGTGGTGGAGCGTTCAGCGCCGGTTACATATTGGCAGCGGAAATAGTTGGCGCTAAATACCGTGTGCGCACTAGTGCAACAATATCCAGCATGTTTGCACTCGGTCAAGTAATATTAGGTTTGATCGCATGGGCTATTCCAGATTGGCGAAGACTTAGCTTAACCCTATACATACCTGTGTTTATAATAATTTCTTATTACTGGATACTCTCAGAAAGTCACAGATGGTTGCTCAGTAAAAATCAACAGGAGAAAGCCAAGGCTGCGCTTCAACGCGCGGCCCGTTTGAACGGAAAAGAAATTTCAGATAAATCACTAAACTATTTGCTTACAGCCATTCCTTTACAGATCGCAGCAAGCAAAAGTAATGACAATGAAAATATTTTTTTGCGAGTTATTAAATCGCCCGTATTGTTGCGTAGGTGCTGCACCACGCCATTTTTATGGATCACTACCGTCTTCATTTATTACGGATTATCAATAAACTCCGTCAGTTTATCAGGCAATATATACGTTAATTATATTGCTGTAGCCGCTGTTGAAATTCCCGGCTATTGGACCGCAGTACTTTTGTTAGACAGAGTTGGCCGGAGAGTTGTATTGTTCGGTGGTTATATGGTTTGTGCGATTTGTAATTTCGCTTTTGCATTCACTCCCCACAGCATGTATACTCTGTCTTTGATATTGTATTTAATAGGAAAGTATTGTATAGGTTTGGTGATGACTTCAGTTTACCTATTTACTGCTGAACTGTATCCGACAAGGTACAGACATTCGTTTTTAGGCTTTTCATCAATGTTAGGTAGGATAGGATCAGTCATATCACCCTTGACTCCCCCTCTAATGGCATACTGGGCTGGTATACCATCTATGATGTTTGCTGGCATGGCCTTTATTTCTTCTTTTCTAGTATTGACGCAACCTGAAACACGTGGTTTAAAAGTACCAGATACGTTTGAAGATGCTGAAAGACTCGGAAGAAAAGACGGAGAAGTGTCCTAAACCTCTTTTTGTGTTGCCAATTCCATCTTTTGGTATCTGTAAAGCATTTTTTCACCGAAACGGAGTATAGACACTAGCAGATACTAGTTTAACAAAAGTGCGTCTGAAGTGTGGTAGATGGCGTTACTAGTGAATTTGTGATATTACATTTAAGAAATATGTGAACCTAAAAATAGAAAAAGAGTTAATTATAAACAAGTTAAAGAAATATATTTTGTTTCATTTACATCACTATTTTCCTTTCTTCAATGTTAAATAAGTAAATCAAAATATATAAATACTAATAAATATTTAACTATTAGCTTGGTCGGTTGTCGGCGTTGAAAGGATATAATCGTATTAAAATTTTAAATAAAAAAGGTACCGTACAATTGCGTATTTTCATATCTAGGTTAATATAATTTAACCTTAGAACACTTGAACTATTTTTTTTATAATGTTGCTAAAATTAAAGCAGCGCCATCTAGCTTCCAAATATGGAATGTAACCAAAGCAAACTTATGAAACTCATGTTGATAATACGCCACGGTTACACATATTCCAGACTATATTTCATAGAGGACGCTGTAATGGAACACAAAAGCTTGATTGTGAAAACGGACCGAATAAGCTTGTACCATGGCTTGTACAGATATTTGCGGATGTGACGGTTTCTTAATACGAAATAAGAGATCTGAGAGGGTTCTAAGTTCCTTCATAATTTCTGACGCTATTACAAAGGTATAAACTGTCTTTATAATAAACATTACTATCTATTATTGTTTTATTGTTATTTATAATTAAAGAATTTTTAAGTCACTTCAATTATTTTATTAAGTTAGTTTTAAAATCGTACCTTTCAGACTCAACAATTCTGCATTAGTTTTATTTACATGTGATATGTTTCTGATTTAGCTAGGTCTTTAATAGCAATGATGCATATATTACAAGTGGCGGCGTAAGGCGGTTTTGTATAGAGCACCCCTACGAAATACGAAACATACCTACCCCGGATATTTCATGCTCGCATAAGATCGGCCTTTTCTCGCGCTTCTTTGTAGGCGGCGGCGAGCGGGATCGTTCCGCTTACGATCCCGGTTCGTGCTTTCCTTCTGCAAGATCACGGTCTCGCAGAACGAGAGCATTGCTTGACATAACCTCCGATTCTTGAGCATGGAGGGAATCTCGGTCGAGAGCTTCACGGAGTATTCTGTACTCGTCACCCCAAGCTTGCCTAGCTTAGGGTGACGAGCACAGACTACTTCCAGGAGAGTGTATCAGATATAAAAATGGTGACACACGGCGGTTTGATGAGATGGACCGTGAACTTGTCGAGGCACCTGTTTGGCTACTGGTAAAGAATAGAACGTACTACCACAATGGTCCACTCACCGGCACTGGGATTGTCCATCCTAGAGTGCGACTCCTCCACGATGGCCTCTCTCTCTCTCTCTCTCTCTCTCTCTCTCTCTCTCTCTCTCTCTCTCTCTCTCTCTCTCTCTCTCTCTCTCTCTCTCTCTCTCTCTCTCTCTCTTAGGGCTTGTAGTTCCCCTTGAGGACACGCATCCTCCCGCTAAACTAACGTAGTAGCCTTGGCGTCAATTTCCCATGAAAGAAACCAGCCAGAACGCTAGCCACCCCTCGAGAGAATTTCTGAGCACAGCGTATGCTCAGAAATTCGACGGAAATGGAAAATCCCTTGAAATTGTCCACAAATAAGCTCAACAGATTGAGGCGATATATCAAGTCGGATCATCGTTTACAACTTTATAAGGCCCAGGCTCAACCCTGCCTGCAACATTACACCCATCTTTGGGCTAGGGCAGCCCAGAACCTTCCAACTAGCTTCTTCCCTTACGACCGACTTCAACGTAGGGTAGCTCCAGTCCTCGATGTCCGAGTTCTTACCGATCGGCTGGATCTTTTGCTTTTGTGTAGAGGTATGTAGCATCGCTCTGCTCTCCATCATCTGCCTATCTACCACGGGAAGTGCCCTGAAGAATTGTTTGGACCTATGAGAATTTGGTTGTTGAATTGCACCACCATAAAACGCGGCAAACCAGCAAATGCGATCCTTCCGCCCCTTTCCGCAAATATTTTGATTACTTCTAATAAGTATATAACCTCTTCACAGCTTTTTTCGAACAATCAATCTGAGCAATCAATAAAAAACAAACGTCCAAAACGTCTATCAGACACGTTATAGATCAGATATGATCAGATACTTCGATCTTGCTTCGATCAGATAACATTTTTGATTAACAATTTATGATAGTATTTTTGAATAGTTAATTTTAAAAAGTATCGTAGTAAATAGTGAATTATCATGCCCTGCGGTAAACGGCCTCTTGTTAAAAATTGGGACAAACCAAGAAATATAAAGGTTATAACACCATCTCGCTACGAACAAGATGAACCATCTGTAAAGCAGCACTGGAAAAATGTTATAAAATCATTGGAACTAACGTATAAAGATGACAAGGTTGTGCTTTTATTTTTATGCAATATATTTTTAAGGCCGCTCTGCCTTTGCGTTTTTAAAAATTACTAGAGTGCACATCGGGATCAAAATCTCTGCGCATTGTGCTAGTAGAGGATTGGGTGCAGGAACCCAGTGATGAGAGAGCGGAGATGATGTTGCTGGCAATGATAGAAATAAAACAGTGGTACGGTACCGTTAATTTTTGTTACATACTTACTGGTTGTAATAGTCTTGAAACATGTTTTATGTGGGGAAGAAGCGATTACATTTTGAATACAAGTTGAGCAACATGTCCTTAAAGTGGCGCACAGTCCAATTACCTCACTTTCTTGAAAAATATGATACCGAGATTAAAAAGTAGGTAATTACATATTACAAAAAAGTCTTTTGTATTCCTTCTGATCGACCATCAAAAACTTAGGCGTGAAAAAGCTTATAATTGCTTAGAATGAATTGAAAAGTTTTAAAAAGTTATACTTGGGTATGGTAATCCTGAAGCACGTGGTTATTATGTAAATTGTTTCAAAATATTGATGAAGATGTCGCTTTTGAACCTCATAAATTCCTGATCTGAATTAGGTACATGTTTGTTGAAATCAGTTTGCATCAAAATAGTTTACTAGTATTTAAAACTAGGTGGCGCTAAAATATGTTCAGTCCTGGAATCGCACTATTTCATTCTCTAGATTTCTTTCGTTTTAGCATTCGATGGAAACTTAGCTTACTGTAGTTGCTTTTGTAACAAAAATTTATAAGTTTTTACAAAAATATTATAATCGCTAACTTGATCAAGTTTAGTCCAATAATGATTTTTACTTATAAATAACAAATACAGATTTCAAAACCAAGTCAAAACAAATAAATATGTATAAAGATAAGACGAGTTTATGTTAATTTGACGAACCATATTCCATGATCTAATGTGATCTGATCTAAATTAACGGTTTTTTATATATTACGCTTTAATTAACACATAATGTTAGTGCTATACAATTCTATACATTAAATTAAAATAAATAGAAAATATTAAAATGTTAGATTGCATTTTTTTAGTAAGTATCACACATTAAAGCTGAACACAATTCATCCTGTACTATGAAATAGCACTACTTTGTATACAGGGTATCTCAAGACTGCTACCGAAAACGAAGCCGGGTGGTAGTTTAAGCGACTTCAGACACAATGCAACAGAAAAAGTTGCAAAAAAAAGCGACAATTTTTTTTTGGTTATTTTTTTCCTTTGACCATATTTGGGTGGTAAATACATTTTTTCCTAAAATAATAGTGTATACCCTTTTATTTATAAATAATCTAAGGTATAAAAGAGTTTAAATTATTATTTTAGCAAAAACTATGGATTTACCACCGAAAAATGACGATATTTAAAAAATCATAAAAAATAATTGTCGCGTTTCTTTGCGAGATTTTTAGTTGCATTGTGTTTGTAGTTACTAAAACTACCACCCGGCTTCGTTTTCGGTAGCAGTCTTGAGATACCCGGTATGTGGAAAGAAGAATCGTTTTTTTTTATTACCTACTGATAACAATTTCCGAACGTGAACAATTTTGTGAGTCATATCAATGGAATATTACGTTGAATGGCGAATTAGTGATAGAATTATTTTTTATGCGATGATTGGCGAGACAAGCATGCCGTTCGCCTAATGGTAAGCGAGACGTACGCTCATGGACACTAGCAGAACCAAACAACACCTTGAATCGCAAAGCAATGCTTGGCATTCCACTGCGCTCGCCATCCTAAGACTATCTTGTCTCAATATGTCCAGAAATTACTCTGGCTACGATGGTATTCAAACGGAACACAACACTGCATTTACTACATGGTGGGAGAAATAAATAATGCCGTGGTACCTATCCAGGCGGCCTGTCACATATACTAGTAACAAATTACAATTTGAAATAATGAAATAATACTAAAACAGTGAAATATATTAAATTAGAGGGGTTTGTTGCCTCCTAAGTTATTGTTATAATTTCCTCTATGAACGATAAAACCCATAGCACAAATGAAAATGAAAATGAAAATGAAAAATCTTTATTAAAAATAATAATGTTACATAACAAGAATATTGCAGGGGTTCTCAAATTAGGCTTTGCCTGTGTCTTGAGAAACCAGTTAAATAAATATTTATTTAAAAATTAAGTGTGTGAGTGTGAGAAAGTGCCAAGTATGTATTAATGTGTGTGTGTATGTGTGTGTGTGTGTGTGTGTGTGTATTTGCGTGTGTATTTGCGTGAGTGTGTGTTCAAGTGAGCATTGATACCTAGTATTATGTATGTATAAGCAACCAGTGTATCCGTGTATAATATGTTTTATCGTAATTTAATGTTTATACGCAATATGAAATGAACAAATCTCGAGTAATTTCCTATAGATATCAGCGACACAAAAGTTCATTAATTCAAATCCAGGTTCAGGACAAGTAGATTAAAAGTAGTAGAACCACGCTGTTGTCATTGTTGACTCAGCAGTATTGTTGATAAGCAGGCTCGTCTGGGGTGGTACTGCTGTCTCTCACAGGAGATCGACGTGACGCAACAGCAATACTGTCGGTTCCATCGTTCGTTTTGTGAGACTCCCAGATGCCTTATACCGTGGCGTGCCTAGGGTTCTGGACTAGGGCAAGCCCTATACTTTTTTAGTAAGAATATGTCTTGGTTCAGGAGCAAAATGGTACTAAGAAAGAAGAACGTGTTCGTCATGCGATAGGGCGCGAGCCTATGCGATGTTTATAAATAGAAAAAAGAAAAACGACTCGAGATTCGAATCCGAGACCTCAACTTTGCGCCATCGAGGCAGTCCTAGACCTACCACACGATCTATATAAGATTAGGATAAAAACCAATAAAATAATAACTATCTGTATCACCGTTATGAAAAAATCTATTACAATAAATTGTTTCGAAAAAATCTAATAGATGGCGCGATTTTCACAGCCATTTATTTAATATTGCGAAAATACTGAAGGGCCTATCATTAGTTTTATATAGATGAATAAAAAAAATGTGTAAATTAAATTACTTTGGGCATGCATACGTAACTTTATATTGTAATTATTTTGTAAATTAATACACGGCACAAGTACGGCGCCGTGTTTAACTTCGCGGCCAGAAATTATTATTAACTAGCGGCCCGGCCCTGCTTTGCCTGGGTGCATATTTTTTGATTCCACTCCACACCAAATACATGTTATTTTTCGTATAAACTCTTGTATACCTAAACTTGACGTAGCTGTCCTGCTGTCCGGCTCAATCCCGTCTCATCCGTCTGTTCAGTCTCTTCCCGATCCGTCCCGTCCTTTCTCTTTATTACCCATCCCGTCTTATAACGTGCATTTACATTTCGTCCTATCAAATCTGTCAGCTATCCCAGCCCTCTCCCGTACCTTCCACTCTATTATATCCCGTCTCTCCATATACACATGTACATATAAAGATTGCCTTATGAAATTTTGACATTAAAATCTTTAGAGTCCATCCAATATTCCTTCCCTTATTTCAGCACCAAAATGCTGTTTTCCCAAATAATATTGCACGCCATTACTTTTTGTTAGTAATAAAGTAAAAAACATAAAAAAAAAGAATTGGCCAAATTGGTCCAGGCGTTGTTGAGTTATGCGCTTACCAACACATTTTGCGATTCATTTTTATATTATAGAAGAAGATATAGTCCACCCCGCTGGCTTAGTGCGGGTTGGCGGATTTTATTTGACGTAGAAATTAATCCGAAAAGTCAGAGGTACAAATAGGTATACAAATTAATAAAACCTTCATACTGCCTTACCAGGTGACGTAAGTAATAAAACAAATATTTAAAAATATAAAACTGCATATCGTTTCATTATAATGTCTAGATACGGCATCAACGTGGCAATATTTTTTTTATTCTTGAGTCTGAAAACAATACTAATGCGGAATTTAAATTTGTCCCCCAGCGCATCTAAAAGTATCAATTCAAAAAACAATGTCCTTTATGAAAACGAAAAATTATAATTAGATATATTTTGGTGTACTCCGGCAAAACGCTTCGATAGAGTATACCTTGTTTAAAACTGTTGCAATAATCTCAAAAAACAATGGGCTATTTTGGTAGATATGGACGTCGTTTTATTTTACATTTAACAAAATTACGCGCAAGACGCCGTATCTAGATAATATTATATACATCGGTACACATTTTTTGAATTTTGTTCTATTTCGTCAGCCGTCAATGAAAGACAATGGAAAGATAGATCATTTTACGTTGGATGGTAGTTGAAGCTGGACCGTCTTTTACGTCTCCCGTCAAATAAACAAAGATCATCCTATATTGGCTGGACGCATCACGCTTGAACGATACCCAAAAAAAAGGTTTTTAGTATCTTCCTTAGAAATTTTCCAACTTTTCTCACTCCTGAAACCTTCCCAGGACTTTCACGAATATTTCAAGACCAAAATAAGCCAAATCGGTCCAGTAGTTTTTGAGTTCATCGATGACATACAAATAAACATTCATTTTTATATATATAGATACATGCATGTTATGTTTTTGTGTATGCATGTGATTTTTTGATTCATAATGAGCCCTGAAAGGAAGCTCTTGATGAGCTCAATGGCAAGCAATGTCAACTAATATCTGAAAAACACTACGATTACTGCCTACGCGAGCATAATGTTTTGAAATCTCATTACATATGTATCTGACGCATAAAGAGGTTTCTATACGCTGTTTACCGGAATTATGAATAGATATTAATGCATTCACATGTTTTTGTCAATTACTATATAAGTACCAGTTAAATTATTTAAATCACTATTAATAAAAACGGAACAATTCCAAAAATATAAGTACATCGTTCGAAAATATGCATATGCAACACCAACAGTATAACTTATTAGTATGAGAACATCCAGCAATCCATGTAGTTATGTACACTGATCTATGAAATTGTATTCTATAGTTTTCACTACTTTACATAAACAACAAATACACAAACAACCTGGTGTAGGTTTTGGACCATATATGAGTAATTGTTTGTCTACGAAATGTAATAAATTTACCTTTTCCTCGCCGATCAACAGTTGCACACACTTTAAACCATCACAAGGCACAATTTCACCCATTATTATACGTAATAAACGTAAAATACTATAATTAAACGAAAACTAAACGTAGATGTTCAGTGATTACTGGTTCTTCTTCTTCTTCTTTTCAAATGTAGTTTGGCTCCACCGTATCATCGGTGATTTTGCCAATGTCATGTAGAGGGAGCGGGGTAATAGTTAGAGGTCAAGTGGTTAATCGTCCGCTCGAAAGACAGTAATAAACGTGTAGTATAGTATAGTAGTGCATATGCTCGTGAAGTAAAAGTTAACAAAGATTTTTGTTTGTTTTTTCTTTAATAAAGTAAAAACAGATAAATGTTTAGTATCGAGTGTGACCCCCTCTAGCTGAAATCACAGCTTGAATTCGTCTGGGTATGCTAGCGAGGATATCCCGGATACTTGCTTGCGGAATACGTTCCCACTCCGCGGTAATCACATTCTTCAGCTCTCTGATGGTCTGCGGAGCCGGTTGTACTAATCTCACCCGTCGTTTCAGAACGTCCCAGACATGCTCTATAGGATTGAGGTCGGGACTTCGAGCTGGCCAATCCAAACGACGAATGCCGACCTCTTGCACATACGCTTCCACATCGCCAGACCGGTGGGCGCGAGCGTTGTCGTCCATAAAAATTGAGTCTTCGCCTAAAGCGGCCAATGCGGGTTGTGCATGAGGAATTAGAACTTCCGTTATGTATCGATGTCCAGTCAGTGAGCCGTTTTCAATGAAGACTAACTCTGTACGATCCATTGAATTTATTCCTGCCCAAAACATAACAGAGCCCCCACCATAAAGTGTAATTTATTCAAAACAAGCAAAGCGTTCTCCTCGTCTTCGTAGCACTCGCCGACGTCGATCTTCACCGAACAGAGATATCCTGGCTTCATCGGAGAACAATACCCTATTCCAGTCTTCTTGAGTCCATGACTCACAATTTCGAGCAAACCTAAGCCTGGCAACTCTGTGCTCACGGAGTAACTTAGGGCCGCGGGCCGGGCGATGACTGCGTATATTGGCCGCAAGAAGCCTCCTCCTGACCGTCCATAGACTAATATGCACATTTCTTACTTCTTCGAGGTTGTTCTTAAGGTCCACATACGAAGACTTGCGATTTCTCAATGCGCGACTCACAAGAAAACGATCATCCCGTGGTTGGGTACATGGTTTTCTTCCAGAACCAGGCTCAATCCTATAGAGCATGTCTGGGACATTCTGAAACGACGCGTGAGATCAGTACAACCGGCTCCGCAGACCATCAGAGAGCTGAAGAACGTGATTACCGCGGAGTGGGAACGTATTCCGCAAGCAAGAATCCAGGATATCCTCGCTAGCATACATAGAGGGGGTCACACTGGATACTAAACATTTATCTGCTTTTACTTTATTAAAGAAAAAACAAGCAAAAATCCTTGTTAACTTTTACTTCACGAGCATATGCACTACTAGCGAGCATACACTACTAGTGAACTTTAGCATTATCAATTTACAAAATTGTGAAAGTAAAACTACCTATAATTATCAAACAAACCAATAGTAACATTTGAAATGGTTCATTGCTTAGGTTCCCCTTTTTTTTTGCAAATGAGTTTATTAATAAAAATATTTAAAGCATCATAATAATAGTCTCAAAAAAATATCAATTTATTTTTTATATTATCCAATATAACTTATAGCAAAACATAAATATTTTTCGATAAATTTGGATCATAATATGACGCGTCAAGTGCACAACTTCACTACGCAAAGCCGGGCATTTTGCTTGGTACAAATTGCATTAAATAAAAGCTATATGTATAGGTACGTAATGTCATGGTAGTAACAATTCACCCATAGGTGCGACTGAGAGGGCAATATACGCCAAAAGCCAGGTAAAAGCACACGAGAGAGAAAAAGATAGATACTTCTTTGGTGTGTTTTTTTTTAAGATATTGCGTCACGCGTGGACCAGCGTTGATTTTGAATGAAATAATTTTATATTAGTTTTTGGCCGCGGTGCTCGCTTAGGCGAGTTGCCGGGTGCGGCGCTGCGGGCGCAGGTGTTCCGTCGCAGGCGCGGGGCTCCAATGGCACGCCGCGACGCGGTAAATTTAAAAATGATAGACGTTTTGCATTAAACGAATGTATTTTATTTAAGGTACTAATTTGCCTTTAGGGTTGAGTATATGCGTATTAAATAAGGCAAGCCGGGCTTTTGGGCTTGTATGGAAGTACCGCCACTAGACTGATTATTTGATCATTTGTCGCAACTATTCTATAAAAAAAGTATGTGAGACTTTTGATATATTTTCACTTAACAACTTATACTCGTTGCTATACACAAATTGCTCTACAAATTTTGGATTATTATTGATATTGATTATTAGTTACTAAAGCAGCCTATATAGTACATTTTGATTGAGATTATATTTATTTTAGACCACGCTCCTTGTCTCGTAAAATATTCTGATGTGACTTAATGAGTTCAATAATTGCCAGATTGCAGGAACTCGGGCTGACAAACCTTTCTTTGCCGATCAGCTAAGGTTGTATACAATATGAATAACGGACAATTATTTTTAGTTTTGGGAGTCACAATCTGAAGAAGTGAAACAGCTGGTCGGCCCTGTTATCTTCAACCGACTGGGGAAGATATTTACTTTACCGCCCGAGGCGTCACAGTATGAACCTAAAGCGGACATCACTTCACTGGTTCCCTCTGAGCGGTTCTACAGAGCGAGATCCGTCGCTGAGGTAATTAGATAAAGAATTTTAATTTCACATTTAGCAATAATCTTTCGACGTCTTTTGCCTGTCCTTACACCAATATTATAGATGGTTTGCTCAACGTGGCTTTACAGTTGTTTAATTACCAATGCATGGCATCACCTGGGTGTAAACTCTTGACCTTAGCTTATCTGTCCAGTCCTCATCCAACTGCAAAATCACTTACTCAAAGAAAAAATATGTTTTAAAACATACAAAAAAATTACGAGGTCTCCATTTTAGGTTTTTGCATATGGTATGTGTGATCGTATGGTATGTGTTTTTTTTTATATAATGGCATTATATGGTCTAGTTCATTCATACAAATCCATTGTTCTAGCCTCGATCTCGTCCAACTTTCTCTGTAAGTGACTTCGAGCCGTCCTTTTATGAAACTGATGATTCTGAAGAAGAACTGCAAGAGGAACAGTCGGATCAATGGAGCGTGTCATCAGTGGCCCACAGTGTGGAAATGAAAAAATCTTCACGCATGAAGTCCATTCAAATGGTCAGATCTAAATCGCTCACCACATCCAAACTGTTTTCAAAATCGAAAACGATCTCCAAATTGATGTCTAAAACTTTGATGAAATCTTATTCGAGCAGATTGAAGAGTGTAAGATCCGAACAGACTTCTAGCGATGAGTCGCCAAAGAGTGGAGATGATCTGGAAGTTCATCTTAGTACCAGATTTAAGTAATTGTTATAAAACATTTGTTCTATAGCTAGTTAAGTTAAAACTCGCTACAGCTCCTTGGTTTAGGGTCTTTCTTTTCCCCCGAGAGGTCGAGGCCATGTTGGCCTCCCTCCGCAGGTCTGCTGTGGAGGAGTGGCGTTCCAGGCTGGAGAACCCTAGTGCTGGTACGAGGACCGTCGCGGCAGTGCGACCTGTCCTCGAGCAGTGGCTGGACAGGCGCCACGGCGCGCCGACCTACCGGCTGACGCAGGTTCTCACCGGGCATGGTTGCTTCGGTGCGAACCTGTGTCGCATAGCCGGAGCGGAGGAGTCTGCCGTGTGCCACAATTGTGGCAACTGCCGTGAGGACACGACCCAGCACACGCTGGAGGAGTGCCCAGCCTGGGATGAGGAGCACAGCGCTCTCATCGCGGTCGTCGGTAGGGACCTTTTGCTGCCGGCCGTGGTCGCCGCCATAGTCGGCAGCCGGAGCTCGTGGCGAGCCATGCTCTCCTTCTGCAAACGTGTCATGTCGCAGAAGGAGGGCGCCGAGCGGGATCGGGAGCAGACCGATCCCGCCCGTCGCCACAGGAGACGAAGGAGGCGCCGGGACAACATCTAACCCGGCGCCGCAGAGGCCACATGGGGTCGCCGTCCCTACCTTGGCGGCCCCCGAGACGTGACGCGACACGCGTCGTAAGCCGCGTCGCTGAAGCAGCGGTGAACAAAGAGGCTGTCCTGGCGCGTCCTCTCAACGGTAACCCGGGGCCGTCTCTGTAGTGCACTGATGGTGGCCGACGCGGGGTTTTTGGTCGGTATTTCGGCGCGTAGGTTTACGGTAGGGACCCGACCCAGCGGCCGCCCGTGGATGTGGCACGGGCGGTACAACATCTCGCTGGGCTCGGAAGGCGCCGGTGAGTCCGACACACCCTCGCCCCTTCGGGGGTGGGATGGTCCGTAAAGGGATTTTCCCCGCAAGAAAAAAAAACCAGGCAGATGATTTAGACAGAAATTTTCTCATGTAAATGTCGTTAGCATTAATATATTGTACGTTAGCATAAGGATACCGCCATAAACCATATTATTATCATAGACTTAATCGTGTCGTATGTGTTTATTGAATATTTGTAATTTTGGATTGTCATTTAATTGCTATACGGCCTAACCCCTCTCCTATCTGATAGTTATCTATATTGTTCTGGCCCCCTCAGGCCAGTGCTCTGCAGTGGACCGTATATGAGCTGATATTGATATAGATTAAAAATAAAATAGTATTTCTCAAAAGCATAGACAGGCAGTTAGTTATCTTTTAACATTACAAGATAAATCTGTATGCAACTCGCTTATCAACGTTTGACACGTAATCTACGTGAGTCAATCAATTTGTAGCGGGTTTTTTCATAATGGCCCGTTAATGTCACTAAAATATGTCTGACGTTTAATACAGTGCAATTTAGTTAGTTTACAGCGACAGATATCTAAATCCACCTGATCAACACAATTATTATGCGTGCCTGCTCGAAGTCAAAGACAGGCCGAACCCGAAACGCAATACATTTGTGTGTGTACTACACTATCCGTATGCAACGATCCATCAGCAATCACAATGGGTAGAAGAAAAACGATTATTAATTACCGTTTTGATAGCCATAAGGCAGTTATAATTGTTTACAGACACTTTTCGTATCAAAGAAGAACTAAAAATCCGCATTACGATATGCTTTACTGTAATGAATCTGAGAGTGATATGATTAAATGGAAATCAAAATATAAAGAGAAAACTATTGAAGTTAGTGCCTTTGATGAATTTAGTAAGAAAGCAGAGCTCACAACTAAAAAGGTACGTTTCACATATAATATTTTAAATAAATCTATTCATTATTTTATTTAAACGGCTGGATTGGATGGTATCTTGCTCATAATGAATCATATCTGCCCCAACAGTGCTAGGTTTATTTCTGGTACTATAACCACAGATAGCTACAGCAATCTTGGCGAGATTACTGGAAGGTTTTGGATGATTACTACGAATTGCTACGGCACCCCTTATCATCCATCTGCGTCCCTGCAAAAAATAGGTCTGCGTGGCACTTTTATTTTTGCCGTCCCTACCAAGCCCTACCCAATCACTGTTACGATATCCTGCCTCCATAGTCTGTCGAATAGTGAACTCTGCTGGCCAAAGGACTCTTGCATACCATCCTGTGCTGTTTAACCCCTGTATATTTTCAATATAAAAAATAACAACAAATTAAAATTGTCTATTATTATAGGTCAAAGTTCAAACAAAGCTGCACTGCTTTTGTGTATTTTGGTATCTGGAAATCCGAGTATCTTGGTGACCTTTAAAATCTTTATTTTTTACAGATCGCCAAAGACTTCTACGACTGGTGGGTTGGCTTAGGCAACGTCGAGTTTAAAAGCGAAATTAAATCAGCTGAAGACATCGAAGATCTGTTCCAAGTAATGCCGCTATCGAAACTGTTAAATTTTCTTAGTAAAAATGTTATCTAAATTTAGTTTTTTCCAGGTTTGGTTCGACGAACACGCGTCGCGAGGTCTGGTGTTGTATCCGAAGATACTTCCTTGCGTACTTAAATCAATTGCTGAATATGTTGGAGAACCTGAGGTAGGTTAAAATTTTATAAAAACACTTTAGTGTGTAGTTTAATAGTAGACTGGTTCAAATATATGTAATAAAAGTAAAATTGATATATTTTATTTTTGTGTTTGTCTAATCGGATTAGCTATTTGTCCAATCAAAGTATTAACTACTAATCCCTTGTAATAAATCAGATTGGTAAACGCATTACATAATTTGATATTGGTCATCGAACGTACGCCGATTATGAATTATAATTTTCCACCGTGACTTTATTACGTTAGATTTCGCCCCGGGACCATGAAAGCTGTAAAGTAATCAAAACGTCGCATCGGGAAGTTAAAAAATGTAGAAATTAAAATTAATAATAGTTTTATTTCAATACGTTACATGTATCTAATGATATCAGTATCTCCGCGCATCACCATCCACGACGATAAAGTATTGATTATGTTATCCTGGCCTCTGATGCTAGTAATTTTTGGTAGTTACTGATAAGTATTGCCAGGTCTTTGGTAATTGGACGATACCTGGTAGTACAACAAAAAAAATGTTACACGAAGTTAAGAATTTTAAGAACGCTATTACCACAGCCACACGTCAGAGTGATGGAATATTTGGCATAACTCCTCTCAATCGCACTCTCGATTGTAAAGGTAGCCCGTGCCTTGTACTAAGAACTAGGAAGTATATGGGCTGATATAGATACAGATTATTCCACTCAACATGTTTCATACATTATATTATTTGGAATTTAGCCATCTAAATATACATATTATATCATGACTGCTACTGAAAACGAAGCTGGGTGGTAGTTTTAAGGATAACAAACATAATGCAACTAAAAATTTCACAAATTGTGATTTTTTAAATATCATCACGTTCAGGTATGTCCATAGATTTTGCATCTTTAAAAATAAAAGTGAAAATTTTAGAAAATAAACTATGTTTTTACCACTCAAATACGTAATATAACAAAAAAAATCGTTAATCTTTTTAGTAGCATTGTGTCTGAAGTCACTAAAACTATTACCCGGCTTCGATTTCGTAGCAGTCCTCATGTATGCTGCATAAAATGTATGTATATATTCTTGACTTCTTCAACCCAAACAATACGCCAAAGCCCCTAATTACAAATTAAGGGTGTTTTTAAACGTTCTACGGATCTCTACTTCCCGTTCCTGGAAATGGAAAGTCAAAGGGCTCACTAGCGTACTGAGAGAATCATATGTCTGTTTTCTGTATCATGGATATGATGAAACTACTAAAACCTCCAATCATCAATTTCCCTTTTTTTCAGCTATCATGTCCAAAAGTCCTGAAGAGGCAGATTGCGTACGATATCCACGCGGAGACGAGTCCGGCGCACGTGAAGGCGTTCAACACGTGTCTCCCGCAGAAGATGAAGCACATACCGCCGAGGAACAACACGGCTACTATGTGGCGCGGAGTATACATCCCCGAGGACTTGAGGTCCATGGCCTGCGTGTGGGATGAAGTAGAGCATCTCACGTATGTTCAGATATTTTTGTGTACTAGGAGTAAATGCGAATCTATATGGTAATCTTCGCTGGCTAAGGACTCCTACAACGCCAAAGGAACTCTGGATGCAATCTCAATCTTTAGAGCGTTGCTTTTCTTGAAACCAAGGCGAATGCAAGGCAATTATATATAGTAATAATAAATAAAATTTGATACTTACAGTAACTTAGTTATCTGAGTGAGTTTAACTTCACAGAACGTAGTGCCTTCCTACTTTGCTATTACAATTATCCTAATTAAGATTCCACATACCACAGCCACAAATAAAATCAACTTGACCAGCAAAATATGTCTTCTTCCAGATCCACAAAAGTGTTCCACAAATGGCTGCAACAACGTCCACATCTGCCCATGCCTCCGTGCCTGAAGAAGCTGGATCAGCCGGGAGACAAGAAGCAGCTGTTTGTTGTGCCATCTGATTACGTAGCGAGGGAAAAGAGCGGATCGCCTTCTACACAGGAACTCGCCCTACCCGTTTCACAATTTTCGATAGAGCTAAAGGAAGTGCTTAGTAAGCTTATGAATCAATAGAACGAAATGTTGAGTGTTTAGTCATTTGGTTCGTTAATTTTATTGCTTCCTACGGTACTTACATGAACACTTAGGCATTAAAAGTTAATCAGTTTAAATTAATTTAATAAATTATGAAGTAAACAAAGTGTCTTGCTGTTTTTATTTTGTGTAATTCCACTAAACATAATAATATCTTTGAAATACTTTGTAAAACTTTCAGCTATACAAGTTATCATAACGATTTTTTAGTCCAATGTGAATGAGAGCGATTATAAGCCATGAATACACATTATACTTCAGAACCTCGGTAGCAATGCCTTAAGTTATTTTTGTTGATATGAATGGCAAGACGAGCTTACCATTCGCATAATGAATGAAACACTATGAATTACGAGTACAAACCAAGGATTGGCATTCCACTGCGCTCGCTATCATGCGATATAAGATCTTCAGTCTCATTATGTCCAGTAGATTTACTCTGGCTAAAATGTCTCAAGCCGTAACACAACAGTGCATTTACACTGCTGTTTGGCAAATTAAGTTGTCAAGGGATATAGACATTGCGTTAGTACCTCTCACATATGAGAAAGCCATCAGTTGAGTTGAAATTGTGACCTTGGTATTATCAGTCAGATTTGGTTTTCCAACAAGAGTATCGTCCTCTTCAATGATTTATCGTGTAAATCCATAAACATCCTCTAAACTAAAATGGAAAGCTTGGATTGGTAGAAGTTTCCAAGGCATTAACTCGGTCTTTGTGTACTAATATCTATTATTATTTTTCGTTTTATGGAAGACCAACAGCTACAACATAAGATTAAACAAATTAGAAAACAGATATAAGCCAATTAAAGGTCCTTACTATTAAACAGCCGTATATACAAATACTTATATACTTAAATATATACTGTGGATGTGTGATTGTGGATACGGATGAATTGGAGGACGAATATAGTACAATATCAATATATTGTCGGTAATAAAGGCTATTTTTGGCGACCGATTAGCGCACTGACATGAAGTTTGCTTTCTGCTAAGGTTGCTAAATATTTTCCGCATTGATTATTATCAGTTTCAACGTGTTTGTTTTGATATTTATATTTCTGTAATACACGCACATTATCTTATGTTGCACACATTTTGGAAATCATCCATTTAATAACGGCGTATGTTCATTATATGTACCTACTAGTAATATTTGTATTCTTAAGCGCGTACAATAAATGAAAACATGTGTATATTCGTGAAATGCCTTTAAAATGCAATTCTTAATCTTTTTGGATAAACGGAAATACTTACAAATAAATATAAAAATATCTTAGTGACAAATATATTAAATTTCATTAAGTGTGAAGATAATTTCAACGTGTGATCATACTGACTGCATATTTGTTTATAAATATGCCTAAATCCTACTTATATTATAAATGCGATAGTTTGTGTATTGTTACTTCTTCCCGCTGAATCAAATGGACCAATTTTGACGAAATTTGGTATGGAGATAGCTGACACCCTTGATTAACACTTATACTTTTTATCCCAACAAAATGTCGTATTCCCGTGGGATGTGCACGGAATCGAATTAATAGATTAGACACTCTTTAAACTCAAAAGCATGGGATGAGAAGTCAAAAGTATGGCAGTAACGTTGAGTTTAAATAGTTAGCAGTTACAGCAGTTATCCCGCGAAATAGTTTCTGTGTTTCTCTTAAATGGACTGGACTCAAAAATATCTGCACCCGGGCAAAGCTGGGCCAGACCGCTAGTATTTATAAAAATGTAATGATTTCCTAAATTACAAGGTGAAGAATATAGAAACGTGTAGTTTTTAACATGCCAATTACGATGGCATAATGAAATAATGTCCTTTTATTTTTGTATCTTGTTTAGTTCTTGGAGCCCATCACCTCATCGCAGCTTGAGTACCAGCAAATGTAAAAGCCTCGTTCATTGAAAAGTAAAACAAAGAGGAAATACTTACTCGCCATAAACCGATCACGATAATTACACGTATATTATAGATATGTTTGACGGCACCGATAACAGATAATAATCATATATTTTTATAGTTCATTAGCAATCTAAATCGCACAAACGGAGAGTACTAGCAACGCAAGCTGTGTCAGTGGAGACGAAATGTATTAAATATTAATTAAAATAATTAATTAAGTGATAAAAAAAAAAAACAAAATGACGGACAACGCGAAACCTGTGGGTAGGAAAGAACTTCTGGACGAGATAGTGAATAGAAAAAAACTGGGTGACAAAAAGTTCCATTCGGAATCTTCGCTGCAGCATTTTGGAGAAGATGAAGAAGTTAACAATTCAGATACAAATTTGGATCCCGGGGTGAGTATTTTTATACCCGTATTTTATTAAAATATTAAACAAAAGCCGTGTTAAAAAATTGATAAACAGTCCTAATTCTTGGTCATAAAAAATTACCGGCTACATTTTAGGGAAAATAATGCTATGCCGCGACAAACTATTATTAACGCTATAGTTTCAGTACGGTGTAGTTTCGCTTTAAATAAATTGTTGCGTTTGGGGTCATATTCAACATCTGTTACTGTGAAAATGAATAAACATTACTATAGCATGTATTCAGGCCTGGATATTTTGACGCAGCGAAATGTTGATGCTGCATGTTGTCTTATTTTAAAATCATTTTTATTAGGTAAAATATATGAACATGTTTTCTTAGTTATACGCAAATATTATACATTGAAATGAAAATTAATTTACCGGATTTGATCGCAGACTTGGCTGTTTTTCACATATTTTAACAACCCCGCTAAGTTAAATCCGCGATAAAATTCGTATAAAATAAAAATAAAGTTTTATTTGAATATATATGAAAATGGGAAAAATCACCGTCACTTTTATATTTTATATTTATTCACTAACTTTCTTATCATGGAGTCTTGGAAAATAGTTGAATTCGGTCTTAAAAGTAAAATGTTTCTAAGTGAAATGAAAGCAGTTTTTGTAGACTTAAATTATAAGATATTTTCCAGAAACAAGTCAAATAGCCTACTGTATTTTTTCTTTTCGCTCGCAACTTTATTACATGTCGCACCAAACGATTTTATCCTTGATGAATATTTCATGAGCGGCAAATTGCATCGTGGCAATCTTGATACTGTTAACCATTTATAATACTATAATACGAGTAAATTAAAAAATGAATAATTTTAAACTCTTTCTGCATGCATAAGAATATTTAAAATAGTATATATAAAATCGGAATAAAATTTAATAGGCGTAGTAGTAGAATTCACAGTTCAATTAGATTACTACATATTCAAATATTTCATAATATTACTAAGCGTTGTAAAACATCAATTCTATAAATGTTCGTTATATAACTACGAAAAATATATTAATTTGCCTTTTTTTTAATAACCCAGCAATATATTTATCTTATTTAATATAGAACATACTTATTTCTTCGTTTTTTCAATCGACAATTGATAAAGCATTCGTAAATCGAATTATTCCCACATAGTATAGGATCCCGCCATACATCGACCTTCACCGAGATGTTTATTTGATGAAACCTATTTTATATGCAATTTAATATGTCAATAAATATATTGTATATGGGTTGCCTTGCAAATTTCAGTCCAGAATACGATTAATTAATTATTAAAAAAAAAAAATTTTACACATTTCACCTGTTTGATTATTAAACAAAGTCTATACCAATCGAAAGTATGAAACCCATAGAATATGTAAACGTTAGGTTGCCAATTTTTTTCCGGTCACATCCCTCAGGTTGCCAGGTATAAACAGGTAAATCGCTACTAGCATTTTGCACCGGTCTGATTATTGAATGGAAATTAAATGAAAATAAAGATCATTTTATTACGAACACGGTGGTATAGGGTTGCCTGCGAAAAATCAGTCCCGAATTGCGGTTGTCGAATTTAGAAAAGTGAAATATTGCTCCGAGTGACCATCCCATGCGATAGAAGAGGACACAGAATAGAAGCTGTTCGAAGTCCGCCCATTTAAAGAAAGAGGGTGCGCATGCTATTTATTGTTGAGAATGAAAAGGACAGCGATAGACTCGTATATGCTGTGCATCATTTTGGAGTAGATTGTGGTTATAGTTGCAATTGAAAAAACGTGCTACTATTTATTGTTAAAAAATGGCGAAAAAGTGTTTTTTGTGTGATTCGGATGTTGATTTAATTAATTTTAATGATGACATTTTTAAAAGCTGTTGGCTCTGGTGCGGTTTCTGGTTGATTATTGGGAAAACGACCATTTGGTAACAATAATCCAAAAGAAATGACTCGGAACCTGCAATTTTTTTTTTGTTTTTACAATTTTTTACAATAAAACAGAAGTATTTTTTAATTGTTGTTTTTTATTTTGTCTTCTAATAATAAAGATACAATTTGCAAGATTAGTATTATACAGGGTATATCAAGACTGCTACCGAAAACGAAGCCGGGTGGTAGTTTAAGCGACTTCAGACACAATGCAACAGAAAAAGATGCAAAAAAGCGACAATTTTTTTTCTGTATTTTTTTTCCAATGACCATATTTGGGTGGTAAATGCATTTTTTCCTAAAATAATAGTGTATACCCTTTTATTTATAAATAATCTAAGGTATAAAAGAGTTTAAATTATTACTTTAGCAAAAACTATGGATTTACCACCCAAAAATGACGATATTGAAAAAATCATAAAAAATAACTGTCGCGTTTCTTTGCGAAATTTTTAGTTGCATTGTGTTTGTAGTCACTAAAACTACCACCCGGCTTCGTTTTCGGTAGCAGTCTTGAGATACCCGGTATATGTAATAATATAACCTTCTTTTTTGCTAAAAATGTATATATACTTTAGTACATACATACATACATAAACTCACGCCTTTTTCCCAGAAGGGGTAGGCAGAGGTGCCAGGACACCCACATTTCGCCTTGTATGTTCCGTCCCACGATGTGATTGGTGGCGAGCCTATCGCCATATCGGGCACAAATTCCTGACTCTGGGCTGATAATGAATAGAAAAATCCAATATCACTTTGCCCAACCCGGGATTCGAACCCGAGACCTCAGCTTTGTTACCCTACCTTAGTACAACTACGCCACCGAGGCAGTATATACTTTGGTGTCACATAAAATATATACACACATAAATAATTAATTGATTAACCAAAATTAAATAACTTTTCCTCTATTTTACTAATAAACTACTCCAAAACACAGCATATACGAGTCTATCGCTGTCCTTTTCATTCTCAAGAATAAATAGCATGCGCACCCTCTTTCTTTATGAGCGGACTTCGAACAGCTTCTATGCTGTGTCCTCTTCTATCGCATGGGATGGTCACTCGGAGCAATATTTCACTTTTCTAAATTCGACAACCGCAATTCGGGACTGATTTTTCGCAGGCAACCCTATACCACCGTGTTCGTAATAAAATGATCTTTATTTTCAATTAATTTCCATTCAATAATCAGACCGGTGCAAAATGCTAGTAGCGATTTACCTGTTTATACCTGGCAACCTGAGGGTTGTGACCGGAAAAAAATAGGCAACCTAACGTTTGCATATTCTATGGGCTTCATACTTTCGATTGGTATAGAATTTGTTTAATAATCAAACAGGTGAAATGTTTAAAAAAAAAAATTTTTTTTAATTATTAATTAATCGTATTCTGGACTGAAATTTGCTAGGCAACCCCTATACAATATATTTATTGACATATTAAATAGAATATAAAATAGGTTTCATCAAATAAACATCTCGGTGAAGGTCGATGTATGGCGGGATCTTAGACTAACACAATTTACTTTGCCACAGAAATACCAACTTATAACGGTTTTTCTAGTTCACGCTAAATTCTATAATATCAATATTTTAGGTCCTCAACGCATCAGTGACTAGTCTACCAGCAGCTCAAGATGAGCTGGGCAGAAAGCGCACAATGTCACAGCCCGGGCCTGTGTCAGGCAGCTTGCTGACGGCGTCAGCGGCGAGGGCGGCCCGCCGGCGACCCCCCAAAAACGTTATGTACGCGCCTGAACTTGAAAGAAGTGTAAGTTACTCAATTTACATTCAATAATAAAGGTCATAACGGAGTTATTAACCCTGAGTCCAATGGTATATCAAATTGGCAATATCTCGAAATTTTACTGATTTCTGAAAGCTTTTGGGAAGATCTGCGAAAATTATTTCTATGTGCCCAGGCTATAAAAAGATATCTTGTGCAAACTATGTGGCCTGTATGCCCTTGGACATTTTGATATAATTAGCATGACATGAAATTACTATTATCGCGAAAAATAAATAAAATAAAATAATGATCGCAGTACAATTGCTATAAT
Source organism: Hyles vespertilio (assembly GCA_009982885.2). Lineage (NCBI taxonomy): Eukaryota > Metazoa > Arthropoda > Insecta > Lepidoptera > Sphingidae > Hyles > Hyles vespertilio. The sequence continues at coordinate 9,864,805 of CM042816.1, read as the reverse complement.
ATCCTACTATAATTTTTAAAGATATACCCAGCTAATTATTTGACTAAGATCATAACATATTCCGATCCAATGTTAGCATTATTCTAGTTTATTAAAAAAAACTCGGTATTGTGTAGGCGACGTTCGCTTTAAATTGAAACGCAATAAATTATCTAATTAGGCTGACGTAATTAAAAATAATTACATAGAACGACAAGGAAACCTGACGTAGCTTTTCACATGTTTTTGATAGTGTATCACTTATCTGGTTAATGGCCGTCCATCGATTCTATTATATAGTATATGCTCCGTGGTACTAAATAACGTATTGAAAATATTACTGCAAAAATATATTCGTATTTACCTAAACACACCGAGGTTGTTTCACCACACTATAGCAATGAAACCTCCGATTATAAACTTTATAAATAAACTGCGCTTATTTCTTAGTAGGCACATATCGCAATATCTAAGCGATGTTATCATAATTTCAAGAATAGCATATTATTGTGTTTATAAGGGAATATTTAAATTATGTTTATTATTTTTTATTAGATAGTAAACATTTTATGAGTATTTAATCTAAAAATCAATCTATAAGTATCACACAAATCAATGATATTTTAAATGCTCAAATTCAGCAGAAAAAGGTTGTAATTTTTGCACAATATTTTTATCGCAATTATTTTTGATGAGGCCAGAGTCCATTCACTCCGGCTCGTCCTCGCCTAACCTTGATAAATAAATCACTTTTGAAATCATATTTCATAATACGAGTTTACTGACGTATTTAATTAATACCAAATAATATTTAATCAAATCATATCAATCACATGATTTCTTTATTTCTAAATCCGATATAGGTCTTTAAACGGACAGGTATGCAATCGCTTTGATTAAAATTAAAACACTTCTTTTATGTGACGATAAGGCCATAATGGTTGAAAACATACTTTTTGCGTTATACGGGCACGCTATCGGTAAATCAAAATATTATGTTCAGCGAGTGCTTGCTACAATTAATGAGGTAAGAGGTGTTCTTAGTAGGTGACCGATTTTAAATTGAAGTACATTAATTAAGGTTTTTAATGCATTTCAATGCAAAATATCATATATTTTACCGCATTTGCTTGTGTAAACACTTTAATTTGCCAAACGGCAGTGTAAATGCACTGTTATGTTCCTGGTTGAAGGATACTGTAGCCAGAAGTAACTACATGCGAAGCATTGCATTGTAATTAATGGTGTTGTTTGGTCTCTTACTGTCCATGAGTGGCAATATCGCTTGCCATCAGGCGAATGTCATGATCGTGTCGCCATTGAAGGCAATATTAATTGGTTGCCACGTTATGAACAAGCCTTCACTACAAAAAAATTAGTTATATCGTCTTATATAGTCACGTCTAATTGTTTTCAATAATGATAGATTCGCTTATGCGTCATTTTTATCCTGTTTGTACATTTCACCCCAACAATCAGTTGCAGATTATCTCGGTGATAATAGGCTATTTTTTATTAATTATCTATTAGACCACAATATAAGTCTCAGTGTTGGGCATTGACCTTTCCCTGTGTTATGCGAGATGCATTTGTGCATTCGTGTATACTGACTTTTGTCTTTAAATTATTACCTACATTATTAAAAATATATAAACTTATATCGTACTAAACCCATTTAAATTTGGAATAAGGGCAAAGAAAGTAGAAGCCTCCGCCTTCGTCGTTCCCCACGATGTAATATCGTTGTTATTATCATATAAGTAGGTACCTGTATCGGAGGTGTAATATTATTTTATTTTTCTTTGCGATTGATCGAGTTCACGGCTCCATCCACGTGGAAGTTAATAAGTTTATAACTCAGCCGTCTAGTGCGATGGACAATATCTCCATTTTTAATTCAGTTCAAGTTTGCAATAAAAAAAACTATATATTATACTCCCCTTGGTTTTATATACGTGTTAACAATCTGAAAATGAGCAAGTATCTGTGAGTATTTTTTGACAGAAATTTTGCTAAATTAATATCGATATTGAATAACCTTTGTGACGTAATGGCAGAAAAGTCGCTTTGAATGTATTTCAAGTGATTTTCTTGCAACAAGATAATAATTGTGTAATCATTAATCAACATATAAATATTTCGTGTTTGGGTAGTGGGACGACAAAACTTTCGTAAGACAGATAGATAAGGTAAGGTCTGATACATTACATAATGGGTCCAAATTATATAATATATGGGTATATTTATTATTATTGTACTCTAATATGCGATATTGCAATCTATTAACATCGAGTATACAGTAACAATTTGTTCATCATGAACTAAGTAATGTAGCACACTAAATTGTATTACCTTCGACAGTGTTTATCTACCGTGACCACACATCACACGCCAACATTTTGACCTGTATTGTACTGCTTTTCACTCATTTCGCTCGCTTTCATTTTGATTTAATTGACAATCACGGGTTTCAAAATGAGACCGCTATTTGAATTTGGCAATTTATTCAATACTTTACTTTGATTTTGTGTCGAACCTCGCGTTATTTTTGTCGTTCATTTCGGTGATTGTTGCAATCAATCGTGCAAAAAGTAAACAATACCCTTTTTTACATTGAACCTATGTTACTTTTTTAACACTAGTCATAATGACACCATTACACCTGATGATAAGCGCAAATTCCGTCCAGGCAGAGTATAGAATGGCATCAGACGGCAGTCCCTTGCCATTCGAAATAATTGTGCCGGCCTGCTAAGATGCCTCTTCACACTACGGTAGAAGGACCCAAGATTATAGGAACTTCGTATTATATTTCCTTTGTTAATACATTATGATAATATAGGATTAGTTCCAAAAGGGGTCAAATTAAACGAAAATGGTCTTAGTAATTCTCAATATATTTTCATCTAAAAATACGTCTTTATACCATACGTCTTCCCTGCTTCCTCGTCTTCCAGACTGTTCACCTCATTTCTGTATTTCCATACTTCAATATCTTAATCATTCATCCTATAACTCCATCTTAAGTACTTTTATTCGTCATCTCTTTCACACAAACCACATTTCATATCAGTCATTCGTCTAACGTTTCATTCTACTCATCTTTTTTCATAAAATTCGAATCCTAGATCAATTTCATACGTAAATAAATATTTACGTATAAATTGCCTACTCGACGATTATGAAAGATTAAGCCAGAATTACTCTATTGATCTTAATCGCGCGAAAAGATTTCACATTTCCTTAAAATACTTATGATCCTGTCAGGATCAACCAGGGGTGCTCCTCCAATATATTCTGTAATAAAGTGAGCGATGATTAACTGCAATTAATGTATTAATAGTTATGGGTAATACTTTAGAAAATACATTTAGCTTCCACTCATGATTTTAATACATGATTTACAAATGTTTGCAAATAAAATATACCGACAAGTAGAATATAAATCGTTATGACCAAACGTATCCTGCGATTTGGCTATAATATAAGATATATACCTATACATATTTAATTTAAGATAACATGAATGAAGTATCACGTAATACGAAGAAAAATAAAAACACGTAAAATTCAGCGCCAAATCTTATCTCGATGAGTGTATCGGCCCTTGTGTCTCAGTTATGACATTGACATCAATAAAACTGCTTCAATTTGATACGTAAAATCTATTCGTATAATCCGTATTGAATTATAATAAACATTAAATTCCAAATTTTTAATCATTCAATTTCAGATATTAAAGCCATGTTTTTATTACGTTAGGCTTCATGCGTGATGAACAATATTTTTATATGCAACGAAGAGATTTTAAAATGTTATTACTTATTAATCTAGTAATAGTTTAATTCACTGCGGTTAGATTGCATACCAGAAGGTCGCGGCTTCAAACCAGGGTACATACTAATACATTTTAGAAGTTATCTGATCATTCTTAGTTAATCATTGCATGATTTGGTTACAAAGGAAAACATCACCTTTCCTATGAAAACCTGCAGGTTTCCTGAGAAGTTTCAACAATTACTTAAAGGTATATTAAGCCTACCAACTTTGAAAAGACAGCGTGGTAGGCTAAAATCAATGATGTTAGGGTAGCAGCCGATTTGTTTTTGTCTAATTATTTTGGGAGACATTGCTAATTATGTATGATAGTTAAAACGACCACATTTAAGTGAGATAGGACAAGGCAAAACAGAATTTTTGCATAAAGGTCGTCGGCTTTATTTATTTATTACTGATATTTTTTATGATACAAGTTGATAATACAATGATAATTTTCTCGCTATGTCCTTATTTAACAGTTATTTGGATTTTCCATAAGATTTTGTATACATGCTTGATATTGATTCATGTCACCAAGGATTTAATGTAAAAGTATCGGTCAAGTACTAAAGAGACCAATAAAGATATCACCAGTCATGTGCTACCATATTTATCCACTATTTATTCAGAGTACTGATATATTTTCACCTCTGACTTTTCGGAGTCATGTGTGTATTGATAGTCAATCATCACGCACTAAAACGGTGAAGGAAAACATCGTGAGGAAACCTGCATACCATAGCGATTCATAAGAATTTCTATGGTATGTAAGTTCGCCAACCCGCACTAGGCCAGCGTGGTGGACTATATGGCCTAACCACTCTCAATCGTATTCTCGATTGTAGAGTAGGCCCGTGCCCTGCAGTGGGACGTATATGGGCTGATACAATACAATACAAAAAAAAAATACTGATATATTTTTGGCATACATTCTTATCAAATGCATATATATTGAAAGTTATGTTTGTTAATTGCTCTTTTATTGTTTCTGAGTTCATAACTTAATGCTTTGCTAATAAAAATATATACAAATATTTTTTATGCGGTGTTTTATTTGTATCCACTCAGATAACACCTATAATTGTAACCTGTTTCAATAAATATCTGAGTCACATAAATTGTACTCGAAATGGTTAACAAGCACTTAACGTTACGGGACAAAATTCACAAGTATTATAATCGTGAATATTTCGCTTATCAAATGGAATTGAAATCGAGTGTGTATTCGAGTGGATTAAACATATCTTCAGTTAATCACTAGTACTATCAAACACACTATACAGGAAACCAACACTTTTACTGTTTAGAACCGTCAATCATATAGGTATATTTCTCTGGAACTCATAGAAATATTTAAAAATATATCTTTGCGTTAAATCATATTTATATAAATATTAATATTAAAAGCGTTAAAAATTATTCAGAAATTGGACAAATATATTTAAATTATCCGTAAGTGTGTTGAAATTCCTAGAAATTCATGTAAAAATGAGGCCAAAGTTCTGTTTTAGTGGTAAGCCGCAAGATCATCGTGACTTGTCTTAGTATCCAACCAGCATATAATTGAATTATCGCAGTATCGTCATACAAGATAACACTGCATTGGATTTCACTAATAGACTCAAATAGATAGCGAAATAAAATATTGAAGATTTCATTCATGACATTTTTATAGTATTTTTTTTTGACTTGTGCACTTTTATTATCTTCTAAAAAGCTAGGATGCGAAAATGAAATGGTTTTTCATTTACTGTGATCAGGAAACCCAAACATTTCGTTCTTTTTTTAAACAATGCTTTCAGCATGAGAAGTTATTTTCGATACTCCGTTTTACAAATATCATGATCTTTGTAGGCCTTAGCATAAACCACATTCCACTGTAGTACCTACTGCCGATGACTCGTTATCCTAAATCTTTGACATTCCATGGATTGAAATCTGCCTAATTGTGTACCATGGCAGTTAATTAACGTTGATTTATGAAGATCTGTGTTTGTGATTCTTCAGAACAAAAGTATACTTGAAATAATTTGCAAAAAACTTTAATTTTTAACCTAATTATTTATTTTTATTTCCTGGGTTTGGTTAAATCTAATTTAATTTATGCCTTAAGTAATTATGCATTATATTATAATTTAATAGCCGATCTCGTGAATAATAGGCGGTTTCATTTGGCGTTCTTTTGATAACCTTTGTTAAATTACCGTATCTGTCAGTTTCTGTAGCGCAGTTGAATTAATACTGACTTCTTCTTCTTCTTCGAGTGCCTCTTCAGTGCTGAAGGTTGGCCGTCAGCTTCTTGTATTTTTCCCTGTCCTTAGCCAGGTGGAATAGTTGTTCAACGGTGCTGATACCGGTCCACTCCCGGATGTTTCGAAGCCACGATTTTTTCCTTCGTCCAGCGCGTATCTTGCCTTCCACCTTGCCCATAATAATTAATTGGAGCAGCTTATATCTATCGTGCCTAAGCACGTGGCCGAGATATTCTGTCTTGCGTTTTTTGATAGTTTGCATCATTTTCCGGGGCATACTGACACGCTGGAGCACGGTATCGTTCTTTACTTTCTGCATCCAACTGATGCGCAACATGCGACGGTAACACCACATTTCGAATGCCTCTAGGCGCCTTGTAGTATCGTTTCAAGGTCCATGCTTCGCAGCCATACATGACGACAGGCCAGATGTAGCAGAGAAGTATCCTTACTCTGAGCTTTATGTTCAATTGACGACAACACAGCACTTTTCTCATTTTGTTAAAAGAGGCTCGGGCAAGTTCTATACGGGTCATAATTTCCTGGTTGGAATCCCATGCTTCATTTACTGACTGCAATAGGATATTGCGTGTTGGATCGCTGCACAGAGGCAAATATTTCTATGATCCATAATTTTTTTTTTTAACTGGCCCGGCATACTGGCTGCATTGCACCTGATGGTAAGCGCAAATGCCGCCCAGGCAGAGTATCCATTGGCATCGGACGGCAGTCCCATGCCAATGGGAACAATTATGCCGGCCTGCTAAGGTGCCTCTTCACGCTGGAGGAAGGACCCAGGATTGTAGGAAGGAGGGAACACGTGAGACGGCAAACAATTCCACAGCCTGACGGTGCGGCACAAAAAAGAATTAGAGAACCTTTTGGTTCGAGCGGGGATGGTGTGGACCGACAAGCTATGGCTTCGCAAGCCAGCACGCGTGGTTCTGGTTAGGAATGGAGAGGAGGGGTCAAGTTGAACAATTCTTCAGAGCATTCACCGTGATACAGGCGGTAGAACACGCTTAGAAAGGCGACAACCCTCCGGAGTTGTAGCGACTCCAAGTTGCTCGTAACGTCTGCATCATTCACAATGCGGATGGCCCGCCGCTGCAATCCATCCAAGGCATCGCAAGGAAGCGCCCAGACTGAAAATAAATATTTATTTTCAGTCTGGGCAGTCAGTAGTTAATGAATTTACATCATATATGTATTTATCAAAAAGGGGCTCTATAAAATGCGGAATCAATACCTTTAACACGATTTTGAGTGACATTTTTGTCGTAAGATATACCGGGTATCTCAAGACTGCTACCGAAAACGAAGCCGGGTGGTAGTTTTAGTGGCTACAAACACAATGCAATTAAAAATTTCGCATAGAAACGCGACCATTATTTTTTATGATTTTTTAAATATCGTCATTTTTGGGTGGTAAATCCTTAGTTTTTGCTAAAATAATAATTTAAACTCTTTTATACCTTAGAGTATTTATAAATAAAAGGGTATACACTATTATTTTAGGAAAAAACGTATTTACCGCCCAAATATGGCCATAGAAAAAAAATAACAAAAAAATTGTCGCTTTTTATTGCCACTTTTTCTGTTGCATTGTGTCTGAAGTCGCTTAAACTACCACCCGGCTTCGTTTTCGGTAGCAGTCTTGATATACCCTGTAGATCCGATTGATTCTGGTAAATTGATCATAGGAACAAAGTTAATACAATCAAAATTGCCTTATCCTTAGATTTTGGATTAAAAATAACCAAATTATTGGAAAAATAATCAGTTATCATTTATGAATTCGAATATAGGCAACAATAAGAGTTGCTTTGTTTGACAAACATTGATATTTGTTAAATGGGCCAAGATTAAATGAAGCGTACGTAGTTCCATTCACATTGTGAACCCGTTATGAACACTAAATTGGTGGAAATTATTACACAATATGAGGTTCATTAATTAGCAATCTATTGGATTTTATTAAGTACTAGAAATGTTAAAGTTATTGTTGTCACTATAAGACCAAGTTATCGAATTTTAGATAAAATCTATTTCTTGTGGTATTTTTAAAACTCAGCCAGATGTGTAATTTCTTGTCAATATTCATATTACTTTTACTTCCGTAAAATATGGTCATCAATATATTACAGTAAAATTCTAGAGTGAATTCATAACAACTAATTCGAGTAATAATATTTAACCAAAACGAAACTACGTTTAATTATTCCTTTTAATATGCTGCAGTACGATCCATAGAATTGTAAGACACCAATACAACGCGCAATCTATTCATTCGTAAATTTTAGTCAAAACAACAAGAATAATGCCATATCAAAAATATTGTTCATTATTGTCAACTTTGTATATGTTTTTTCTTTAATTATGATTACTTATCTCTAATCTATATTATCTGATTATGCATGAATTGATTTGTGGAATGCGTTCCATGTTTTCATGTTCCATCATTTTCTATTCGCACGGGAATAATTGGTCGGAATATGTTTTAAACAAATGACAATATTTGTACCGGGCTGTTTTGTCCCGTGTTCAAAGTAAATTTATTTTAAGCTTCATCCGTAGTTTAAACAACGAATTCATATATATGGGCGCAATGGGTTGTAATGATTTTTTACATTAGGACTATGTGGATATACCCTAATAAATGTTTTTTTTTATCTACAGCAGAGTCCACGAGAATACCCCAAATGATAAAATGCACTAAGTGAAAACAAACAAACAAAATAACTTATCGTAGTTTAAAGGCAAACAATAAATCTGCGGGATGAGGATTTGTTATACATATAAAAGCTTAACTAGGCTTAGAAGATATTGTTAATAGTGGATTTAATAATTAGGCAAAAACCAATACAATAGCAACGCTTGCGATAAGGACTTATAAGGATTAACATGGCTATAAAATAGATAATTGGGAATGATGAATGTTTTGAGAGCAAAAAAAAACATTTTTTAAAACACAACAAACAGTTTATTAGTGCTATTTGGGCTGTCAAGGTAATCAGCGATCGAGGCTGATTGCGGAAAATAATAAAATAATGTTTTTATAAGGACTGGCATTGCCAATCATATGACTGTACTGCCTCAGTCTTTACTCGATATTAATATACAAGTGCTTTTACTCTATGAAGTAGTGATCGCGGAAAACATATTACATTTCAGTTTATTAGAATACGTTAACTGATATGGCAATGAAATTAAGTTGTTTATCACAACATTGGTATAAATAAGAAAAAAATGTCCCCAAAAACTCAACGACAATGCATTAAAATGAACCGATCTGTTGTTATTTTAATGAAAAATACACATAGCAATCAAGATTATAATACATTTTTTTAATAAAAATAACATGATAAAAGGAACGTTGTAAAGGGTGAGTACAGTTCCATAGCGTCGAGCGACGTGGAGCGACGAGCGCGGGCCGTGTTTGTGAGGCGGGTCACTCTTGCGCAGCCAACTGTAAACCTTTTGAGTCCAGCCGGCCGCGAGCCACCCTCGCCCCCGCCCTGCGTCCCCCCGCGCCACCCTGCGCCACCCACTGCCAGCTCAGGCCACTCGGCACCCCCGCCTCCCCCGCCCGGCCTGTAAATACCGACTGCGGACACACCGTGCCGCCCCAACGCCTCGCCTAATGAAAATTCGATCTCTTTATTTTTTATTTCCCTTACATCGACTGTTAACGTCATAAATACTCAATCTAAATGTTCATTAACGATACCATAATCCCTTATCTATTAATTGTGATATAGAATGCTAATCACATTTTAATCGTTCATTTAGTTTTCGTGATTTGATAACTAGTACTTTACTCAGGGTATGGGTTTTTACAATTCTGAAATTTGCAAACTGATTATTTCGTAAACGAGTATATTGAATGATAATTGATAAGACAAAAAATTAAAGTAATTTTAAAGAAAGTCCAATTTGGGATTTAAATAAACTGGGTTAATTAAGAGTGTATAAAGGTAGCAATGCAGCGTTATTGATATAAATAAAAGGTTGGAGTAGAGCGCTGCCGAGGCTCGATCACAGCCGGTAGTGTTATTGCCTTTAAACAATCAATGCATACACATAGCCATAGTGGATATCGGTCCCCGTTTAAAGCGTTTTTTCGAGAGCAGCAGCGCGGGCCGAAATTCGTTGCAGAGGCACGTGAAACACCGTAATGGGATTATAGTGAAATACAGGGTGGTGTCGATCGAGAGAAACAAGCGACTAATGAAGTTATTAATCCGATTTTATACGGCTTTCGATGTTCATATTCATCGCTTTTTTAGTTTGCTCACAGCGGAAAGTAATATGAATATGCTGCATACATATTGTCGTGCATTTTTTAAATGTCGCGTGTTTTTTGCAGGATTCATCGAATGAGAAGTATTCTAAGGCTTCTCTATCGAATGGAGGGGATTCGGGAACAGCTACACCAGTTGGTTAGTATTTATTAGCATAAATATAATGTTGAATTATTTAAAGATACTCTATCAAACTTCTTGAAGCAAAAGTAATTGTATTACGTGACTGATAACGACTTACCTCAAAGATCTTCACAAAGACCTGTTGGAAGGTCGTCTGTTCAATTTACGGGTTGACGTTTGGGTATAAGCCCTCCTAATTTAATTGTGGTCCATTACTAAATATATTTAATCATATTTGCATTTTTCAGGTGAAAGAAATAGTCCGCTACCTTACAATATTGGTATGAATGGTTATCGGAATGGAGATGTAAAATCTTTGAGTAAGTATCTACTGTTAAGTACACTTGATGTTTAATAACGTTATTTTACCATTATAAACCACAACATCACAACTACAAAAAATAAAAGTAGAGCGAAAAGAGTTTATTGACCTGCTTTTAATTTTAAAATTATCAAACTTTTAATATGACCTAGACAAACACTATGCTTATCTTTTATAGTTGCACTTTGTATACTTTGTTTATTTTAAAAAATATTCTAACAAAGATTGTATTTTTCCTTTTAACTGTATTGTCTCTGCAACTGAAAAAGTCCTGCAAAACGAAGATATAGCATACAGTTTTAAGCCGGAAAAAATCCCGGTGAATAAATATGAGTTCGCGAGTTCAAGCGCGGGTAACAATGACTTGTAGGTCATAAACCTTTCTGTGTCAGTCCATATACGTCCACCTATAGGGCACGGGCCTCTTCTACAATGGAGAGCACGATTGAAAGTAGTTAGGCCATATAGTCCACCACGCTGGTCTAGTGCGGGTTGGCGGACTTTGCATAGAAATTCCTATAAATCGCTATGTCATGCAGGTTTCCTCGCGATGTTTTCCTTCACCATTATAGTGCGTAATTTTTGACTATCAATTAAAAACCTTTATTGAACTATTATTATTTTTCTAGGCAATTATCGGTTGTATATACCCTCAAATGACTTGAAGGGTAATGCAACACCAAGGAAGAGATCTGTGGCGACGATGGATGCGCAGTCCATTCGGTCAGTGGAGACCCATGCACCTCCTCCAACAAGCCCTGAGGACAACAAAAAACAGACTGTGTAAGAGATTATTTATTTATTTATTTACAGTAAATATAACATCTTTTGATATAGTCAGATACAAATCTACTCAAATATTGTTCGATCAGACTTCGTCAATTACACCACACTCGTTTATATAAGGGCAAGAATTTATCGACTGGTTAATTTAGTTATAATTCTATGTATTAAAAAATATATTATGTATTAATGTATAATGTATATATCTCATTAGTATTTAGATATTTATTGCGTAAAATTATAACAAATCACACAACACAAAATATGTTAGCAGGATTTATTGATAATGATCTTATAATGTATTGGTCAATATTGCCAAAACCACGTATTTTTATTTAATAATTTTGAAGCAATATCAAAACAGCGTTCTTAATAGCCGATGTTTATAGCCTAAAACAGAGTTTCGCAGCAAGAATCGTACGCCATTATCTCATGACATAATCGCCATAGATTATATCCTTTTGTGACAAATCTTTACATGATGCAACTTTTTTATATCTTTACGATAATCGCATATTTGAAGCGAGAAACTCTCCCCTTGGTTATGGGGATTAAGAGACTCATTGGACATAGAATTTTCTTGTTTGGGCTTGTCTTTGCTTGCTACTGCTGATCCTTATAAAAGTTGCCATGGTGAGTAAGGATAGTCCCTTCCTGTCTCTCATCGTAATGAAAAAGCAAAAGGCATTTTACAACGAAATCATAAAGTCAATTATGTTTAACGGTGCTTAATTATCAATGACATTATAGAAAAAAGTATACAAAATATAGTTTTCTTTCAATTAATTCCAAAATATAAAAAAATACTTACTCAATAACTGTATGCTGATGTGCAAACTAAATGAAACCACGAACCTTACCCTTAAATCCGATGGACATTAGTACCTTATTCAAAAAATGTCAAAATATATTATGTTGTGAGGTGAAGTCGAAAAGAAAAAGAAGGATAATACCAATTCAGAAAGGTATTGATGTTTATTACCATGTCAAGGAAAAAGCTACCGAATTATTCAATACAAACATAAATATAAATTTTCATATTATAACACAATTTTTTTTCTTTCTGATAAATTCATGCAGGCATCCTGAAAAACGTTGACTTGTTGTTTCCGTTATAATTTCGATTTAATACTTTATTGGAAAACAGATATCTATTATCACAACAATCAAATTGTATAAAATTATATAGAATATTTTTGTTTCTTTCAGCAAATATTTAACACTGATATGCAGTTGTATGTATGCGATATTATTAGTCACGCTCGGTTTAATTGCATACATCGGTGACTCATTCGTTGAAGCTTCTGTTTCAGTGGTAAGTTTTTTTTAAATATAGCTTAATTATTTAACATTAAGTATAGTCACTGTATTGTAAATTTATTTTGAAGTTCAGTCTTGACCTACTGGGTATCAGGAATTACGAAATATCAGTATAAGATCAGCTATTAACTGCATTTTATACAGCATGGTATATTACAACCTTTTATTTAGTTTCACCTGTCTCGATGTTTTTTTTTCAGATCTATTCCATTATCATATGCAGCATGGGATTCGTGTACCTCATATTTTTAATTATCGACATCACTCGATACAAAACAGCTGCGCTGAAGAATCTGAAACTCAAAGGATTACATGAAGAACAAATTACTGAGTATTTCAGAAAGCAAGAGGTGATTATTTCATTATTATTTCTCTTTATTCTAAATATTTTTTTTACATTTTTATATATACAGGGTATATCAAGACTGCTACCGAAAACGAAGCCGGGTGGTAGTTTAAGCGACTTCAGACACAATGCAACAAAAAAATTTGCGAAAGAAAGCGACAACTTATGTTGTATTTTTTTTCATATGGTCGTATTTGGGTGGTAAATACATTTTTTCCTAAAATAATAGTGTATACCCTTTTATTTAGAAAGACTCTAAGGTATAAAAGAGTTTAAATTATAATTTTAGCAAAAGCTATGGAATTACCACTCAAAAATAATGATGTTTAAAAAATCATTATAAATAATTGTCGCGTTTCTTTCCGAAATTTTTAGTTGCAATACGTTTGTAGCCACAAAAACTACCACCCGGCTTCGTATTCGGTAGCAGTCTTGATATACCCGGTATATAGTAAAAAACAAAATACATATAAAAATATAAAAAGTTATCCAACGATGGCGAGGCTCGAGACCCAAGCCACCGGTGGTTAGGAGCCCAAAGTGAGGAACCTCCTCACAATACGTGCCGTGTCAAGCAATACTGCCTTCTGAATCTGACTCCTGACCCAACAGCCGATTGAGAGCCTCTGTAGATGTTGGTCGAGGCTCTTTGGTATCAACCCATGGGCAGAAACGACAATCGGGACAATAATTGTTGAGTCGACATCCCACATGTCGGTAACCTCGTGTGCCAAATCTAAATATTTAGACATTTTGTCTTTTTCAGCTTTGACAAGGTTATCGTCATGCGGGATGGTGACGTCAACAAGTATAGCCCGGCGCGCCAATCGATCTATTATCACAATGTCAGGCTTATTGGATAGAATAGTCCTGTCTGTGATAATAGATCGATCCCAATACAACGTTGCATGACCATTTTCAAGAACTGGTTGAGGAACATACTGGTAATATGGCACTTCAGAAGTCACCAGTCCATATCGAAGAGCAATTTGCTGATGTATGATCTTGGCTACTAGGTTGTGTCTATGCAAATACTCGCCGATAGCAAGATACGAACAACCGGAGATAACATGCCTGATGGACTCGCCAGGACGGTGGCATGCCCGACAGATGTCGACCGTACCGTCCTTCAGGATGTATTTCCTATAGTTGTTCGTCTTAATAACTTCGTCCATAATTGCAAAGACAAAACCCTCGGTTTCCCCAAAGAGGTTACCGAAACGCAGCCAAGACACAGACGCTAGTCGGTCCACATCAGACCCATGGAGGGCTTGATAGAACCGACCGTGCAGCTCCTTGCTCTTCCATATGTCCTCGCGATCCCTAATGCCTACCACCAGAGGTTTCCGCCAGTTCTCAATCGCTAAAGACAGCGGGGTAAATCCTTTATCTACCATAACTACAACCCTATGCATATCCACGTCACTGTGAAGGAAATAATCCCTGAGATTGCACACCTCGCGATTATGTAGGTCCTTAGCATTAAGAATGCCTCGGCCCCCACATCTACGCGGGATGTACAATCTCATCACTGACGAACGTGGATGATGCATACGATGTGCAGTTAGGAGAGTTCGGACTTTACGATCCAGGGCGTCCAATTCGGTCTGAGTCCATTTGAGTATGCCGAAAGAGTACATGAGTACAGGCATAACCCAACCGTTAAAAGCGCGAATCTTGTTTCCACCTGACAAAAAACTGTTAAGTACTTTTGTCAGGCGGCTAAAAAAACGCTCTTTCAACAATCGTTTTACATCTGCACCCATGATACCTAGAGCCTCAGGCATACCCAAATATTTGTAGGTTTCCGTCACGGAGAGGGATCTGAGTCTTACAGTTTCTGAGACTTGTATGTCATCAGAGACCGCAACCTCCCCTCGCTTCACATGGATAACCGCACATTTATCTACACCAAACTCCATATTGATTGAATTGCTAAATCTTTCCGTTATTTTTAACAACTCAATCAATTCGGTTTGTTTCGATGCAAATAACTCATTATTATTATTATTATTGCTATTACTCATCTAATACCGTCATGACATTTGCAATAATTGGTACAAGTGCTTCTTATCTATTTTTTTATCACGAGACATGATTTCGCAGATATGTTAATCCACTGTCATATACATTATACATACTTCTATGATATAGATTGCTTAAGTCTATGTCTCTTATTACTTTTCGAGTTCAAGAGGCACTAGAGTTGTAAGGAATTTCTTGAGTACTGCCAATTAAACTAGTGAGGCAATGGAGTAGTTGAAACGAATTTGGTGATTCATTGGATAAGACGAATTTGCCTAATTCAATAATTATCATGACTGTGATTAATTAATATTGATACCATGACATGTCTTTGTCCAAATTGCGAAATATAATCAAATTAATGAAACTAGCTTTTGCTAGCTACTTATATATTTGTGACACTATCAGACTTTTGTTTCTAAAATATAATTTTGATGATGAGGTAAATAATTTTCATTGATTATTATTTATACTTAAACACATAATATAAATGTCCTATTTTACATTTGACAAATACCACTCTACCTTAACGCCATTCCTAAATTTCAATCAAT
Source organism: Hyles vespertilio (assembly GCA_009982885.2). Taxonomy (NCBI): domain Eukaryota; kingdom Metazoa; phylum Arthropoda; class Insecta; order Lepidoptera; family Sphingidae; genus Hyles; species Hyles vespertilio. Next base: position 9,848,978 of record CM042816.1, on the reverse strand, counting down.
TTAGCAACAACAATACAAACCAAATACGTAAAATAACGTTAAATCATGGTATACATTGCAGGAGGAATTTGGAACTCCGAGCACGCCGGGAGATCGCACTCCTGAGGTATTCCGACCTCCAGGCCTCCCTCCGCCGATTCTTATCCCTCTCAAACATCAGTACTGCTTCAGCCAGGGAAGACATTCTGGAAGCTTCTACCTCAAAATGGGAGCTGCTGGTAAGAATTTAATTTATATCACGTATTTTTATTTGATGAGTCGAACGAATCTGTTCTCTGTATCTGTATCAGCCCATATACGTCCCACTGCAGGGCACGGGCCTACTCTACAATCGAGAATACGATTGAGAGTGGTTAGGCCATATAGTCCACCACGCTGGCCTAGTGCGGGTTGGCGGACTTACATACCATAGAAATTCTTATGAATCCCTATGGTATGCAGGTTTCCTCACGATGTTTTCCTTCGCCGTTTTAGTGCGTGGTGATTGACTATCAATACACACATGACTCCGAAAAGTCAGAGGTGTGCCCTGGGATTCGAACCCGCGACCACCGTGAACATGTTGTCAGTCGCGTCTAGTCCGTTTACCAACAGGCCACCACGCACTTCTCAATCTGTTCTCGCTATCTAAAAATTATTCTACCTTTCCTTCATCTACTTCGTCTGCTGAAACTAATGGTTTATGTTATTTTCAGCTTTTGCGCTCGGACATTTAGTTCACTCCATTCTTCTGCTCACTGTACAAATTGGCTTATTCTTCGATGAAAATGTAGATAATGACTCATGCGTGGATATGCTACAAGTGGCACTGGATATATTGTTCCCGTGCTATTGCTTCCTGCAACTGTTCTTCATATTTAAATATTCAAATGTCATTATCCTACGAGCTCAGGTAATTGCATTGATATAAATACCAATAATATCATTAAGGTATCTTGGATTTATGGATTCTTGTATATTATAACATTAATTAAGTAGTTTTATTTTTACTTGTTATTCCCACGTTTAATGCAGTTTTAAATATGAAAAACTCATTACCACGTTAAAAAACAGGTTAGAATTGGGAAATGTCGCAATTAAACACATCTTTTTTTTATTGCTATGAATGGCGAGACGAGCATGCCGTTTGCCTGATGGTAAGCCATACAACCGCTCAGGAACAGTAGCAAAACCAAACAACACCTTGAATTACAAAGCATTGCTTAGTATTCCACTGCGTTCACCATCCTGAGACATAAGATGTTGAGTCTCAATATGCCTTGTAGGTACTCTGGCTACAATGTCCTCCAAACCAAAACACAGTAGTGCATTGACACGATTGTTTGGCGGGAGAAAAATCATACATATCTTAGAAATATATAATTTATTTGCCGTTTTTCTTTAAATTGTGTTTGTTGTGATTGTCTATATAAGCTCATCATATATTTTCAGGGTTTAGCTCGTTTCGCTTTCATGCACATGATCGGCAGCAGTCTTTGTTTCTGGATCTCTGCTATTGTTCGTGAGACTATATTGGCTTTGACACTTTATGCCAATTCAGTTTACGGCAACAGCACAGGCAACGGCTACGCTAAGACCAAGATCATTAGTTCCCAAAGCGATGAAGACCAGTCGGGTAAGTTATAAACAAAATTATTTATATAATTTATAGTCGTTGTTAGGTAGCTTAGTAGTCTTTACAGCATGTATGACCAATACTTTTAAGTTTAAATTTTTCACCCAGAATCACAAAGTTTTATTGCAAAATATCCCATTTTAAATTGTTATCAGTCGTCTGGGAATGGGATTTGTGCATGATGTAATTATAATCTCACCTCTTAACTTATCATTGCACGGAAATAAGCTTATTGAACATAAATTATATTAGTGGCGCCTCTGACTTCTTCTTCAGCTATACTGTCCTAAGCTTAAGTGTATTGTTATTTTTATATAATAACTTCTTATAATATAAAAAAACGTGTATCCAGCTTTTCATAAAAAAAAGTCCTAATTGTATATTCCAAGTATCACTATAATGATAATGTTAATGAAATTAATGCCCATTTAATAGAAAAAAAAGGAAATTTGTTAGCCTTAAAAAGAAAACATCAAATTAAGCTTATAAAAATTACTCTTTCGATAACTCTAGTAGAGCTTGGCCCATCTTCTCTAAGAGGAAGCGTTTGTACACATTTTTCTGATAATCCTTACAAAACATAACCTTGCAAAGTGTTTCGATATTTCTGATGAGAAGTGTATTTGAAAAAATAGCATTAACGTTTCATTAACATAAATTTTTGGAACACATGTTTTGGGTTATAATTATTGTCCAGTACTTAATTTGTATTATATTACGTTTAATGCTTAGATTGTAACCGGGTATAGTAAATAAATAAATATTTTAGTTTCAGCTCTAGACGACTTCAGCAATCATTTCCTCAACATAAGCAGTTTGTACAACGAGGAGTGCATCGGTTCTCGCGCTATGTCCTCTATATTTGAAAACTTTTCACCATACCTCTATCCGTTCAGCGTTGAATTCAACATCTTGATAGGTACGCATTTATTTAAATAGCACATACTGGGCGATATTGACATATAGTTTTTATTATTTTGAAAGAAACCCACACGTTTCTCACAACCCCAAGAGACGTTTCAAAATATAAAAAAAGGGTTTTTTTTTTTAAAAAATGCATTGTCTTTAGTTTTCACGATTTTTAGGCCACCACATATAGATACGAGTATTTTTACTGCTTATCTAAATTTGGTCCGCTTCAGAAACTTACCTGAGCTGTAAAAAGCCTCGTATACCACCTATACGTGTTGTTCAAAGACCTTGAAAACTAAAGTCTCAATTCTCGATCTATCAAATCGTTTTTTTTTTCAATCTTTATAAAATGTTACCTGGAGTGGCTGGGAATATGTAGCCTAAATTAAATACTATATGTTAATACCCCCTGTAGATGTACGGTAAAGACATAAACAAATTAATTGAAACTACAAATAATAAACAAAGGTTATTCAAAACATAATTAGTCTAATTTATTTTGTTTGAAAATATTGTTTTCCTCAATTTTATTGAGATACTTTAAATATTAATTTAAGCATTTTCATTGACTTGCAGCAATCTTAGTCTAATTTTATGTCGTTATGACTCCATCACTATATAGGGCAAACGCCTTTTCATATTCTAATGGCTTGTCATATTGATTTCAGTGGCCCTTTATTATATAATTTGGAGTAATATTGGCAATTGCGACAATGAAGACACGAATTCTGAAATGAACTCGACTATTGACGACACCGCACTTTGCAGGTATGATAAACTTTATCCACTACTAGTGTTTCTAAATCTTGGATAACCCTAAGTTCAATAATTATAATGTTTGCCCCTCTAATCATTCAACTTTATTATTTCCGTCTTTAACAAATTGTACAGTCAATGACCTGACCTCACACTAAGATCGAGTCTTGTGTCGTGGGTATCGGGAAGTACGAGAGTCTTTTCGGTCTCACAAACAACCAGACTCGGAAGAAATATTTGTGTGCCGCACAAACATTTCTCTCGGTGCGGGAATCGAACCCGCGGCCACTCGTTTCACAGCCGGCGTCTAACCAACTGCGCCACGGAGACAGTCGATCATTTTCTTGCAATTCAGTACAATTAGTAGTTTAATTTTCAGTTATAAATATTGGACGCATTGCTAACTTATTAACTAACATACATAATCAACTTCTCATTATTTCAGGATTCCCACGGCTAATGAAGACAATGACTACACAAGCAACATCGTGATCCACGCTGATTGCCATGCATCCAACAGGGGCCTGTTCCTTGGACTCATTCTGATGGTCATCATTACGGGCATGCTCATCCTTGGGTTTGTCTTCAGCAGCGTTGGCGGGTTAGATTCTATAATTATATCTATATCTAGACTTTACCTTTACTGGTGGTAGGTGTCTCATATATGAGAAGCCGCCTGGGTGGGTACCACCGCAATGTCTATTTCTCCCGCCAAACAGCAGTTTAAATGCACTGTTGTGTTTCGGATTGAAGAACATTGTAGCCAGAGTAACTACTGCACATATTGAGACTTTACATATTATTCAATTTTTTTTTTATTGCGCCCTGTGGTATGGGGGCGCTTCGAGAATCCCGCCACGGTATCCCCTGCCTGTCGTAGGAGGCGACTAATGGGGAAGTGAAACTCTCGCGGGCGCGCAGTGTACTCACGTACAATGCGACCTCGAGATGTTCGGCAGCAGGAGGAGGAGGAAGCAATTTCCTGTTGCCTGGAAATGAGGAGGCTTCTTAGCCTCCAACATAATTATGGTACGGGTCGCAAATTGAGCGGCCTTGTGCAGGGATGGTCCAGGTAGAAGCTGCGCTCTTGCTTCGGGTTCCCGGGGCCGTTCCAATTGCGCTGAAGAGGGCAACGCGGGGTTTTGGTTGGTATGCCTATCGGTGAACCCAACATAATCGCTCCACCCTCCCCCGAGGTGGGGCGTTAGCGGTAAACCGGTTTCCCCGTGTCAATAAAAAAAGGCATTGTTTTGTAATTCAATGCGTTGTTTGGTTTTGCTACTGTCGGTCGTATCGCTTATCATCAGGCGAACGGCATGCTCGTCTCGCCATTCATTGCAATAAAAAAAGACTGTAGTATGTACATATTTTATGTTGCAGTGATTGGCAAAACGGGCATGCCAATCGCCATGAACAGTAGCAAAACTAAACAACACCATGATATACAAAGCAATTCCTGGCATTCCACTGCGCTCGCCATCCTAAGACATAATTAAATCTCATTATGTCCAGAAGTTACACGGCTACAATGTCCTATAAACTGGAACACAACAGTGCATTTCCACTGCTGTTTGTAGACATTGCGGTGGTAACTACCCAAGCGGCCTCTTACATATAATGAGAGACCACCAGTAAACATTTTCATTGAAATGATTTATTACTTTATTTTACTTTTCAACCTCTGGTTTATTCTTTGATTCTTGTAAATAGTCCTTTGCATAAACATGACTTAACCTCGTCTGTTTCGAAATACAATGCATGTTACTTTATATACATAATTATGTGGTCTGTTATTAATATTGACTTCTTCATTTCCAGTGAATTTATCAAAGTGGGGTATATGCTTAATGACTGCATGAAACTCGCTTTACACTCCATCATGTTGGTCGCTGCCGTTGTAACTTTCAATCAATTAAGGAAACTGGACATCAACGAGCATCCTATTTCTCTCCTTGATGACGTGTTACTTTTCATTTGTTTGCCAGCCTTCTTTATGGAGACTGTGTTTTCTCTAATAGCAACTATAAGCATACTTAACATCGTCAAAACTATCGATTTTATTGTTATGGTAAGTCATCTCCAGTGTGTATTTATTAATTACTGAAATAATTAAATCTTTCTAAAATTTTAAGTTTGATTACATCTAACTAGACCAGCAATTAGATGTAATAAGCCGAAGATGATTGTGAACATTATGAATATCAATAATTGAATTCAGTAACTACTTATTAGAACACTCACACTCAACACTTCAAAAAAACTTAAACATCACAATTGAATAAACTGCGAAACATATAACATCATCATCAGCCCATCTCCCATCTCTCCTATGACACGCCACTGGACTCAATTTCTAAAATCTTAGGAATATCGTCACATAACACAATATACAAAATGCATCTTATCTAAGTTTATCATCTGCATAATAATTGTTACAGTTGATTCAAGTACTGGTCCAGACGCCCCTAATCATGGACGGTCTTCGCCGATGCTCCAACAAGAAGAAGTTACGTCGCACAAAACCAGGCAGGGAGTTGCTGATGTTCCTACTGATAGCTAATGTCGGCATGTGGCTCTTCTACACCTTCTCGTACAAGTCTCCGGAGAGCCTGGACGAGAGATACACTTTCTATGGCAAGGTCATGTGGTCTATCCTCGGACACGTCAGTCTCCCCCTTATTATGTTCTATAGATTCCACTCTAGCGTCGGCTTTGCTGACATCTGGGACTCTGCTTACAAACCTGGCTCTGAACATTAATACCAGCCATGCGTTTATTGGATTCTAATTTTTAAAAATCAAAGCGTTGCTTGTAATGTCAGAGTATTTTTAAAAATATATCGAAAAAGTGGACAGGCAAAATGAGAAAGAGTTATTTTAGTTCTAATGTTTCATTGAGTGAGACTATATTAATATGCACTATAATAGTGTATCCTCCAGTCATTATTGTATAGAAACTTAGCATTATATGTATGTTTTAGTATACTTCTTAGTTTAAGTTAAAATTAGTTAACATATTAGTTAATCACTGCGCATCAACTTATCTGTGAAATAATAAACATTTACCTTACTAATGAATTATTTAATTCCAAATTTCATTAGTTCATTTTCATAACACCCACCAAAATTCATCATCATTTGTAGCAAAGAGTATGTTTTTATAGTAATAAATTGCGAGACGAGCATGCCAGTCGCCTGATGATAAGCGATACGAACGCTCATGGACGGTGTGGCTAAAAAGTCCTTCAAACCGGAACTCAACAGTGAATTTTCATTGCTATTAGGTGGGGGAAATAGACACTGCGGTAGTACATACATGACAGATCTACCCAAGAAGCTTATACCCAAATGGAGATTGCATTCCGTATAAAACACTGAAGCACAAAAATTTGACCTTGAATGCAGTCGATGTTGCCTGCTATCCTTTTCTTTAGAGTGACAATGAATGAAAATGACATTTGTTCATTCATTGTCACTCGAAAGAAAAGGATAGAAGGCAACAGCGACGTCATTCAAGGTCAAATTTCTGTGCTTCACTTTTATATACGGAATGCAATCTCCATTTGGGTATAAGCTTCTTGGATCTACCAGTTAATTGACATGTAGACATGGGTTAGCATAAGGGGTTAGTAGGAAAAAAAGAAACGTTATAAGTACAATAGAGATGGTCACGCCTGTTAAAAATTCATAATAATAAATGAAAAAATCATTTATTCCCATTATGAATGTTGTGTACGCACGCTTACGTCTCGTTATTAAATTACTTACAGCACTGCAGTGTAAATGATTTCTTTTGAAAAGTCATATAGCTTGGCAAAAAATAATCTATTTTAATGAGGGCACTAAGATCGAATTTAATACTTATATGGCAACCGGATATACTATGCTGAAAAATATTTAGACTGTAGAAAATTTACATAAAAACCCATTTAAATAATTATTCAACGAATACAATGACATTTGTAATAGTATTCCCATAATTTTTTTCTTTAAGGCTAGTTGCCACCGCAACGTACTCTTTTTTGCCAAGTTGTATATTGCTCTTATAAGTAGTGGAATTGATATGTCGATGAATTGCATATTGCAGATCGTTTTTATTAATCAGAAGCGCAAAAAGATTAAAGGTTATCCGATAAGTGATGAACAATTACGATATGAAACGAATAAATAATGTACACTATGTAACAGCTTAATCAAACATACATACATAAACTCACACCATTAGGGGTAGGTAGAGGTGCTACCAGGACACCCATGTTTCGCCTTGTGTATTCCGTCTTTAATGGGCGGTAAGCCTATCGCTATATCGGGCACAAATACCTGACTCAATTTCTGAATCCAATTCAATATCACTCACTGCCCGACTCGGGATTCAAACCCGAAACCTCAGCGTTGTAACCGTACCATGGTACAACTGCGCCACCAAAGCATTGTTGGCCAGCTTAATCAAGTTTTTATTGTCAATATTTTTTAATTCGAACAACGCTGCTGACCACTAGCTTTATTTCATGTACTAGCACAATGTTCTAATGTATCATAAAAAGTGCAGAGCAGTCCAGATAAATGATTGAAAGAATAATGCCGGCATGAATGCGAAACATATATATATATATATATATATATATACATATATATATATATAGTTGTATATTTGTTGTCTGGAAGAGATCGCTATTAGCGATAAGACCGCCGTTTTTTAACACTTATTTGTTTTTCTCTTTTTTATTTTTGTAAATACTTTGTGGTGTTTTAAATAAAGAGTTGTTATTATTATTATTATTATATATAGATGGTATCCAGGCGGACATGAATGTTCACTAGCCAAAATATGGAAAGCTAAAATACGAGAAAACTAATTCTGTATGTAATCTGTATCTGAATATATTGATATGCCTAATACACTGCCGGTAATAGTCACACAATTTCCATATGATTTGCAGGTACGTGGCACACGTGTCCACAAAGCACGTATCAATAGGGCGTCTTAGCTGACCAACTCAGAGAGCCCGTTAATTAATGTTGCGGCCCCACAATGCAATTACCGAATATTAGGTTAAGTACTCGGACGTTCCGGGAGCCACGACGCACTTAGCCTGCGCGCCGCTCAGATACAAACTAGTTACCTAATGCTAAGGGCATGTCACACAGCGCACCTTCGCTGTAACGCTGCATCTATATGGAAACTGGTATGTAGATACTCTATGAGTATGCTCTATGAGTAGTCATCGAGCCTCTCGAAACCTGCATACGGCCTTTATAATCATCTTTTTCAAAATGTGACACCATTCCAATGAGGAAAGACGATCTCAACCTGAGTCTGTCGAGAGCTCTCTGAGGCAGGCTATCAAATGGGGTGAATTGAACTTAGTTCAATTTAACCCTTCACAGACACAAGTTTAGGTTAGGGAAGAAGAACCCCCCCTCCAGATCTCGAGAGTATTGGGATCCTCGGTGTCGAAATATTCGGCCAATTTGAGTTCAGGAGTCATTTCGAGGATAAAAACAACCTGGCGAGCAAAAAGTCCTGCCTGATATCCTAAACAGAGCCAAGCGGTACTTCACGTCGGGTCATAGATTGATGTTCTACAAAAGGCAAATTCGGCCGCATGTGGATTACTGCTCGTATCTCTGGGCAGGTGCCCTAAAATACCAGCTCGAACTACATGACTGTTTGTAGCGTCGAGATTATCGAATACCTAGTCGATGATTTTAACTTCAATGACAAACTGAAACCGTTAGGACTAGTTAGGAGAGACTTCAGGTCTCTCTATTTGATCGTAATATGTATATCGTATTTTCCAAAATTATAGTTACTGTGCAAAAGTGTAATCTATAACAGGCTTAAGTAATTTTGCATATAATGAAACAAATTTAATATACTACCAATACAAACACGTCCCACATCCGATACGTATACCTTGCATGGAATTGATTTTTGAATCAAGATTACATCAACTATACCAGATCTTTATACGAGCCGTATACAGAAATATGCATTGCACAGTATGTATCCGTTATGCCATTTTTCACTTCCCTACTTTCGTACAATGTTTATAAAAATATTATAGTTATGAGCAGGACGCGTATCATCATCGATCTTTATTAACCGTAAACATAATAAAGCACCCTTTATAAAAATACGGCCTGCTATTTCACATTTTTATTTATATGAAAAAAGGAAATTACCTCTAAATAGTACAAGGAATTATTTATTTTATGAACGAGAATAATGTAACTCATATGTTCTGCATGAAATAAAATAAAAATGCAAAATAAAAAAGCAGAAATCAGAATGTGTACCATGTTACACAACCATAAACTATTTGCAATCGAGTAGATGGCTAGTTGTTAAGCAAAAAAATCCTTCCACCATACTCCACAAAACAATTTAATCCATTTAACGCAATATGGTTTTTAAATCCAAAGAGTACAGTTGATAATTAAAGCAAAGGCTTGTGTCAGTTAGGACGTTTTAGTATTGAGAATGAACTGGAAAATATTATCCGCGAGTAAAGCAGTAGGGCATCGCGCTACGCACGGATATGCGCTCGGCTGACCAATGCCACTGTTGTCTAATTGTTTCCGATCTCCTCTGAATAACCGCCGTGCTGTATTGACAAAATTTGAACACGTGAATGACGGCTGATAAAGGCATTCAATGCTTCGTTGACCCTTCACGCTGTATGGGAATGACATTCGCTCCCGAACGGCCCGATCCAGTTTGCTCATTCATTGATTTTGCATGTTTTCAGATACGAAGCTACTTTAAAACATAATGCACATGTTATTAAAAGGTAGCTCAGGTGGCCGTGCTCCATTAGCGTGTCAGTATAAAATTAATACCCCTTTGTTTTTCACGACACTTTAACTGTATTCATTAATTGCATCGTAAAAGCCTTTTCCACGCATGCTAATTGGTTTACTCTGCGAACGTTGTAATAAGCTGTAATAATTAAAATTTTCATTTAAAACTAGCAAATCGGAGGCAAATGGATAATCCAAGAACGCAAATGACCCACATTTTTAAATATTTCTAATTGGTCAATATATTTCTGGTTTAATTCTCGCATTTAAATTAAATCCATATTCCTTTTTAAACTATGAGCTAGTGTATTTTTTCACATTGTCTAACTTTGTACTAACTATTTGGCTATAAATTGCTTCTATAGACTTTGATAAATACATCGTGGTCTCCACTTCCTAGAAGTAAACAATCCACCTTTCAATCTCTTTCTAAGAATCTACTGCGTTCTATTATTATTATATTGACTAATAATAACTAATTGATAAGATATTCGTTTCTTTACCCTTGACTTTTCTATTGTCCTTGAATATTCGTGGTTTATTTATTTTTCACTGCATGAACGACGAAAATGTCTTGTTATAATTTAAAAGGTGCTCTGAAATTTTAAAAGCCGCATTAAACCAGTTTATTTTTTATATATATACTACTAGTACAAAAAAGTAACTTAGAATGCCTGATGTTTAGTGGATCGGTTAACTCTCGCCGATCGCAGAATTATATTGAAACAAATACATTCGGAACCCGAAACGGAATACTATACCGTTTACTACCATCATATTCAGTGGTCGCTATCAGGACAGGTACGAATTTCCTTCCTCCAGCTTTTGTTCTGTACTGTACTATATTCAGCCATTATACGTCCCACTGCAGGGTCAATTGAGAGTACGATTGAGAGGAGTAAGGCCATATATTGTCCACCCTGGCCTAGTGCGAGTTATTGCAATAAATGGCGAATGGAGCATACAATTTGCCTGAAGGTAACCGATACGACCGCTCATGGGCAGTAGCACGACCAAACTACGTCATGAATTACAAAGCAAGGTTTGTCATTCCACTGCACCATCCTGAGACATGAGATATTAGTTCTTAATATAACCAGTAATTACTTCTGCTACAATGCCTTTCAAACCGGAACATAAAAGTGCATTTACACTGCTGTTTGGTGGGACAAATAGACATTGCGGTGGTACCGGTGGTATTCAGGCGACCTCTAAGGTTATGAATTATTAACTTTATCACTTAACAGATTTGCTCAGGGGACTTCCCTACACCATTGGAAGTGGCTATCCAAAATCGTTTCTTTTCGTTTGTGCGCGATCCAACGCTGCCTTATAACTCATTTGAAAAATTTAGATAGATTATTACTATTGTGTATGTAAAATCTGTTGATGGTATTAACAATAGAGCATTGTGGGCATGGCAGGCGGTCACGGTGGGCCGGCGCCCGCGCACCGGAAGGGCGCGACACGGCGACATCACTCCGGAAGCTACCCGCCAGCCGTGACATCACCGCACTCCATGCATATTTCATTCCAATATGTGATACAGTTAGCGGCGGTACTAATCTATACGTGATGTTGAACAGTTGCCACAAAAACATAAAATTATTTTTATTAAAAATCGAGGTGCTTTAAATTTTCGACATAGAATTATCATGCGGTTTTAAAAAAATAAGGTAGAATAAAAATACGCTTTATTAAACCTAATAGATTAGACAAGTGAGCAAAACAGACGTGTAGTAGCACTACATCAATAGTATTAGAGGTGTAACAATAGTGTGAAGAGCTCTCACCGACACATTGGCTCGAATCCCGCCGACATCAAGGGGCAATCGCAGCCGCCTCCACATTCCGCCTGGACCGTGAGTGATTCAGCTAATTTATTGTATTGAGAGACCTGTTTACTACAATAATCAATATTAACAGATATTCAAATACAGTAAATATATGTTTGTCGCATAAATCAGTTTAGTAATGTAAACTGCGTTTGTCAATAATTGGCAGCCTTACACGCGTTGTAAAGACAATTAAGTCGTCGACTATGAAGCCACGGGTTCAATTCCGGCAATGAAATAAATTTTGAGTGTAGTCGAATTCACAAGTATTTGATTCGGTAATTGCTGGACTGAAAGTGCCATAGTAACTACTGCAAAAGACTTGTATCTTAATGATTGGAACTATACGTGTGATTTCTGAGTGTATTTGTTTATTAATCATAAAATCGGATTTAATTTTGTATGCAACATATTATAACACCAAACATATCAATTGAGACGATTGTTATTTCAATTTAAGTATATCGTTATGATACAAAAATAAACTCTTTAACACCGCCCACAATAGGAATCTCATGTAGGATGCTATTGTGAAAATGCGTAAACATTATTATATTTCAAGTAAATATTTCTCAATATCGTAGTTGGGATAAAGCGCTACAAAAATTCTTTTTTGTATTATTTGTTGATAAATTCAATATATCACAGCATTGTCTCTCTAAAAGCAGGTTAGTGACCGATAAAAATCAAACGGGTCCATCGCACGGTGTTTTTCTTTTGTGTAATAGAATTTCTGGGAACTCGCCTAAGAGAAGACCTCTAAGAAATTTACAAAAATAGCCCGACATGGTACTGATTCGGCTAATGTAAAAGTATAAAAGAGAGTATTGTGCCTGTTTGTCTGATCACTAGCGTCAAAAGACCGGCTTTTATTTGGGTAATATTATCATTTTTTTTAGAAATTGATGCTTTGTAAGGCTACTTATCGAAAATATTTTTAAGCTATTCCACGTCGGTTCTAAAATGTTAAATCTATGCTAAAGTAATGAATTAATTAACGGGATTAATAGTTACGACGACTTTTACGCATTCCCGCACTTACTTTTTATTTAATCTGCAAAAGTTAATGCGTCTGATGGTATCGTATCCTCATCGAACCATTTGCCCCACTTGCAAATTTAGATTTCACTTTTTATGACGTTGCTTGAAAAATGAAAGTTCCTATCTTTTACATACTTTTGGACTACATTTGGTTATCAATTGTCAATTGCTACATAAGGTATTATTGAAATATCTGGAGCTAATTATTTTGCCCAATAATATCCCATTTTGCATTTTATAAACATTTTAAGTTACAGAAGAAAATTAGTGCCCAAAGGAAAGAACAAATACACCCACACAGCAACATCTAAAACAACAATATCATTAAAACAGCATACCATTCACAGCTCAATAGAGTTAAGCTCATAATTATTGTGATCACTGTGCCATGCATAATTACCTGCACACACGCTGGAAATAATGTTTAAAAGTTAGGCTTCCAAGACGCGGCTCAACCCTTGCCCTTTATCTGAAGGGAACTGCCGTCCCTTCGGCTACACACGAACGACACACACGTGTCGTCGCCAACTTATTTGGGGTGTAAAATCGAATTACTTTGGCTGCAAATACGTTTGAAAATGCTTTTGTGTTGCTTTACTACATAACTGTGCGTTTGTACTCACCGCGATTATTGAGTTTGAAATCTGTATGTTCATTGCTCCATTACACAACACAGTCAAATGCTGTGGTTTATAATCCCGTGTATGTAACTCGGAATAAAAAGATCTAAAAGATACAGTTTTATTGTGGAAGGCAGTGGCTTGAACTTATTATTAGCATTGTCTAATTCGTTGAGCGTCGTTGGTGTTTTATAAATTAATTATAAATACCCTCCAGTTCCCTGAAAATTTGTGTTCGGCATGGCGATAGGATCGCCCCTAATACAGCTTAGGTTGAATATAAGTTTGGGAAATACGAATGACACTAGTGGTAACTCTGCCTGCTGTGCCCTAAAATAGAGAAACCGAATAAAAATGACCAATAATCAAATGGGTTACGATTAAAATTAGGAGAACGAATAATTTAATCAATATAAAATAGCTGACATCTTAGAGGCTGACATAATGTTTCAGGGCAACTGCATCAGAGAACTTTATTATTACTCTTTACTGCTTGAAATAAACTTAAGATATAAATTAATATATAGCCATAAATAATTTATATAATACTGAAAAAATATATATATTATATTATAATGTCATTAAATGTTTTGTAAGTACTTGAAGTCCTAGAAATAAACGACCTTCTGGAAATAACATTTATAAAATCATCTGATTCAATGTGTATCGGCAAGGAGTTGTTAATCCATAGTTAGTTCTCAATTTGACTATTCTTGGGACAGTCTGAGCTGATCAAAGACGCGCCGCCGCTCGCCCGGAAAATTGCCCGAGCCCAATGAATATTATTAAACTCTTCAATAGTTCCATGTACTTTATATTAGTTAAGTAAACATTGTGCAGATGCCTCCAATGCTTGTATAATTAAATCAGTTAAATGGTAATTTTAATCATTTTTATATTTATCATTGTAACTATTTTAGTTCTTGAAATTATCTATTATTTTTAATAAGGTAATTAAATTTCATATATGTATACGATTTCTTAAGTTTATCAAAAAACAGATCTATAAGTTTACATAGGAAACGTTTTGCTGATAAACCCATTGATCCAGATTCACATTGGCCGTGTTATATTCGTTACCGACAATATTAATTGCCCCTTTTATTATAAACAGGTATTAATGACAAAAGATAAAAGCAAACCGCGATAATGTTCCTTTTAATCTCGTAAAAGTGGAAGCGAGCATGCGGTACAGTGGTGGGAGCTTAATTCCACAGCCGTGTGCCAGAGTAGACTGTAGAACATGTCACGCTCCGACGACCATATTTAGAGATATGTGACGATCCAGCGGATGCCCACTGAACCGGCAGAGGATGTGAGTTATTAAGTGGTACACTTTCAGGTGATCTGTCGAGTGAGAGAATCGTGTCCGCCCCGCCGCCCCCGCCGCCCCGCCGCCGGCCCTCCCCCGCCCCGCGCTCGCCCGCGCCACTGCTCACCATGCTCTCGGCCACCGCTAAACGTGAATTTATAAAATTAATAATTAATTTTATTCTTGTTTGCTTATAAATCGACCAACACATATTCATGTCAGCGCGGGCTCAGTTTGGAACATCGATGCCAGCGGAAGCCACATTTTGCTGCGGGCTGTTAAATCTATTGTACATATGTATGTAGGTCAATGTACTGAATACTTTGTAATGCATATTGCATTCAAAATGCTTTTCAATTCCGATGCACCAAAAATGTATAAAACAAAAACATTTAGATGTTACTCGACGGGTATTTACTTGTGATATTATTACTTTTCTGTTGATGTAAGAAAGAAAGAAATATTATTTTAACCGCACAAATATCAATAACTCTATATCATTCTCGTATAAGTACTACTAAAAGGCACGAGACCTCAAAAAACAAGGCGTTGGAATCTCAAAAGCATTCAGTCGAAGGACTTCGAGGACGCCTAGTGGTTGCTAGCATTAATTGTTTTCCAAAAAAAGGCTCTCCTCCAAGAAAATGATCACGACTGTAGAAATCCCACACCTTTTGAAATACTTATAAAGTTTTAAAGATAAAGTATACGAGTAATATGCAGATTAAAGTGATTAATTGAGTGCCACATAAACCAACTTAGTAAGTAATAATTCACAAGGTTTAACAAATATAATACCACATCCACAATCAGAGAAATGGGGTTAGAGTAGCGTGTTCGAGTGTGGTCCCGCGCGATTCATCCATTTGTAACGCGCCTCTGATGTTATTCATACCATATCAAACGTTTAGAGAGCATTACACTGATTCCCACTGTTTGGATTTGTGTATGAAATCCGACAAATACGGTACACGTATCCATCTGCTATCAATTAGGTAGCATTGCAATGAGTAATCTGTCAAAATTGAGTAATGCATTGCTTGCATCGGTATGGCACGGTGACAACTTAAACATGTAAAGTAATTACTGGTACATTACATCATGTAAATACATCTCTGTCTTTACCTAACGCTAATTTATCTTCATTTGTTTTACAATGTGCTGATCCACAGGAAGTTGAAAAGATTGTGATGAATCTGAACTCCAATAGTGCTACTGGTTGTGATAATATACCGTCATTTTTTATTAAAATAGCCAAGTCTGAACTTATACCTATAATCACATATTTAATTAACCTGTCCTTTAATAGTGGTGTATTTCCAGATGAGTTAAAAAAGTCCATTGTTACACCCGTGTATAAGAGTGGTGATGGAGAAGATGTCAACAATTACCGCCCTATCTCAGTTCTTTCCTCTATATCTAAGATCTTTGAAAAGATGTTAAATAACAGATTACATTCCTACCTTGAAAAGTATAATATTATATCGACGTCGCAATTTGGCTTCAGAAAGGGCTTATCTACCGAAGATGCTGTTATAGCGCTTAGTTCGCATATAGTTAATTTATTGGATGTTGGAAAAAAATGCATAACAATTTTCCTAGATTTAAGGAAAGCATTCGATACCGTCTCCATTTCCTTACTCATTAAGAAGCTCGAAAATATCGGAATAAGAGGAACTCAGTTAAATCTGTTTAAAAGCTATCTTAACAATCGTACTCAACGTGTTAAAATTGGTAGTTATGTAAGTGAAGAATCGTATATTACTTATGGCGTGCCACAGGGAAGTGTTCTTGGCCCTACGCTATTTCTTTTATATATTAACGATTTGTGTAATATGAGTTTGGAGTCCGGAAAAATATTTTCTTATGCCGACGATACGGCTGTTATCTTTCATGGAGATACCTGGGACGAAGTACGCAATCATGCACTGGCTGGACTTGCGAAGATCTCGGCTTGGTTACATCATAACTTACTTACTCTGAACACCACTAAGACTAACTACATTTGTTTCTCAATATATAATTCATCACAGCCCCCTACTAATTTTAAACTGAATATACATACTTGTACCAATATCACATCTACGGTTTGCTCTTGTCCTGCTATAAATAAAGTAGATAAAATTAAATACTTGGGAGTAATTATTGATCGAAGATTGTCTTGGCATTCTCACATAGAACTAATTACAAATAGGGTCAGAAAGATTAGTTGGATATTTAAATCACTGCGCCATGTAGCCACAAAAACCCTTATTAATAGGATATATAATGCATTAGTTAAATGCATTTTAGTATACTGTATTCCAGTCTGGGGTGGAGCCTCGAAAATAAAATTTCTAGAGCTTGAAAGAGCACAGCGATCACTGTTAAAAGTAATGTATTTAAAGCCATTCAGATACCCTACTACAGAACTTTACAAAGATTCCGACATATTATCAGTAAGAAAATTATATATATTATTCCTTATTTTGCGGCTACATGGAAAACTAAATTTTGATCTTGGCATCAGAGTGAATAGGAGAAGAAATTATGTAGTCACTCATTCTCGTACTGTTAAAACTTCATTTGCTAGTAAGCAATATGAGAAACGGTCTTCCTACCTTTACAATAAATTAAACGAACCTCTACAATTTTACTGTATGAATAAATTTGACTGCAAAAATACCTTGGTGAAATGGCTAAAAAATAAAACGTATGATGAAATAGAATCCCTCACAGAAGTAGTAACTTAATACCATGGATCCATTCATGGGTATATTTTTATTATAATAATACACACACGCACACACACACATACACGTACACATACACACATAACTTCAATTATAGAATTTAAGTTTGTTTATTGATATTCTTAACTTTTTAATATTTTCATTTTTATATTTGCTTGAATTTGTACCTATACTAAAACTACTTTTGGAAGAGCGGAGCCTCCTAACACAAGTATTGTTATACTTAAAAGGAGTGCTCCAATAATGACAATTTGTATTTAGACTAAGTTAAGATAATGCAAATAAATAATTTTTATTTTATTTTTTTTTTTAAATTAATATCATAATTCGAATATAATTGGAAAGGATTTATGATAACCGTTCTTCTTCTCCTTTTGCCTGCTTAATGTTCAATTTTATTTGACTAAAATATTCACAATTAATTGCTTGATAGCCATAAACCCTTTCAGAAGTAGGCCCTTTGAATTACCTCGCATCAGAAACTTAGGTATCTTTTTTTTAATAATGTGTTATTATAACAGCAAGCAGTAAAAGAAATCATCGGTAGGAAACCTGTATACCATAGCGATTTGTAAGAATTTCTATGGTAGGTAACCCCGCAACCGCCAACCCGCACTAGGGCAGCGTGGTTGACTATATGACCTTTCCACTTTCAATCGTATTCTTAATAGTCCTGCAGTGGGACGTATATGGACTGATACAAAAAGCAAACAATACTTAACCAAGTGTATAAGAACTATGACCATGCAAAGTATATTAATAATGCTTCCGCAAAATAACCTAAACTAAACAAGTAGGTGTACACAGTTTAATAATATGGTTATCGTTAGGAAACTGTAAATTAAACACGGTAACAATGTTGCAGTTTCCGCGACCCTGTTATAAAATTGGCCTCTTGAAAATTAATTAGCCACGACAGGCGCAGCGAGCTTGTATGACAGTGTATCGCAGCAACCGGAACCGAGCTCTATTGGCCTCTGTAAATCAATATCCGGTGGACGCGCCTGTCACTCGCTTTTACCTCCATTTGAATAAAAGTTCACTAACAACTTTCCCAACTTAGATACAGGCTGCAAAATACGAACAGGAGCAAGTTTAAAGCGCTTGTAAAAATGCATAACTTATTCTTTTATCTGGCTAATAATTTTATAACCCCTCGCGAACTAATCCTTCTACTCGAACTGAGATTTCATAAAGTTCTTTGCGACGCAGATCCATATTTTGTTAGATGCAAACGGTAGATATTAACTTCAAGGAACCGCTTGTAGGTTTCCTTTTATTACCTGCAATTCCAATATTTTTATTTCCAATATTATACATTCTGTAGACAGATCAACTGTGTTTCATTAAAAGTTTGTTATTGAACGGAAGTTTCATTGCTCACAGAGTTTCAAACATGTCGGTTGGAATTTTCTTGCAATGTTCAATTCGTAATACCGACAAGTAGCTTGTACTAATGCAACGTTTTAATGTGTACTTATTCCTCGTTTCATTACACGGTAATGCAGGCATCCTTGTTGGTTAATTGGTTTCAGGTAACTTTCTAAAATTCGTGTTTGTTACAGAGTGTTTGCAATTGCGTTACTGAGCGCACAATATCATGAATGTAGAAAGTGATGTATCTATGATTTATCTATTGACATTAGTATTTATACATTGTATTCGAGGAAAACATTAATAATTTTGCAGTTAAAAATTATAATATTCATATTTTTTTCAGAAAAAATGTATTTATTTATTTTGTAAACACACATTTTTACCGATTTCATCAAAGTTAAGCGGGTGTAATTACAAATACAAATAGTTTTTTATAAATGTTTATATTTCGAATCAGAAATTTTCATTTTCCGAAACATTCATTACATTAGATTGCACTGATGCACAACTATCGTACCGGATTTTCGAAATAAAATTCTCTATTCAATTAATTGACAAGGTTTGGCACTACGGCCTCATTTACAAACTTAGGAAAATGCTTCCCAAGCAGTTCTCAGACATACTGGAATCTTACATTTCTGATAGAATGTTTCGTATCAAACATGAAGATTCTTATTCAGAAATTAAGCATATAGAAGCTGGAGTACCACAGGGAAGTGTACTAGGTCCGGTCCTGTACTTTTTATACACCTGTGATATTCCTAAAATAGAAAACAATGCCATTGCAACTTTCGCAGACGATACGGCAATTTTAGCCACAGGATCGACTCACGAAGAAGCAGTGGATAAAGTGCAAACAGCTGTCAATGCCATCTCCAATTGGACTGAAAAATGGCGTCTGAAAATAAATGAATCAAAATCAGTTCATATTGACTTCACCAACAAAAAGCCAAAGTATGAGCCTGTGTTTATTAACGGTAAAACTATACCATATGAAAATACGGCTAAATACCTTGGCATGACTCTGGACGCAAAGCTACGTTGGAAGGCACACGTCAAAAAGAAATGCGACGAGCTAGAAATTCGCTACAGGAATATGTATTGGCTACTTGGTAAACACTCTTCGTTGTCAGTACACAACAAAATACTTTTATACAAACAAGTCCTTATGCCTGTATGGACTTATGGTATACAGTTGTGGGGATGTACCAAACCAAGCAATTTGCAAATAATACAGCGTTTTCAAAACAAAGTACTGCGGAACATAGCAAACGCCCCATGGTACGTAAGAAATGAAGATCTTCATCGGGACCTCAAGGAACCTTCGTTAGAAATATTGTAAAAAAGTATGCTGAAGCTCATGAACATAGGCTTCACCATCACGTGAACGTCGAGGCTATCCAACTCCTTGATAACACGGACTTAGTGAGAAGACTGAAAAGGACAAAACCTTTCGAGTTAGTGATGAACAGTTAGTGAAACATAGAGCAGTGAGTGCTAGTGATAAAGAACACGCGAACATTGTGTCTTCCCCTTAATAGAGACAATAAGAAACGTGTTATTGGACATATTCTTAGTCGTAGTTTCTTTAGAAGCTTAGGTTAAATTTAAATAACTTATTAGTCATAAGGCTAGATCGTAATTGAAATGATGTATTACGGCATTCGCCATAACACAACATTAAAAAAAATCAATTAATTACAGCCAACCCGCACTAGGCCAGCGTGGTGGACTATATGGCCTAACTACTCTCAATCGTACTCTCGATTGTAGAGGAGCCCCGTGCCCTGCAGTGGGACGTATATGGGCTGATACAGAATTAATTACACACACCCAACAAATAAATGACATACCAAGTGTAATTTTCGTTGTAATGTACGTTTCATTTTTCCTTAACCGTAATAAAAGCTATGTGTAAAAGGCGTGAGAGCATACGTCGGTGTAATGAAGATTTGAAGATAATCGAAAGAGCGCCGCCGCCCGCTCGGCAGACGATTTATTTGCAGCGCGACCGTCCGGATAATAATGCCTTTAACAACGCTTCCGGGCGCATTCAGCCGCGATGTAACCGCTCACTCTACTCGCTCCACTATTTTTTTTTGTTGACACTCGTCTGCCGTGCTCTACTTACGCAAACACTGGATTTTCAGTATAGTTGTTGATGCTATGATATTCGAATTGACGAGGATAATAAAAAACGCACTGTTGTGTTTCGGTTTGTAGGACATTGAAGCCAGAGTAACTACTGGCTCGTCTTGCCATTCATTGCAATAAAAAAATACCAATACTAGCAAATCTGTCGTACTCTTATGGTTTACTAAAATCTGGTTCCAAACGGAACGGTGTATACGCGTCGACTGAAAAGAAATATGGGTGGGACTGCACCGTACCAAACCTCACGTGCATTTGATCAACTTTTTCGGACAATTTCAAATCAGTTTCCGTCGTAATGTATCATACATTACGACGTAGAGAAGATATCTTAGGTCGCCTAATGATTATGATGTACATTTCAATTCAATCGTATTATTTAATTTTTACACCTCTATTACTATTCGTCACATATCTTGCCTGCACACCGATACAAACCTATAACCAAAACGAATACCTTTAATATGCATTCAGGAAAAATAAAATACGATTGAATCCACTACCTTTCACATCTCAATTATCTGACAAATAACAATTATATAATTAAGAAATAATAAAGTATCTGCGCAAATTCTACAAGCAAATAAATTGATATTCATAAAACACCGACTCCATACTAATTAGAAACAAGGATCTCTACAATTTAGATCGTATACAAAAATAGGCCAACAATAAAATAATACAAGTAGATTGTAATGTGAACATTTTCCTTGTAGATATTTTCTCAATAATTGTATGAGTGTTTGATTAGCCACTTCAAAACAAATACCACTCGTGCTATCGATTCGAACGGGGCACGGGTATCGCATCGTCTTCAAGTCATGCTGTTCGCTTGTTGATAGACTTTCGACCCCGCATTAAGTGTTTTCCTTCTAAACTTCTTATGTCCGGAAAATATTGTCTATGATTATTTGATGCATTTTATCGCGAAAAAGTGGTTTAATCGGTTTTTCATACGTGACATTTTGTATTTCATATAAATGTTGCAGTAGAAGTGAAATGGGTGATTTTGGTCATTAGTTATACCTATTTAATATTGAAGAAGTTTATACGGTCACTGTTATGTTGCATAAGAACCTTATGGTAAATGCTTATAAAATCCTAATAAAACATTGATACAATTATGATGACGTTCTCTGAATTGAATATGCATTCGGGCAAATCTGGACCAAAATACATGCGTGGCTCAATAAGGTTCACAAAACACAAAAAAAAAACTAACAAACCATGCACATTTACTTTTTATGGCACAAATCTTCCATGTACACGATATTTTATTACACACTAGAAACTATGTCTTGAAATAAAGATTTACTTATTATTGATTAAACTCACATACAAAGTGATTTTAAATTGATTCAATAAGGAGCATTTACGCTTATAAGGCGACATTAGCATAATCGCAGGTTATTCAATAATGTAAGTTTAAAAGTGGACTAATAACACGGCGCTGTCGCGTCGGGCGTGTCAATAAACATGACAAAATAGGCCCATAATAAATATGGAATAGGGTTTCCAATCAAGTCAACTTCGCGTCCCCCGGCCGCGGCCGCAGGAAGCGTCACAGACAACGAAATATTTAGACATGGAACATACAATAACTGATGTAGTACTAAAAAAAATTGCGTTCTAAAAATATTGTTGTATATTTTTATATGTGTAAGTTACCTTTTACTCTTTGTTCTAGACTTTCAAAGAATTTTATATTACTGTGATAAAAAATATGATTAATTCAGGAGTGAATTAACAAGATGCACAGGAAAGTAATGTAAAATAATAATTTAATTAGAAAAATTAGAGAAAAAAATGTTTATACCAAAAAAATACATGCGCGTAATGCTATTCAAATATCACTACAAGAAAAATTTCTATTTCATGATAGTGGACATAATTATGCCGGCCCAGTCACAACCAATATTTTACACAATATGTACATGAACATGACACTTGCATGCAACTTCGTTTTCCACCATTGCGTACGATTTAACTACCGAAACTAAAAACTACAGTAACCATTGAAACGGTGAAAAAAAGTTGCAACAGCCAACCATTTCTTTAAATCGCCCATCAATACATTTCCTTTAAATAAAAACCCCACGACCGGCGCCAATCGGAAATGTGAATTTTGCATCCCCATGCCTAACGTTTGCCGATTGCATGAATTTAATTCTCGTTCGTTATTTTCATTTGTTATGTACGGAATCGGCACAACGTACACAACAATGAACAAAATAATTATGTCCTCGCAAAAAAAAATTTGGTTAAATTTTAAAATCAAAATGTATGTAGTAAAGTTCTATATAAATAATAATGTTGTCAAATAAAACGTTTTACATAATTTTGGCAAATAAAACATATTTCACAAAATTGTAGTATTCGCAAACATAAAATCCTCACAAATAAGCCTAGTGTTTATTGAGAAGTATCGGCGTAGTATTGGGCGCCGTAGCAAGTCTCGTAGCGTTTGTAGCACGTAGCGGGTGGAGGCGAGACGCGGCCCCTGCATATCTCGCCCACATAATATAGATAACTGGGCGACGCTTCGGGACAAATTTTTAAATTACCTTCTAGCCGGCAAACTGGCGTTAGATCTGCGTTCATTACTGCGCTCATGTAATAAACTATTTTATTTCACTCCCAAGTTTAATTTCATTGAACGGCTAGGGGCTTTTAAACGATTTACTTTCTAATTTTACTGATGGATTGTAAACATGAACAAAATTAGCAAATATTTATGGGTAGATTAAATAGGATTTTAATAACACCAAATAACACAACCACGAAGATATAAATATGAACGAAGTTATCAAAAAACCAACAGTAACTAAATTCCGTGATGAGTGCGTATTATTTAAACAACAAAAGATAACAACACGTGCTATTATCACTCCTTCTAATACCATGTGTAAAATATTTAGAAAGACTTTCTCCCTTAAAATAAATATTGAAAACGATCTAATAATTCTTAACAAATCTTCGGAAACTAGAACTGTCGAACACGCAAACATATTCATGTTAGCAATTGCACAATAATACAGCGAACCACATGTAAACGTACAAGTCTAAATATTCGCAGCGGCGGTCGAGTCGAGTTTTAGTTTTAATGGAAACAATGCCTAAGATAAGAGAAACTACATCAAGATAGGTAAGAGCCCACTACAGAACTTTGTGCAAGTTACACCAGCGCACAAACGACGAAGTCACAGCGCGGTGGGTAGTTAACCTGCTTACAACGCTACATTACAACTTCGAGACCAGAATTAAAATATTATTTAAAAAAAAGAACATGCTATCGATTTGAGAACCTCGTCCTTTTTTTGAAGTCGGCTGAAAATATAACTTTGTACGGTAATCTTTGTCTTAGAATGTTTAATATGCGTCTCTAGCATGCTGTAAAACAAGATTGTATCGAGATGTTTATTTGTGGCACATAAATATTTATTTTTTATTATTACCTATTTATTAGTCATAACACATGACTTAATGTGGGGTTATTTATAGAAAGGTACCTGTGCCTATAAGGCCCTTCTTTTTTTGAAGTATCAAATAAAAAAGAAAATAAATTTAAATATCTTTCAAAGCACTCATATTATTTTTATTTACGAGATCAATCATTCATAATCTGTATCAGCTCATATACGTCCCACTGCAGGGCCCCGTGCCCTCCTCTACAATCGAGAGTACGATTGAGAGTGGTTAGGCCATATAGTCCACCACGCTGGCCTAGTGCGGGTTGGCGGACTTACATACCATAGAAATTTTTATAAATCGCTATGGTATGCAGGTTTCCTCGCGATATTTTCCTTCACCGTTTTAGTGCGTGGTGATTGATAGCAGCTTAACTTGTAATAAGCAAGTCAGTTAAATAAATGCTGAATAACTTAATAGAAAAAAAAAAATTAAAATAATAAACAGTAAAGCATTAGAAAAAGAGGTTTGTACAATACATTCATTATATTGCTATATTTCAGTCACAATTTGCCCTTGTGGCTTCTTGGGATTAATAAATTTTAGATTAATAAAATAAAAATGTTTTATCAAACAAAAACAACATTTTCTCATCAACTTAATAAATGAAACTTCAATAAATACTAGAGTTAAATCTATGTATTTCTAACTCAACTTCGTAACGTAACTTCGTAGTTATACGTGGGGTTTTTATGAAATATAGAAACATATTAATAACTAACCGCTATCATTAAACTATTATAATTCCAAATAGTCAAATTACATTAAAATACGCAATATCAATCGAAAGATTTTCAATACTCAGAACCCAAATATGGCCGGGCCATAATTGAATACCAAATAGTGGCCCTTCATGTCATGTCTCAATATTTAAAAAAGAAAAGTTATTACGGAACGAAATTACAAAACTGTAGACGAATTACTAATAAAATTGTGATAAAACAAAGTTGTAGCTTCTAATTGAAAAAAAAAAACTACTGCACACTTAAGTATCACTAAGTTTTAAATAGACTTGAATTTGCAGAATTACAAGAAAACTGACGATCACTATCAATATGGTAGCTTGTTGGTGAGTTTTTTATTGCACTTTTGTTTATAGAAGGAATACCGTTAAGATTTTAAACTGTTCACATAGAAAAATGATATTTTTCAAAGTGGACCGTCATAAGAACTAGGCCATCTTCGACGTCCGTACCTTATTTGCATAAAACATTACACGTACAGTACCCTGGAGTGTGTAGAAGTGCCGATAGTGTCATCAATAATTCTTCATAATTAATCTTAAATATTATACATATTATCAACTATGGCTAAGTAAAGTAACTGGGTTTGAAACAATAAAGCATTGGTTACAATCGATACAAATGCTCCAAAATAAAGCATCTAGCATGGGTTTAATAATAATAATAATAATAAATTTCTTTATTCAGATAACAAAGATCCAAATATAATTGTGTTAGTACTTACAAAAGATTTATTTATACTATATTAGTAGAATACATTCACAAGCAATAAAAAATCCTCCTGATTAAGGTATGCATTTAATGTTTAACAAAAGGAGCATCAAAGTTGTCTGCTATCATTTTCAGGATGTCATTGTCACTTGTCCTTATTCTGCCTAATAGAGAGGCAGTTCTTTTGCGGATGATAGCGTAAAAGTCATCCGTGTGTGCTAGCGCAAACATATTAGAGGCACTACAGAATCGAGACAAGCCCAATAACATCCTGAACCCGTTATTATATTGGACACGTATAACATCGAGCACCCTTTTTGTACAGATACTCCACAGACTGCACGTGTAGAAGGATTGGCAAAAAGCTTTGAAAAGCGTTACCTTCACCTCTTCACTACAACGCGCAAACCTGCGAGCCAGCATGTTACATCTGACTGCCAATGCCCTACGTTCTCTTTCTACATCTATATTGTCCTTAAGGTCGTCGGTAACATAATGTCCCAAATATTTAAAATTGTGGACTCTTTTAAGAAGACCTCCATTTAATTTTATCGGAGGGATCGATTCCGATTTAAGAGGCAGAAAGTCTCGTAATGTATTATGCCTACGGTGCGATGCTTGTATATTAATATAAGGTTATATTTATATAAGTTTTGGTCTATTGTGTAATTTTATAAATAAATGTGTAGTGTATCAGTTGTTTATAAATTGGTTCTATTGCCTATATATAATAACTGTGTGTAACGTAATGTTCTAGCAAAATGTAGCAATGCGTGACTTTGCTATAATAAAATATAATCAAACAATTTTTTCATCTTTTCCTTGACTTATAAACTATTGTGTCACGTGCTTGGTTTGTCTTAATATATATTTTTTATATAGATGTTTCAAGGTTCCATTTCACCCTACAGCTTTTAATTAATCATTGCTGTTTTATGCGGCTTTGTGATTTATTATTTACATCATTTGCCGAAATATAATCACCTGCAAATCACATAAAAGCAAAATTTTACTTATTTTACCATTATTACCCAAATTATTAATTTCTACAATATACATAAATTCTGTGAATTTCACCTAAGTATGTGAATAGATAAACAAATATTCTTGTGTTTATCACATAAATTCAATACCTGAACAAGTTATTATTCAGCTTCTCTGTATCAGCCCATATACGTCCCACTGCAGGGCACGGGCCTCCTCTACAATCGAGAGTACGATTGAGAGTGGTTAGGCCATATAGTCCACCACGCTGGTTCAGTTTCCATCAAACAATAAATCACTGTAATAATTTCACAAAACTTTTTTTAAGATTTAAATTATATTAAGAAAGTCACAAATGAAAAAATGTCCAGTTGTAATTACATCAACTTCAAAATAAAACAAACTACACAAGTTTACAGACAAATTTAATGTCTTTCAAGATATTTTTGACATTTTTTTTATTATTTATTTACAATACTATTATTGGAGACGAAACTTTCTTAAACTGAAATAAAAGCAAATTGTGCGCTTTGAAAATACCTGCGGTATAAAAAATATTACGTTCAATGAATGACTGAACACAAATGTTTTTTTTTTATTTCAATGAATGGCGAAACAATTATGCCGGTCACCTGATGGTAAGCGATACAACCGCTTGCTTGGCATCCCACTGCGCTCGTCATCCTAAGCCATACGATGTTAAGTCTCAAAATGTGAGAAATAAACATTGTGGTAGTACATACCCAGCCAGCCTCCCACATATGAGAGAGTTACCAGTGGATTGAAAAATTGGTGCTTATTTAGCTAGGTACTTAACGTTTAGAAACAATATAATAATTGAACCTACTAGGCACAACATGTACCAGTAATAGTCATAACCTTCATGACTGCCTCGATGGCGTAGTTGTATTACGGTAAGATTACAAAGCTGAGGTCTAGGCTTCGAATCCCAGCTCGGGAAAAGTAGCAATGAATTTTTCAATTCTTTATCAGACCGGAATCGCGAATTTGTGCCCGATATGAATATAGGCTCGCCCCCTATCACATCGTGGGACGGAACACATAAGGCGAAACATGGATATAGTGGTTCTTATCTCCTTCTGAGAAAAAGGCGCGAGTTTACGTATGCATGTATGGTCATTTTACAAATATATTAATAAGTCTACAAAACAACTAATGCGGTTCAAAATATGTTTGCTTAGTTTAAGTAAATTAAAACCCCAAACAATAAATCCAAATTTGGTCTCAAAGCAAATCGCCTCAATACCTTATCCGCAAAGTTGAGACAACATTTATTTGCACGAATATGTATTTGAATCCGTATTTACATAATTCAGCCAGGTCCGGTATGATTTTGTGCCGGTTCTGTTATACACAAAATGTATGTATCCCAAGATCCCACTTACAAATTGAACCCCGTGAGGGTTTATTCTGTAGCCGAGCAATTAATTCACAATTAAAATGTAATATTATTTTCATATTTTAAACTTTACACCATAAAATCTAACTTAATATACTTTATTTAAACCTCGATTATATTTATACAATATTAATGAATGTATAACGAGAATTACATATATACATATATTTTTTTATATTTTTCAATATTCGATAACACTTGCAAGACGATTAAAAATAAATTTACTTCTTAAAATAAATAAATTCCAAATTAAAGGCAGCGTTTAAAATGTGCAAAAATCTCGTTCGGCTGGATACGAATCACAGAATAGGTGCTTGGGGCCCATTGGGCTAGTGGTTGGAATGGAGCGCGCATACTAATTCGTGGTCGTTCGAGGAGCATTCAAATAGCAACCAAGCCCGGCTTACTGGGGATATGTGAGACGCGCCCCAAGATTTAGTTTACAACTTAGATTACGTACGCCTCCACCGTGGTCAAGAATTAAGCAAGTAATCTAATGGGCCACACGTTACGTGTCGCGATATGCCACCAGATCGTGCGGATTTATATTTTAATTTAATATTTAATGGACTTTTGAATTATGCTAATTTTATTTGATGTTATGAAATAAAATCTGATTTATTTTAATTACATTTTATCTTATCTTTCTTTATGTATAGCAAGTGATTATTATATTCTGAATGTTCAGTATAAAATAGACTTTTGAACTGAAATAGGCAAATGAGAAAAGTTTTACGTACAATTTCATCGCGGAAAAGAAATAAAAACCTCACCTTCATACATCAAACCAATTAATAAAAACCTGGCTCTCGAATAAATTACAATTTAATTTAGTCCCGCTCGCGGCCGCAAACAAATAATTAGAATTGTAAATTGGATAATTAATAATTTGACAAATTCACCAAAAGTTAGGTTATTTTTTTACAATAAAATATTTTTAATTTGAACTTGTATAGAATACTTCCTAAATTAGGTCACGCAAGCTGAATTCACTATGTGTGTGAAGTGTAATTTATTGGACATTTTTATTGGTTCATAAAAAGGTTGGTGCAGTACTAAAACTAACCAGATTTCGTGATAAAGCTGTACCTGTTGCACAGGCGCTTTTCCCCGTACATACGTACCACGGTTCGGTAGCTTACAGCTCACTCGTTTTCTTTTTATATGCATTTACGTTTCAGATTAAAAGATCCAATCGCCACCCCAACAACTCGGAGGCTGTCGGATGGAACCGGCAGAGTTCGCCGGTATTGCCTCCAAATGATTGGCTGGCGGCGGAATGGGGTGAGTGATGACGCGTTCGAGGGAAGTTTTCGCGCTGGAAAATCAGTTGTGGTGTCGGGGTTGTGCAGAGAGGCCGCGTGCTGCCGGGGGTTGGTGTCGGCGCTGCGCTGCGCTCGCCTCGCCTCCACGGTAAGTGAACGTTCTCATTCGATTAAAAAGCAATTTCTACGGACAAGTCACTGCTTCATTGTGGCTGGGCAAATAAAACTTCATTTAATATCAATTAGTGCTTATTTTTTCCAATACTCGGTTTTATTAGGAAGTTATTTTCGTAAATCAGTGCGAGATTTCAAATTTGCTTTTCGTTATTTAAATATTGAATTTTCGCGCGGATGTTTCGGTATAGAGGAAGTCGTGTTAAAAAGAGACCTTTTTCTCGATCCGCACTATTCTAGGAGTTATTTAAATGACATAAATATTAAAATCTCAACCGTGTACGGAAAAGAAATCATATTAATGTGTTTTCGAGTGATTATAATTTTAAATAAACGTATGAGACTTGAAAACAATTTAGGTCATATTTTATGAACCGTAGTACGTGGGTAATTATCGTATAAAATATAATAAGTGTATTTTCTTTTATTGACTTTCGGGTTATAATTGACCCAAATGACGAGACAAGAGAGAGAGAGAGAGTATGTGCGCTAAATACTCGCAACTATTAATTAAAAAGGCATCAGAAGTATAATCGGATTAATAATTAACTGTACATATTTTCAACAAGTAAGACGACAGATCGGTCGGTATAAACCGGTTATACTTGACAATAAATTCTGTTAATTATGTTTACTCTGCGGTCCAATTTATCGTATCGAATCCGCAGATTTACGGTTATTTAACTACATAAATGTAACAAGATTCGCAGCCTACGAATATATTAAATTTCTTGTTAATGTTCATAGAAGAAATTTTCCGTCGGCACTTATAATAATCATCCACATATAATTTATACGTTGAAGCGTAAGGGTAATAAAAGTAATTAGCTTTAAATCATATTGAAATACATACGTGGTGGTGATATTAATTTAATACAAAAAGTCCCAAAACAAACTATCTGCTGGCAAAAGTTAGTATGCGATGCGGTATATACATATATTATGTTTACTTAAAAAGTCTTATTCGAGCGGTGGTCCACAACGCGATATTAAATTTGCGTAGATAAACTAATTTATGCGACTTCTTAAAGCATTCGTTTGTTTCGAGTTTCAACTTTAATTATTAGAAGATACACGCAGTATTAATTATAATACGAGTATGTACGAAATTGCTTTGTATCTACTTTTTTATAATACACTTTTTATTTCAGAGATTGGGACATTGACGTTAGATTATACAGCCATTTTCATTATATGATAGTTATATCTGTTCGAAAGTAGTTAAAGCTAAGTTAATAGTTAAAGCCATAGCACCAATCAATCAATTTGACTTAAGGATAATGCTATTTCTAAAATCTGACATGGAGCAACAGCTTTACTGTCACATTCGTTCAATGAGTTAGATTACCGGCTTCTTTACAGCTGGGTGCAGAATATTTGTCCTTTTATAGTGATCAACACAAATCTGTCGGGCTGTGGTGAAGCTTCATAGCGCTTTTATACTCGTATAGTTTCAAGAATGCCGACGTAATTGTATCAATCAGTAAGATATAATTATTTGTAATAAACACATAATATTAGGTTCAAATTGGTCAGCATTTAAGATCAGGTTGTGCATTATCGTCACTTGATCGCCCATATAATCAATGAAAAAAACCTTATGCCTAAGGATGGCAATTGCAATGGACTGCCAAACATTGCTTTGCAATTCGTGGTATTGTTTGGTTTTGCTGCTGCCGAAGAGCATCCGTATCGCTTACATCAGGCGAATGGCATGCGTGTCTCGCTATTTAATACGACATACTAAAATTAAGAAAAAGATTTAAAAAATATATTTTAGTAACATAATTGCATACGCTTTCAATACTAAAATACTCATTTGGCCTAGTCGTCAATGACACATTTCGTTAGTCTGCGTATAGTTTGAAAAATTAAGATTTTCTAAAAATTCTGTCGAATACATGTTGTCTAGGTTAATCAAATAAAAAATAATTATTTTTAACATCTTATAATCATAGAAAGAGACTATGAAGAGAAACTTGATCGCCGAGATGGTCTGCGCTTGAGAGGGTTTAAGCTTTAAATAAAATGATTTTGCACTCCTTTGTTCAAGTCATAGCATAGACAACATAAAGCTTCCATTACATTATGATACTGATTAGCTGCAAACATTAATCAGCACATTCTTAAGTAACAATTTATATAATTAAATACGACATTTTGCATACTTATATTATTAATAGACATGCATGTAACCAAAGAACATAAAATAAAAATTAAAATAAGATAAGCTAAACAAAAGTACTCAAGCGTAAAATGGATTTCCGAATACATGATAACATGAACATTTTATGGGGTTATAACAATAATCCCTTTAAATCTGAATCGGCGATATGGAACATGCTCTACGTGGAAACAATTGATTCCACAGCTGTTGGAACTCTGTGATCCGTTAATTCTCTACACGTAGGAACAATCCCTCAATATTGCTACGTGATGTAGTATATCACAGACCTTCTGTGTATGTTATAACTCATTTTTACAATAGGACCTAGTGGAAGTACAATACAATTTATTTAGATCGTCCTACAGTTTTTATTTATCATTAGTGAAGATAATTAATAATTATACATGTACATAAACCCACGCATTTTTCCCATAAGGAGTAGGCCGAGGTATTACCAGAAAACATAGGTTTCGCCTCGTGTGTTCCGTCGCACGATGTGAAATAGGGCGAGCCTATCGCCATATCGAACATAAATTCCTGATTCCGGCCATAAATAGAAAAATTCATTAGCACTTTGCCGATCCGAGATGTGAACCTAACACCTCAACGCTGTAAGGGTTCTATAGTATTATACAACTATGCCACTGAGAGAGTTTTTGATTGGGAGATTGATTTTATTGAATCAAATGACATGGCTACAGCACCAAAAAGGAATTAATTTATTTACTATCAACATTAAAATTATGCTTAGAATTCTTCAAAGCTAATCTCTTCATAACTAATAAGTTATATAAATGTGATAAAACAAGGCTTATTTTTAAAACCTAAGTCATGTCCCAAAGACATATATAGGATATTATAGTAAATATTTATTATACGGAGTTGCATCTCAACAATAATCTGGCATGTTGGCCCCGATAAGAAAATCTTTTTTTTTCCTGGTTCGAATTTCCAGTGATAAATATAGGCTTCTTTCTACTTTAGACATACATACACCTTTTTAAATTAATGTCGAAGACCTAATTGGTATGATACGTTTTTAGTAAAAGTGTGTTATTTGAAACGGACTCTGGTTACAGTACTCTGTGTGTAGTTCTATCAGGTAGAGTGAGGCAACTTGGCCACGAGTGTAAAGATAATTCAGAAATAATGAATTAGTGGTGGATACATCTCCATTTCGTGTTATATATTTATTTTAATTTATCCAGGTTAATTTAAAATTCAAATTAAATCTGATTAAATATTATTTACATCTATATTACATTGGTAAATAGCCTTGATCTGGAATTTATTATTAAGCTAATCACCATCTAAATCAATACTTAATACAGTTACAATATTAGGGATTGACTATAGAAATACTACCAAACTGATCAAAACACAAAAAAATGATATCACACAATTAATCATATTAATCACCGATAGAGCTACGCTATACCTGGTCTTGATTGCATGAATACAAAGACGCCATAAGTATAACTGTCTCATACAAAACCCACATAAAGGAACAGCTTTGCCGTTCTACTTCATTCGATCATTGTGACAACCGATAGGCCAATAACCCCTAACCTCGACGCTGACATATGCTAGATCTACTACTTCGTAGCGTCGGCGATGCATTACGATTATTAAACATGGTTAAAAAATTGTAGCCCGTTGGTTATCGGACCATACGCGATTGTAAACATATTCACGATTGTCTCGGATTCATATCCCAGGGCACACCTCAGGTTTATCGGAGTCATTTGTCAATCATTGTATTGATAGTCAATCAACACGCACTATTACAATGAAGGAAAATATCGTGAGGAAACTTGCATACCGTAGTTATTTGTGAGAATTTCTATAAGTCCGCCAACTCGCACTAGGCCAGCGTGTTGGACTATATAGCCACACCACTTTTAATCGTATGCTAGATTGTAAAGGAGGCCCGTGCCCTACCATGGAACGTATATGGGCTGGTACAGAATAGTAAAAAGACAACTACATTTGATGCTAATTCCAGTAAAGTACAAATAGGGCGACAATTCATAAATCTCATCAAGAGTGTCTCTTACCACTCGATACACTTCTAAGAGCCTGTTCAGTGACTTTTTCACTTCTAAAGGAATTTTAGAGAGGGCACGGGCCTACTCTACAATCGACAATACGATTGAGAGTGGTTAGGCCATATAGTCCACCACGCTGGCCTAGTGCGGGTTGGCGGACATATATACCATACAATTTTTTATAAATTGTTATTGTATGCAGGTTTCCTCACGATGTTTTCCTTCACCGTTTTAGTGCGTGGTGATTGACTATCAATACACACATGACTCCGAAAAGTCAGAGGTGTGCCCTGGGATTCGAACCCGCGACCACCGTGAACATGTTGGCAGTCGCATCTAGTCCGTTTACCAACAGGCCACCACGCACTTTCACAACCGGTTCATTTGGCAGGAATAGGAGTTGAAGAATCTCTTAATTAAATAAAACTCTTAATTTAACCGTATTTATTAACAAAAAGATCAATCTCAAACAGAAACTTAATTTTATTAGAAATATTGACTTCCCGTATTTTAATAACGGTCTGTCTCGCTTGGAAATAAATCCTTTACTAAACAAAACCTGCTTGCAAAACAATCGAATAATGGCAATTACTGAACCTGTTAAGGTGATCTTCAAAGTATAAATAGGTGTATAATACCACAACTGTCGAGTTAATATTCGAATAACCACTTGATATTAACTAACACACTACCTCCAAACATATTCAAAAAATACTTTTGTACTCCACAATTGAGAAGGTTATTAATGAAAACTACTGACGGAGAAATATAGTCTTAGTTCCCATCACATTGAGGTCCATTTTCAAATGACAAACGTGGAGAAAAGCAAAATGCTTTATAACAAAGGGAAATTCCAGCTTTTCGCCCATCGGTCCAGTCATCTAGTAATGAAACACTAGGCCATAACAGAACCACTCCGCAGGCTACGCAAACTCGTCATCATTTTTATTTTCACTCGCTGAACACTTAGATTGTGCTTTATTATGTACACTTTTACTGTTGTCATAAAATGCGTTGAAAAGTACCTGGTAATAATCGTATATATTCGTCACATAAATTTTATTCAAGTGCCTATTTCATGAACGTATTAATAGCGGCTAAATTGTAGTGTTTTCATAAGCTTACATAATTTATGCACGTACGCTTGAAAACGACACGACGTCGATTAAATGATCATGTAATACGTATGTTTGCTGTACATAAGCGGTGAATAAAAATCGTCTCGGTTATGTGGTTATGAGTACCAATCTCAGCAAACAAACATCGCCAAATATAAATTTTACGCAATCATATTTGTGTTTGATTGGTTTTGCGACATTTTCTGTTTACTTTTAAACGAGTTTTGACGATTTCACAACTTACCACGGTTTAAACCCAATCAAACTTTTTACGCAATCCGACGGATTAATATCTAGAATTTTCGCAACGTTGTTTGCGTAACGGGTCACGAAATTATTATAAACTTCTTTGTTTGTTAAAATTGTTCATTACTCTAAGGTGAATTCACATCGCAATGGCTTTTTGTGCATCAGGTTTCAAGAGTTACTCAGCAACATATGATACCAAAATATTATTTATTGATATTTTACTGATTTCTGTTATTGGTGGTTTGGACACAATGAGTAATATACCACAAATATAAATAAATAAATACACCCAACAATCACATACATACTGACATACATGTTCTGACAACCTCCGTGGCGCAGGTGGTTAGACGCTGCCTGTGAAACGAGAGGCCGCGGGTTCGATCCCCGCACCGAGAGAAATATTTGTGCGGCCCACAAATATTTCTTTCGGGTCTGGGTGTTTGTGAGACCGAAAAGTCTCTCGTACTTCCTGATACCCACGACACAAGACTCGATCTTAGTGTGGGGTCAGGACTATGTATGTGGCTGTTGGGTGTTATTGTTTTGCTCCATGGCATTTTACACAATAGGTATGACTGTCCCGACCTAGTCAATAATATTTTCTATATTGTACCACTACCAAGAACCGTAGTTAGGCGAGGGACACGCGTATACACGCTTTTTGCCACAACCCCTTGTCGTACAAATGCGGGTGAGAGAGCGCCCCTCCATAGAATGGTTAAAAATTATAATAAATATTTTGTTGATATAGATATATTCAATCTTAGAAAAAACATATTTAAAAAAGAAATTATGCATGTTCTGATGACAAACACAAATTATTAAAATTTAGGTATATCTTCTTCATACATTTCTGTACCACTGTTTTTTTTATTGTAATCTGCGAAAACGTAGTGGAATGTACCTACAATGATAAATATAATTATTTTTCTTAGTTTGTAAGTCAGATTGTACATTTGTTTGTTTTCCAAATAAATAAAATAAAAGGATGATGGGCGTTTTGGTACCCATGTCCAATCAAAATAAATTTACCCTCGTTGGATAGCTTTTTTCAAGAGAAGAAAATAATATTATGGCGACAAACCTGTATGTATTGTCCGTTTTGAAATATAGTCGTCAGAACATATGGGATATACATATGTAATGACCGACTGATTCCGTAACTGTGCAATGTGCCGAAGAAGGCTATACCAAGGCTGATATCAAGTGTGCATTTCATCGGTAAACTTACTAAGAATGCGTGCAGATATTGCTGTATTCATTCGAGGAAATGCTACATTATAGGTTAATTGTCAATTAACTTTTTAGCTTTCCTTCCCTTTTTTATATGAATATATGCATTCATATAATACTCACCCCGTATTCCCAGACGGGGTAGGCAGATTCTAGTAGCTATGCTATGCTACGGTGCTACCAGGTCAATCATGTCTCCAGGTTTTGATTCCAGGGTGACCATGAATATAATTCCATAAAATGAAATGAAATGAAAATAATTTATTGAATCCATTTAAGATGATCTACATCATTTAGATTCAGTAATTTTTTTATCTTTTACCTGGTTTGGAAAGCAGTTTTTACTAGAGAAGAATGGGCAAGAAATTCTGCAGTATTGTTCTTTAAAAAAACAATTTACAATTAATCAACAATTTAAAACTCAACAGTTCATTAACAAAATGTTATAACATTTTAAATACATCTTTACGTTATATTTGACAGCCACCGTGGCGCAGGCGGTTAGACGCTGCCTGTGAAACGAGAGGCCGCGGGTTCGATCCCCGCACCGAGAGAAATGTTTGTGCGGCCCACAAATATTCCGGGTCTGGGTGTTTGTGAGACCGAAAAGTCTCTCGTAGTTCCTGATACCCACGACACAAGACTCGATCTTAATGTGGGGTCAGGACTATGTATGTGACTGTTGGGTGTTATTTATTTATTTTATTTATTATATTTAATATGGCTGAGTGAAGCAAAGTCGAACAAACGAAGAATCAGTCATTATATGCATTGTTGGTATTTTTGGGCTGGACGCACTACAGAACAGCTTAATGCAATTTTAGACAAAAAGACTTCGCTACGAAATGCAAGTTCAGATCCCAGAACTACTTTGGGTATTTTTTTGACAAGGCTAATTACTGGAGAAAGCCATGAAAGACTTGGAGTATCAGAAAGAAAAGTCGAACGCCAGTTGGCCCTTGCACGAGAGTGTCCTAGAACTAACTATACTGTGCTTGACAAGGGTTTCGAACACGTACCTAAAGACAATGTCCTTGATAGAAACCTCAGGATTCCTAAAACACTATTTGGTAATGAAGAAAGACAGATGCATTATAGATGTAAACGAACCATACGCTGCCACCAAGACTGATGCCTGATTTTATGAACGATGAGAAAAACCCCTTGCACATATTGCTTCATCCCAATGATGTATTTATTTTAGACCGTGGCCTAATAGACAGTTTAAGCAATATCAAAGAATATGGATACAAATAACACGTTTCTCCGACAAAAAACCTGGGACATGCACAACTTTCATGAAAATACTTCCCGACTGGTCATAATATGCCGATGGCTAGTGGAAGTGGTTAACGGCCGAATTAAAATATATTTCAAGCAATACTATTCATAATATGTTTGCAGACTTTCCGATTGCAGCAGCAATAATTTATCACTTCCACTACCCAATTGGAGATAGCTAATACGCAGAGGCTTTTCTACAAAAAATAACTGAAAAAATGTAAATCCCAAACTTATTGTATAATTACGTAGAAGAAATGTAATGAAATGTAGTGATATGAAATGTAGAAGAATTATGTGCGTGGTGGCCTGTTGGTAAACGGACTAGACGCGACTGCCAACATGTTCACGGTGGTCGCGGGTTTGAATCCCAGGGCACACCTCTGACTTTTCGGAATTATGTGTGTATTGATAGTCAATCACTACGCACTAAAACGGTGAAGGAAAACATTGTGAGAAAACCTTCATACCATAGCGATTTATAGAAAAATCTATGGTATGTTCCGCCAACCCGCACTAAGCCAGCGTGGTGGACTATATGGCCTAACCACTCTCAATCGTACTGTCGATTGTAGAGAAGGCCCGTGCTCTGTAGTGGGACGTATATGGGCTGATACAGATGAAGAAGAAAAAAGATCAAATAACAGAAGAACTGCTTTTCAGCGAATGGAAGCCAATGATATGGCCGATTTTCCACGATTAAGTAAACAAGTCGTGATATTGCTATAATTGGGGACATACCAGTTAAAACTAGCACCTAAATAACAGTTTATATCTCATCGAAACTTATAGAAAAGCTAGTATGGAGGACATAACTGACTACGGAATTGAAGATGTGTGACTTTTGCGTGCACGTATACAGTACCGACATGTGAGAATAATATTACAGGTTAACAATACTTTAATATTCCATCGCCGTTAAACTGCAAGGTAATTGACTATCACTCCATACATACATGGCTTCGAAAAAACAGGAGTGTGCCCTGGGATTATAATGATACAATGCCAAATTGAAAAAAAAAACAATAAAAGTATGTGTACTTAATATGATGTAACAAAAAATGTTTAACTATAAAGTACGATTTCTTGGATTGGACAGCGAATCAGGTCTAGCGCCCTTGATATTATTATTCTACACTAAAATACCTTTCCAACGATGTATCACTCATTCCGATTGGAGCTGGTACCAGGTTCCATACATTTGTGCCCATTGTCCTTTATTTATTTATTTACATAGTCCTGCCCCTCACTAAGATCGAGTCTTATTTTGTGGGTATCAGGAACTACGAGAGACTTTTTGGTCTCACAAACACCCAGACCCGAAATAAACACCTGTGAATCACACAAATATTTATGCCTCGGTGCGGGGATCGAACCCGCGGCCTCAATTTTCACAGCCAGCGTCTTACCAACTGCGCCACGGAGGCTGTTTGTAAAAGTGTGTCTGTAAATATGTAGTAAAAGTGGCGATAAACGTTATAGTTTATTACCCAATACGTGTAGCCTTCCAAAAGGTTACTGCGGAGTCCTGTTCTGTATCTATATGAGTCTATATACGCCCCATTGCAGAGCATGGGCCTTCTCTACAATCGACAGTATGATTGAGAGCTGTTAGGCCATATATTCCATCACGCTCGCCTAATGCGGATTGACGGATTTTACATACTTTAAAAATTCATACAAATCGTTATGTTATGCAAGTTTTCTCACTATGTTTTCGTTCACCGTTTTAGTGTTAATATACTCATGACTCCAAAAAGTTTGTGCACCCTGGGATTTGAACACGTGACCACCGTGAACATGTTAGCAGTCGCGTCTGGTCTGTTACCAATAGACCTTCACACACTGCGGAGTGTGGTGTATATTTTTTAAATAACTCTCGCCAGTTTATCATAATCCATTGGCTCGGTTTTATATTGTACTTGAAAGAAGACTAAACGTGATAGAGCATAGTGTGAACACACATATGAATGCTCTATATCAAAAATGTCTGAAGTATTTTTGCGCATAGATTGTTAATGAGCTGAATAGTATTTAGAACAATCTGGATTAATATTGCTCGAAACTTCGCAGATATTCCTGCATTTTCAATTTAGACTTTTTCATAAATCATTGCGTTTAAATGGAACATTGTGAACTATTTCTGTTTCATTGGACAACGTAATCTGAAAAAAATGCTAAAGACTAACCATACATGCATACATAAACTCACGCCTTTATCCAAGAAGGGGTAGACAGTGATGCAACCAGGACATCCAAATTTCGCATTGTATGTTCCGTCTTATGAATTACGATGTGATAGAGGGCGAGCCTATCACCATGTCGGGCACAAATTCTTGACTCCAGGCTGATAATGAATATAAAATCCAATATCACTTTGCCCGACCCGGGATTCGAACCCGAAACCCCAGCTTTGTAGTCGTACCGTAGCACAACTACGCCACCAAGGCAGTAAAAAGGAAACAAAACATATTATACATTATTATTATCTAATATCTCCGCCAATTGCTAACATATATTCTAAATTTACAACAATCAATTGGTTATAATATTATTGTTGGTAGGAGTCCCTTACACAAAGCTCCCCTTATACGTAACACCCTGTACCTCAAGTACTTGTACTACAAATATTAGGTTATTACTGAACCGTAATATTTGCCCCCTCAAGAGTAAGCTAACTTGACTTAATTTAAGTTGTCGTATTTATCCATTATGGTAAAAGAGATATATTGACTAACTCCAGCATAACAAATATTATTAAAGATAATATAACTATATTTGCTTAGCTTTCACTTAACCTTAACTTCAAAACCGATAATTATAAAATCAAAAATACAGAAAAGAACAGGGTGACTTTTATCCAGAGAAAACCCAATTTTCTCGAAGGAAAGACTAATATTTTTCATTTTAATATTAATGGTTCCTATATCAATCAATATTCATTAACAAAATCTACATTGACAAAACCAAAAGCTAATTTAAAATAATTATTTCACAATTACAAATCCATATGAGTATAAGATTCACTATACTCCAAAGGCCTGTAATGTCGAAACATAAAACGACAATGTCTGCACTTCAGGCAAAACGTAACAATAGGCCATGGTGAAATGATTACATAACTTTAGAGTGGGACATAATGCGAACTAGATTGATCGAATTTCCCTATCTCTTCTATGAAACGGCTATTGTGGACACGTAGCGCGGCCGGCGCAGCGCAGAGCACAGAGCGAGCGGCGAGCGCCGAAGCCGGGACGTGTTGGCGTGAATAGGCCGACGTCGCCTCACGTCACCGGTGTCGTGTATGAGTCTATGCACTCAAATGTAGTCCGATTCCAACTCCGCAATTCCATCGAGTCATTCATTGTTATGTCAATGGAAATTTCA
Source organism: Hyles vespertilio (assembly GCA_009982885.2). Lineage (NCBI taxonomy): Eukaryota > Metazoa > Arthropoda > Insecta > Lepidoptera > Sphingidae > Hyles > Hyles vespertilio. Next base: position 9,807,573 of record CM042816.1, on the reverse strand, counting down.
TATTGCCATCAAGAATGGACCGACACGTTATACAGCTCTCTAGCTTTGTAACGTCTCTGAAGTTGTATCAGCCTGACATACATATTACATGACTCCCTTTGCAACACACTTTAGTAATATAAATACGTATATGCCGACATGATTATTACATTAGGGTCGTAAACGGACCGACATAGCTAACTGCGAAAACAATGAGTTTTTCATTATGAACTTACTGTTCGTTCATATGGGCGGAGTATAAGCGCGCAACTTTCATAAGGCCTAATCATTGTGTAGTAGGAAACGTTGGGCCTTGGTTACATTCTGTAAAGTCCGCAGACGAAATAACGATTATGAGTGTTCAGGCGAGCGAGCGGCTTACCTCCGACCACTTAACTTTGTAAGTCTGCCACAATTACTTCTACGGGGGATACATTTAGAGGATTTTTAAGATTTCCCCTTGCAATTGGCCAAGTCGTTCATAAATGAAGTTCGTTTCGCACACGCTGCCGGTTTAATCCTCTCAATAAACCTAATTGCGCGCACAATTGGAATTGCTGTGTCGCTTCTACGGTTATTGTTTTATCTTTGAATTTTTACGGTGTATATTAATCTAACACTTTAAGCTTGGGAATGGGATCGCCGCATATATGATATATGCGTCGTTACAATACAATAACGGGAGATAAGTCTTAATATAAGCAAATATTGTTTTGGTTTTATTTGTATTGTGTCGGTCGATAGATACGGCTCAGCGCCGGCAGTTTACCTTCGAATTCGACAGTAAATTTAACCGCTGTTTGTTAAATTCTTAGTTGATCGTCGCTGTGAGGGCACACCTCTGATTGTCTAGAGACCGGCTCCGTCTTAACGAGCTAGTCGTGGCCATCCCTTTGTATTGTTTGTCACCGCAGTACTGCTCCCAATCTTGTTGCATTTTACTTCGAATAATCAAGATGTCTTACCTAAATTAAATCTTGCTATATTACATTATTAGACGCTGTGCCACTCTACCGGATAACAAGATAAGGCCTTTACGTAAAATACGATTATGAGATGTAACTTTCGAAACGATTTTTAGTTACTTTAAATACAAATTAGAAATCTTTTAAATGAGATTAAGAGTGAGAACACTTTGCGAGGTTGTCGATTAAATAAATCCCATATGAGATGCGTGGCATGGCATGGTCATACGCTCAACCTTAATTATATATTGGAATGGAAATACAACTAACTAACAATGGTTGGCTGCACGGTGTACGAATACCCCGATGCAGGCAAGGACATATGTAGGAATAATAGCGATTCAATCTTTGTAATCATTATAACCGTTCTGTTTTTACAGGTGGTTATCCAATCCATCTATTCCAATTAACAATACAAGTTACTACGGACACTCTATCTATTGGAATTGTATTAAAAACTTGTTATTTAGTAGCCATTTATTGTACTCGAACGGGGTTAATTGTTTTTTAAGTAAAAGAGTGTTTGTTTTCTCCATTGTATACATAATATGTTCATAGTACACCCACTAGGTACTATTACAAATAGTATTGAAATCACTTTATCAAGAGTACCATCAATTTGTTGATTGGAACTCCGAACTGGATCTAGAATCTAGATCAAGACTGCGTGTGTTGTTTCTATGGCGAGATTGGTTTCAAGAGCTTTACAGTTGTTTGAAATTCCACTGATTTTCCTGATTGTTCCAAGAGACACCTTTTAGGCTTCGCCAAGTTCATATTTTTTATATTTTGATAGTTGTTGTATTGTGTTGTTTGCTACTCGGCACAATTAAATTGGCCTATACTTTAAAGGAGAGACCACGTGGGTCGGCAAATATTCTGCCGCTAGATAGAACCACATATTACATCGTGCATGTATCGAACAACATCAAATTTGAAATAAAATCGTAGCGCGTGAGACAGCGAGTGCAGTTTTCATTGTCCTCTAAGAATACGGCTTTATTGCCGGCGAAACCAAATAACCTCTCTTTTATATCTCAGTTTTATATTGGGAAGCTTATTGGACCTGTTCACTGCACCACATACTCGATAAGCGAAATTGATACTCACATAATAAAGTAACCCCGACACAAATTGCACCCTTAAAAATGCACATTTCATTTTTATTTACGCTAACAACTTATTTCGTGAAATTGCGCTTTTTACACTACTTATGTTTCAACCATGTACCTGAGCTTATAGAAATGTTCTCGGAAATGTAATTTCACAATCAAGCTTTGCAGAGTGTCCATACCGGGAATCAACTGACTATGAAGTATGATAATACTAATTCAAATCTACAATTTCTTGAAATTGAAATGTAGTAAAATTATTACAGACAAATTAATACGCGCATGAAAAAATAGATACGTATTATGTTAGCTTTTGTACCCCTGGAAGGTTTGGTAGACGAGTCACAAATACAACCGAAATTTAGAACTTATTCATCTGAAAATGTAATATTGTAATTATCGTGCAAAAATGCAGTTATACATAAGGCCGATTGGTATGAAATTATGCACATCGAAATACTTATTCAATATAATATAAGAAAAGTCAAAGTATAATGTAAGAAATGTACGAATTGAGACCAAACTCACGTTTCAGATCTCACTACCTTTAGACCAGAGTAACCAAACACTGTGTGAGTGTCCACTTATTCGATGCTATTAATGACATACCTGCAGTAAATACTGACTCCACTGTAGACGATATAGTAGGGAGATATAATTGTGTTGCCGTGTATAATGGAGGACGTGTCCACATGAGCTGCGAGCAACAAACCAAGACTTTGTAGACAAGTATCGACGTTCATTGTGAAGAAGAAAGGTGAAATGAGGCGTGGTGGATAGCGTAGATGCAACTACCGGAACTAATGTCAAAGCTTTCATTGTTTCCAAGGGACATCGGCGCGCGCGCCGCCCGAACCAACCAAAGGAACATTCTTTCCGAGCAACGTACGCTGATTTTAATTGAACCGAACTAATGCACCGTGAACAATACGTTCGCATTTATCTATGCCAAATATTTTATCGCGAATTTATTTTTATACGATCTACGTCCCAGATGATACATCTCTTAAGAAATTTTCACGATAAAGAACACTTAGGCTGAGTTTGTTTGTCGTTTGTCTCGTTTTAAATAAGAAAAATACGGAACCAGTGTAATCGTTTGTCCTTTCTAATATACATAGCTTACCGAACATAGTAGCTAAAAGATTCTTACCTGGATGAAATAAAGTTTATTTTTGTACTCCATATTTACAAACCCGCCTTAAAATACGGAGTAATATTAATATGAGGCATAGCTCTCACAAGAATGAGTTTGGAAATATAAGTTTAATGCATGTTGTATTAGATTTAAATAGGCCTATAATTGATTCGTCATTGTATCCATAGAAGATAACGCCTGTTGTAGTGTAAAGCATTATCTATTTACTGTAAGACTCGACCCAATTTACCCTCCAACTCCGCCATTACCCGGGACCCTTCGACAGCACAATAAAAATGATTTATAGAGCAGCGAGATCGCCTGCTCAAGAATATAATACGACTTTATTTATTGCCAGCGCAACTGATAATAAACATCTGGATGACACTTTTTATTTTCATAAAACAGCTCGTAATAAATGTGGATATGCATTGTGTTTACTGAATCAATACTACGGACGAACTTTTCAATAGCCTACACGACATGGAAGTTACTAGCTGGCCGCAAATATAACGTGTCGAGCATAGCTTTAGAATTATTTTATAAATATGATTAAAGAATTCAGTGCGCGTAAGGTATTGCGTGGAAGTGTGGACCGGTATTATTATTGGCTGCATATTTGCGGCGCGCCGCGCCGGCTGCGGATCGCTTACTGAACAAACTAATCTGAAAATTACACACGCCCCGCCCACTGGCCCTCTGTCCTCACACTACGAGCTCTACAGCGAGGCTAATATGTTCACAATAGGCGCAGCCGCTATTATTAAAAAACGCCACATCAAGTTCATTATAGTACAAGGTTTTAACCATTCAAAATCTAACCGGTAAATATACGAGAAATTTAGATATTGCATTTATTTATCTCTTTATCGTTCATACAATATATATATATATATATATATATATATATATATATATATATATATATATATATATACATCAAAAGAAAAACAAAACGCAAAATAGCTAGCTTTTTATCCGGTAATAAATTTTTTCAACCGAGCTACTGGTTTTAGAATTTAATCGCTATTAAATATGACTTGTCTATCGCAATGAAAATAATTAATATTTAATTTCACCCACCTAGATGAAACATTGTCAAAATGGACACGTATTTTCTTATCGCATAAAATATTTATGTAATAAAATCTGTTAAATGTTTCCACAAAGTAGAAAATCCGACGCTGTGAGGTCGCGACATTAATTTGAAGCAAGCAATAAAGGGGCAGCGAGATGTCTTCACCACGCCATGGCGCGGCTTCAGCCAGCCCGACGGCGGTGGCGGTGGCGGCGGCCCGCTCAGCGACCGTCTTAAACGCTGCTCTATAAATTTCTCAATAAAAACTCCGCGCCGCCACCGGCCGCGGCAATATAAACCTTCCAGGAACCGCCTAGAACTCATTACCGGCCTTAAATTACACAAGAGAGATGTGCACTTTTGAAAATGACGGTAAACGAGGAAATAATTTACTTTGATATGATTCTCCTTCCGCTCGCACAGGTTAGGCGAAAAGATAACTTAACAGCCGCTCGCAAGGTCTCCACTGGAGCGACTAGAGCCTTCGCAAATACAATTTTTGGCAATTGATTTTACTCGGGAGATTAACGCCGCGCCGTGGCTTTGGGCCGCCGCCTCGCCGTGTCGTAAAATGTAAGCGAACCTTATTCAATTAAATTTGGCGACATTATAACAATCTCAACCTCAACATTTACAACAGTTTATCTCCTCCTTACGCGACGACAGGGTTGACTTTCTTCATTACATTGTTTGATTGGCTCATCTCATTTGTATTGAATAATTTTGCATTTCCCAACCGATGGAAATAGATTTTTCCTTAAATGTATTTTAACCTAATCATTCCATTTAAGTTAAGCAAGGAAAAGAGTACGAAATTAGCCGGCACATTAAAACAACAGTACGCCATTAGCCGAGTCGTATTTATCCTGTCGAAGGAAAAGGTAATGTTAGTTCAAAACGTTCCAAGGAGCCATCGGCACCCACAAATCGGATGAGAAAAAACTAACTAGAGGAACGAGGCAACAAAATCCGTGAAGTGGCGAAGCATTTTGCAAAATAAAACTGGCATTTTATATGGAAACGACTAGTGTGTTGCACGAAATACGGATATTATTGAAAATTGTAGTAGAGTGCAACGCGCGCGGCGAACAATTGTTGTAATTTGCGGACAGACGAGGCAGGGCTATTTCTAATCGATTGCGATTGTGTCCGGCTCGTACAGACCAATCTGCCGGTTGTTCCATAAAAGTTGCACGCCACCGATACCCTGTAGGCTCCTGTATGATACGAATTTCCCCCGTAGCCCCGTAATAGCCCATCGCTGAGCTTATTACCCGACGCCATCTATTGAGATCGGCTTTGCAGGGAAATCTCGAATAGGTTGTAGTCGGCGTTAAAGTTAATAATATCTACTCGCAGCGTGTATTCTAACTCTGCCTTTAATAATATTACACGAGAATTTTAGCAGGAATATCCTTTTATAGAATCTTTAGCAGGGTTTCTTTTCGATACTTAAAAGGTGAGAAATAATACACTCCCATTTATAGTATGTTTTAGGAAAAATGAACAAATAATGTAGTTTAGAGCGATAAAGAAGACCATAATCAAAATATATCTCAAATAGTTACATAGATAAATATAATATTATATTACGACAAGCATCTAATCGGCTAGTTTTCTCAATGCAGTGATTATTCTTAGCCGATATTTATGATGTTGGCCTACAGAGACATATTATTCGTGGTAATTTTAAAAGTTATTCAGGCGATATACATAAACCCCCATCTAACAATATATTTATATAACATAGTAACAATGACAATAACATATGCATAATGAACACGTAACCCGAACATTGACTATTAATCGACTATACAAATTCCAATAGCAATACGCGAAATATTTCCATGAATGCATAAAGTTATTCTACCCATGGAAATTTCAATTTCATTTAACTTCGAATTCTTCGCATGTTTTCTTCATATTGGTGCATAATTAAACGCTGCGTTATTTTACCGAAAATATCCAAATAGTTTATTCCAATAAGATAATGAGAATTATAAAAGGAAGTAAATGGTAATTAAATTGTTTCGGAGTTTGGCAGCTGTGGCGGCACTGGCAGGTAGGCGACGCCAGCTCCGTGAAACTTTTATCCCTGATGGGAACTAAGTTGGAAGCTAAGGATTGCCTGCAGACGGTCACTTGACGTGTGCCTTGATAGATTACAAAATGGCCATGTAATAATACATAATTAAAGTTTGCTCCAGGCACTAAAGGATGAGAGACTCAAACGCGATATTTGAATATGTGTAAGTGCAGAGGCAGACGAACCGGATACAATTACATTCAGCAATCCTCGCCGCTGACCAAGCGACGCATAGAAATATACGCTCTTATCCGATATAGTGGAGCTCTCTCATTATTGCGGATGGTGGACAACAATGCGCCTTTAAAGCGCAGTGTGGCGGCAAGACCCGCGTCCACCACGCGCGCTATTCACTTACAAAGTGAAGTTTACTCTCGATAATCTTTTAATCTTATATAGGAATACTAATATTTTACTCACTAAACTTTCGTGCAGTTTTCATAACAGATTGTCTGAGTATTTGTTATATTCTGTATGTCCTGTTTATACTTTTTGCATGATGCTTGCTTGAAACTATTGATGCCCAACATTTCGCTTATTTTTCAATTTGATATCAACGTTTTCGCGAATAGGCCTTTTAGCCTACAACGCTGGTCTAATTCAGTTCGTTGACTTGTTATAGTTATTGTGAAGGTACTGAATGAACTATGTACTGCATACTGTATGAATGTCTTTAAAATGTTTTCCTTCGCCGTTGAAACAAGTGATAATTATTATCTAGTGCTACACACATAACTTTGAATATTTAATTATAATTAATAATCAAATGGACTGTGAGATAAAATTCGAAGACACAGATAGCCTTCATGAATACTTTTAAAAATAGAATCGTCGATCCAGTTGTGTACAAGCGGTGCTCATGTGAAAACCAATACACAACGCGTAGAGTGGTTAATGCGCCGACCGTAATATCAATAAAGAGGGGCGACGAAAGGTAGCACAGGGAGGGAGCACCTGTTCTCCTCCGCCAGGTGTCTCCTTCGTGTCGACTTTCCTTCGATACTTAAAATATGGCGTGTCATCTTCTTAGCTCCGGTTACTCGTTTGTACAACGAGATTTGTTCCAACGGCTGTTTTGTGAAAATCATTTTTGTAAACCGAACCCGTGACGTTTCCATTCACTGATTTATTGGTGTCAGTAATAATGTATTCTTTCAGAATTATTACAGCGATGTGTGGCTGCATCCAAAGAAGACATCGAAAGGTAAGTGTCTTTAAATTACATGCTCGATCCCATATGGAAACATTTTAATACTAAAACTGCAATGCAATTTTTGTAAAGAAATAAAAATACAAGTTAATATTTCACTTCTCCCGTATTTAAACACAAACATATGAAAAGCAATTCCTGCTGTATGGGAATCAAAACTTTTCCCCGCAATCTATTTCTATTTGTTCTCACAGTTGTCTTGTTTGCCTGTTTAAATATGTGTCAGAGATTTCTCCCTCTACAAAAAGGGTGATAAAAGCCTTCAATGTCAACACAATGTGGAAAAGTGGTCTTAAAATCTTTTTCTTTCGCGTGCTTCGTGAACGCTGGTAAAATTTTCGAATGTTAATCTAAATTCAAATTCTTTCCCTGCCGGGATCGACAATTCGACGCGTCTCTTTTATAAACCAAGAAAGTTTATATCGCGCATGTGATATGCTTTTATTACGTCATACTAGTCCTATAATGGAGATCATAAATGTTTTTATTCATTCGATTCGATACAATATTACATTGTGAATAAAAGTGTAAGAGAAACAAAGCATGAATAATGTTCATTACGTCGGTACAATATCAACTGTGGATTGCGAAGCAGCGCTGACATGTCATACGTAGTGACAGGAACACATGCGTCAGTGGCGGCTACGAGCCACCACAACCGAGCCACTGGGCTTCAGTGTTCTATTTGCCTATATCCACGTGTGTGTTCATCAGTCATTCAGACTAGAAATCATTTCAACACAGCAATGCTTACAGATTACCAATAACCTAACATGCCGTAAAGTCACACTGCATTCGAAAAGCCCATATCAATATTTGGAGTAATTAAAATACCAATACAACCAATTAAAATATCAAAGACAAATATAAATATTGATGTTGACTCAACTTAATCGCTTGATGCAAATGTTTAAAAATAACTCGCGATATCCAATTTAAGTTTAATTTTGAAAGCATAAATTCGGTTTAGTTCCCCGGAGCGGTGCGGGATTGAGTCGCTGACTCTCCGCAAAATTGCAGCCAACATTTTTATCCCTTTGTTTTGTAGTAGGAAATTTAAGAGAGTATCTCTCTAGTCTTTGTAATTTTGTAACTCGTTTTGATTGTCTACAGAAGAAACACAGTGTTCGATGTTCATTGTGGTTGGACTCTGATGCCTATTGTAAAAGTTCCAACATTTTCTCGTTTGTTATTGAGCCCACCCTTTTGTGAATACAAACAATTTATATTATTATCAGACTACTTACTAAACAGTTATTCACAAGTATCATTTATCGTCGGTAATTTATTTTGTTTGTATAAATATTCGCTTTAAGTGTGTAAACGTGTGCAGTGTACCGTGTGGATTTCGGAACATGTTTTAATTTTGTTGCGCTTATTTTTTATTTGGATGCTTTTGGTATAATAAACATTACAAAAAATATTATTAAAAATCATATCAATCAATCAATTATTTGCTTGTGACACACAGGTTACATAGTTGGTAAAGTGGTTAGCTTACGAAAACTGTTATTCGTATACCAAAAAAACGTTCGCGTGCACTTATGTACGCAGGTAAGAAGTTTTACTTCTTAGGCGCAAAAAAAATTGTTTAAGATTTCATTCAACTCTTTCTGTGTAAAAAGAATGATAAATTACTAGAAAACAAGTACCGACAAGTATCCTCGAGTTGATTTTATGCACTGTAAATATTGTTTAAAATTGTATCATTCACGATCAGGTATAATTTTAAATAACACATACCCATGTACATTTATGAATATTTAAGAAAAGAGATTTAATATGGTTATAAGTAGTCATGACATAGTTAACTTCATACAACTGCAACAACTGACTTCATCATGTCGCTTTTTATCGCATACCTATTCAGTGCAAATTTTTCACATTGTAAAGACTTGAATTGCCAACCCGCACTAGGCCAGCGTGGTAGGCTATATGGCCTAACCACTCTCAATCGTATTCTCGATTGTAGAGTAGGCCCGTGCCCAGCAGTGGGACGTATATGGGCTGATACAGAAAGACTTGAATTTAAATAAAACACATGATAAAAAAAATATTTACTAATATACCAAAGACAACTAATGTCACTTAAACCGATTATAAAATAATATTAATATCATCAATTCTCAACTTCATACTATCGCACATTAGTTTCCATAGATCACTTACGAGTACAAACTGAAGTAACACTAAAGCTGTTTTCTTATAAATTTACATTATGCTATATCTACCCAGAGAGTTAAAACAAATTTGAAAAAATATGATGAAAAATTTAATCCCAATTCCCATCCTCAAAAAGGTTTCCCGCATCGTATCTTATACTATCTAATGCTACCTTTATGAAATGTGAAATATTCTTCGTCTGCGGAAATATTTATTTGATCAGCAGCGTTGGGTACGGTAGTCGAGAAATCAGTTTAAATGAGACGCTACAGGTTTGATTATCACATGGATAGAAATAATTGTGTTTCTTGATGGTGATTTTACGGTAGTAATTTTGCAGTATGTATGTATTTTTTTTTTTAATGTTTGCAGGTTAGGCGTTTGACCATAATCTCACCTGATGGAAAGTGACGATATAGTCTACAATGTTACTCGCCTACCTAGAAAGGGCCTATTCACACTAGCCTTAAAGATCCCCAAGTCATAATTTTCAGGAAACACTGATTGTGTAAGCTATTCCATTCCTTTGCCGTACGCATGATGAAGGACGACGCAAATCGATTTAGTGCGAATTGATGGTAAATTAACGTCGTAAAGATGGTAGCCAGCTGTTCTTCTTGTTGTTGTATGTATATGTATACTGTGGAGTCTAGGTTAGACTAGACCAATTACTATTTATACAAATATAAGTGGTATATCCACACAGTTGTCAGTAATGACTCATCAAGATTGGGTAGGCTTGTCGGGGGTGGTACCACTGTCACCCAGAAGATACACTTGAAGTGTCGAATTTGCCGTCCCAAATCGTTCGGTGAGTGAGATTGTCAGATGTCCAATACCCTGTTGCTATTCCCATCCTTTTTTCTTTCAGCTCCTTTCCCGATTCCATGGGCCGGTAAAACATCTATGATTGCATACAAGGGTTGTGGGTCATTTGCGGCAGTAATCACTTAACATTAGGTGATCTATTTGCTAGTTAGACGGACCCATTATGTATAAATATATATTTTCTCCCACGTTCCTCCATTTGAAATACAAGACTGCATGTATTTGGAATATTTCTGATACAATTTTCATAACGAACGCTTCTTGTTAGTTACGACATAGTAAAATCACACATGAGTTAACACTAGCAAGCTGCAGTCGCAACGTGACATTTAAATATGAATATGTCTCTGTTACTCTCATACGAGTCAGCTAATAATCTGTGATTTTTCCGCGCATCTGCGCCCGTGCTCACGGCGCGGCGTAGCATACCGCTACGAGCAGCGCGTCGTAGCAAGCAAATTCTACCTTCAACGCTTCGCAATTAAGGAGTAACTGCACAAAGAAAATCCCGTAGCACATTCACACATCGCCAATTATTGAACTTTAATTAATCTCGAACGCTCGCAGCGGAAGGAACTATAAATAAATACATTGTTACACAACTGAGATTTTAGAAAGCTTAACTTTTTCGTCTCGGCGCACAGTTTTCTTGTAAACTTGGAAGGTAACAACCGAGTGACAAGTATTTGTTTGGGAGTAATTCGATTCACGGGCGACCGGTAAAGCGTTTTCTCGCAAATTGACGTCACCCTTCGAACAATAAAAAACTTCTTTCATATTTTCTACGAATAAAATGTTACCATACTTGTTCTGCTCGAATTTGATAAAATATAACATTAGATTTTCATTAGATTGTCATAAAATACTAAAGATATACGTATAGATTCAAATACGGATAAGCAATTATCGTTTGAATGGAACCAATCGTGTAGTTATTTAAGCAACTCTTTGAAATGTAATATCAACCCTCTTATAAACTTAACGAGTCATGAGCAATATTTGTGTATGTCGCGATTTTGTTATGAAATAAAATACCTTTACGTATATCTAAAACGCAGAGCCGCAAAGTTGTCAATTCATAAATAAAATAAGAAGCCGACATCAAATAAACTGGTTGAAGCGACGCGAAGCAAGAACATAACCTACTTACTGATCCGCCGTATTCTATTTGCCTGTAATAATCGCGATGACAATCTCATATTACATAAAAGATTTCCCTCTTTTCGATCGAAATGCGATTTTCTCTCTCCAGAGTTATTGCCGGGTCGTCTCGAATTTTTTGCCATTGAAAATGGAGAGCTACCTTCTATGGGAGAATGTATGCGAATCAATTCAGGCGCCACGACAGATGCATTATACGGGTAGGTAGGCAATAACTCCGATAGGGTCGCTGCAACCAATGCTTATTTAGAATTCTAACAATCATAAACTATGTGACGATACCTTGTCAACCTCTTTATCTATGCTCAGGTAGAAATGAAACAATATCAGAGATAATTTCTTCAGTTTACACAATACACCTCAGTGCTTTATTGAGCGGATTTTGATTACAATTAACACTTAGGTTTGTTTAAAGAAATTCAACACGCTCAATTAACGTTCCGGAATAGACGCTAATTAATGCGCTGAACTTTCTTCGCAGACATTGTTCTCAACGATCATAATGATTTTCAAAATAAGTAACTGAACATAACTTTAAATAGGTGACGCGCTGCGTAATATCAATTTACAAAGCATAATGATGTCCCACATCTATTTGAATAGAATGTTGGCATATCGCTAAACAACCCCTTATCAAATTGTGCTAATGTGCGTACACGTCCAATATGTACTCTCTAACACTATTCAAACAAAACTGGGCCGATGGGTTCGGTCTATTATGCGACATTGTTACGCGCGTACGTATGTAATGTATTATACGAGTAGACAATTCAACAAGATAACGTTAAAGTGAGCGAATTCGGCAGTCAACGCTTTTGCAGCATTAGCCTCGGGAATAAGTTTGTTCATTACGAGAGGGAACAATGCTATAGGCTCGGCGACAACGAAGGAAACGTGCGCCGACGCCGTGACAATAGGCCCGCCCGCCTTATCACGCCGGAACGCGTCGGCCGCGCCGCGCCTCTCCCGCCGCCGCGCCGCCAAAGCACCGCACCACCGCACCACCGCCGCATCTACTTGACGTATGAGCACTGAATAAATGGGAAAACTTTTAGCTGCCGTTATGGGAGAACGAACAATTGGTCATCTGTTGTGTGGGTGAACGCTTAAATGTGTGTTAATCTTGTTGACAGGCGCACCATGAATACTTTTGTAATTATTAACCTTTTTCTTTTATTTTTTGATCATATGTTGCTGTTGTTTGTTTAGAGAGAAACAAATATTTTTGTTTAACATCATGTCACGTAACCTGTTCTATTCATAAAACTTCTCATGTTTATGTAAGTATTAATATGTTCGATGGGTTTTAATGTACTTATTTAAAAATGCAGTGTATACCAGTTATGCTAAACAAATAACTTAGTAGGTTTGTAAGTAATTGCGGCGTGACATCCAAATTTACAGAATTAATTGAGCAACTAGAACAAGCTATTGTAGGTAGGGAATAGAGAAGGCAGTCATCAAGTTGTTTGTTTACTAAGCGAGGACACTGCCTAATTAATTAATTGCCCATCCATTCCTTAATTAAAATATAGGGTAGTGCTATTATTTCTTTTTGTTTAAAATTATCTTCCAACCATAAACTAGAGTTCATTCTTTTTGTCATGCAATTTAAAACATCATCTAAATCAATTGTTATGTGACTCAACATTACTAAATATGAAGTAAAGCTTTGGTATTTTATATGCACCCAATAACTTAAAACTAACCACAAATATATCAAGGGAAAACTGAAGAAAGAAGACAAACAGACAAAGAAGAATCCGCACATGATTCGGGTTTCGGGACGATGAAACCGTGATTAAATAAAATGGTTCGTTGTCGACGAAACCTGCAAAATGTGCGGCGAGCTACACCGCATCGAAACTGCGAAAGGACCAGTGCTTCCTTCACTAGGACATTTTTATAAGCTATTACTGTATACATTATTTTCTTTTAACAATATTTTGCTGTGGAAATTCTTGAAGAAATCCTTTGTTCAGCAGTGAACTTTTTGCACCTGATGATATTAATTATTTCGCTGATGTTTATAGCTTGATTTATATGTTGTAATAGCTTTTGCCTACGACTTCGTCTGCGTGCATATTACAATAATACGGACGTAAAAGCAATATATTATCGCTACAACAACATTATACTGTAAACTCTACCAAAGCTTTGTACAAAAATAAATTATGATAACATAAATCAGCTTTAGTGGTTCGGATTTTCACATAACATTTCATCCCTTATTTCACCCCTTTAGTGCTATTTTTCTAAAAGTAGTTCATCCCATCATTTTTCGTTTAAAATATGTGGTGAAATACAAATCATATTAATAACTTCAATGGTTTCGATTTTGCATACAACACTTCAATCCCTATTTTATCCCCTTTAGAGTTAATTAAAGGAAAAATAACCGGCCCAGGGCGAGCCACACTCGCGCACGAATGGTTCCGTACCATCATATATAAAAAGGACCATAGAAGTCACGTTTGTTCCTGTTTATTAAAATCAAGTTAAATTTGGTCAAAAATTAAGTTTTTTATATGAGAGCCCTCCATTAATATTTACTTTATTTTTATTTAACTATTTATTTTGAAAGGTAATATACAAATAAATATTCTGTGTAAATTTTAAGCGTCTACCTGTTCCGTTATTAATATTGAGCAAAAAAAATATGAAAAAAACTCTTTCATTGTATGGGGACCACCCCTGAATAATCATTTTTTTATATTTGGGATTTGTAGTTATAGCGGCAATGGAAAGACATAATTTGTGAAAGTTTCAGCTTTCTAGCTATCACTGTTTATGAGAAGAAGCCTGGTGACAGACAGACAGTGGAGTCTCAGTAATATGATTCCGTTTTTACCTTTTAGGTGCGGAACCCGAAAAATATATGCAGTTACTCTTATTTCTAGATGAGCTGATGGAGATGATAATATCTGCAACTTCAACGGTTACAATTTTCCATACAACAGTTTCAATTCCTTCCTTAGTGTTACCCTATATTATATTGGGAACCTTTGTGCAAAATTTCACGTTTCTAACTCCAGTAGTTTCTGTGGCTGTGCGTTGATTAGACAGTCATTAAATCACCCTAGTCTCACAACACTTCAACCCATATTTCAGCCCCTTTAGGTCTAATTTTAGATAAACAAAGTATGCAGTTAGTTTCATTTAATTTTACTATATTGCCAAGTTTGACAACTGTAATTCTGATGGTTTCGATTTTCCATACAACTGTTTTTAACCCTTTTCCTTAGGGGTTTAATTTCCAAAAATCCCTTCTTAGTGCTAACCTACGTCACAATAGAAACCTCTGTGCAAAATTTCACGTTCCAAGCTCCAGTAGCTTCAGTTGTGCTTTGATACGTCAGTCAGGTTCCTCTTTTATAGATGATTATACCCTATTAATTAAATTTTAATGTATATTGATTGAGTGATAGCTTGTTAATTATACTTAATAGGCTACATAGCTTAAAGATCAGATTGAAGCTAGCAGTTTAACTAGAAAATGCGGATTCAATATCCGCAATGTGAGAAATATTGGGTGTCGACAAATATGTGTCTCTCTTTTGGTCCTGTGTGGTGCCATCAAAAAGTCGCGTAGTTTATAAAACTCACAAAAGTTCATACTAACCTTAGTGTGAGATTGAAAATACATGTATTTATAACCATTCAATTTATTTATTATATGCATTCCATTATATACGTTCCACTACATGGGTTGGGCCTTCTATTCGTATCCCATTGTAATATTATATGTATGACAATATTATATTCTGGTTCATTATATAATAAATCAATGCATGAACCAAAAAAATTAAAAAAAATCATACTGTGTTTCTCCTCAGCTGCATTGTTACCTAATGGTCAGTGCGTATTAAAAGCAGATTTTTATGTCATTTTATGAAAGGCAGCGGCATCGATATCAATGTTACACTAGATAAGACGTTCTTTGTAACAAACGTGTCCCACCCAAGTGCGGTGCATGCACCGCACACGAATCAGTCTCGCGCGTGGACGGCTGCGCAATAGTACGCCTCTTTGTTTATATTTATAAGTAATTTATTTGACTTTTCCCCGTCAAACCGACAGCGATATTTTCTGAAGTTACAATATAATTAAAGAATACAACGTAAGTGATATAATATTGCAGAATAATGCCATTAATATAGATCTTTTATTTATTAATGGATTAAATATATTTTAGAGCTCGTTAAAATACAAGGTGAGCTCCTTAATCGTATATCTCATTTCCGCGCATAAAAACTGCCCGTCGAGTGAGAGAGACGAACTATATAAGATATAGATTATTAAATGGACATTCATATCAGTGGACCAAATAGGCATAAACTATTTGAATACATTACAAATACAAATATGTAGGAAGGATGTACTTGCAAATTGAAACTCAAAATATGTGTGTTGTATGTATGTTTTGAAACGGTGGATAGTATTAAGACCCCATTTCTTAATATGAATTGCTTAATGGACTATTCGAACCCATTGTTATTGAAGACTAATATCATTTAAAATTGTTTATATTCTTCCGCGTCGGTTACGAAAAAAGGAGATCTCTAAATATTTGTCCAGAATTATTGGAATGGATATAAGTGGCTACCATGAGAACATACCTATATTTGTTCAATTCATTTTCGACACGAAGATTTCAGATATTCCAAATGCGGTAGTCATTTTAAACTTCTGGTGTACCATTCCTTTTGTCTATTAATCTCGAAAAAAGTGTATCAGCTTGTTAAAAATTCATAAATGTTATTATACTAAATGTCAGACTGATTGTACACAGGTTGACTGCTTGACAGACTTGTACACTTGTAAGAGTATTTAATTTCATTTACATCATTTCCATGAATTATTCACGTAAATAAAAAAAACATTACACATATGTGTGAAACACACAGCAGCTGGTTTAAAACGTCGTCATCGTTGTCAACGTGAGTTAACTATTCACGTACGAGTTGTATGTTTTTACTTTATTTTGAATGTGCAAGTGCTTTTTAATTTGACAGGTGAATGAACACGCCTTACTACCAATCTATTGTGTTGTAAAAGTATCGAAATTGAACGAGCGCTGTCCATTTGGAGTGTATATGAGAACTGACAATAACCGCCGGCCCATTCGTTTCTCGCTCTATGAATATCCAAATGATTTTTTCACAGTTTCATTGCATTTCGAGCGGTGGCATTTCCAGGCTATGATTTTTGAACACGCCATTGTAAATCGTCGATGTGGAGCCGGTAACGGCGATAAGTTAATTACACGAGTTATCTGACATTTTGTTAAAGCTGTTCATTTATTTCGGAATGGTACAGCTGAGGTTTTCAACGGAGTTTATTAACACCTTTTCTGTTTTATAACATTCTGTTCTGATGAACTTCGAATCTATTTCAATGTAATTATGGTTTCGAGTTAACTTTTATTGTTAAATATTTACTGACGAGTGCCGCAATTAATATAATGGCTGCAATAATAATTTAATAGGCCCTGGTTTACCTTAACACCAATCATTTCCCTAGACATTATGAAAATCTTGACATATACTCGTAGTATGAACAGTATTTAATTGTTCATTTGAGCTTATGAACATAAAAATGTTGTAACGCAAAATGTAAAAAAAATGTACAAGATTGTTGTCATGCGAGCTACTACGTAGTCTAGCATTCTCTTGGCTGTTTTTTGAAATATAATTTACCTTAAATGTTTTTACAACACTATCCCGTTTATATTTTGCTGTTTTTTTTTCAGTTCTTATCTACATAGTATTCGACTTTTTATTGATATTTTTATTGATAATTTGTTAGAATTTGCAGCGAATCAGTGGTGAAACCAAGGAATTTTGGCTAGTAAATTGAAAACATTAAATGTAATAAATGCAAGTTAGTGTGCTTCATCAAATATCTTTACACTCTGTAATAAAATTCTGTATTTGAATTCAGACCGGGGCTGTTAAAATGCAAAAGTGGGACAAAATGCTTGAAGATAAGGAAGGTCAACGGTCGGTTTTTTTGAGTCTTGACTCTTGACATGGGTATTACGATTTCTTTGTATTACATAAATTTATACTGAAATGTCTGTATAGCAAGTCTGTAAGCATTATGGTTTCGTAGATTTACGCGAATGTTAAAATAAAACTATTTTATTGACTGGACTGGACACTCCGCCCCGTGACCACGAAATTGTAGCCAGAGTAACTACTGGACATATTGCGACTTTACATCTTATGTCTCAGGATGGCGAGCGCAGTGGAATGCCAAACATTGCTTTGTAATTCAAGGTGTTTTTTGGTTTTCATCATCATCATCATCATATCAGCCACAGGAAGTCCACTGCTGAACATAGGCCTCCCCCAATGATCTCCACAATGACCTGTTGGAAGCGGCCTGCATCCAGCGACTTCCTGCGACCTTAGTCAGATCGTCCGTCCACTTTGTAGGCGGGCGTCCAACACTTCGCTTGCCTGTACGTGGCCTCCACTCGAGAACCTTTCGGCCGCAACGGCCATCGGTTCTACGAGCTATGTGCCCGGCCCACTGCCACTTCAACTTGCCAATCCTATGGGCTATGTCGGTAACCTTGGTTCTCCTACGGATCTCCTCATTTCTGATTCGATCTCGTAGGGAAACACCGAGCATAGCCCGCTCCATGGCTCGTTGAGTGACTTTTAGCCTTTTAATGAGGCCCACAGTGAGAGGCCACGTCTCGGTGCCGTATGTCATCACTGGTAACACACAACTATCGAAGACTTTCGATTTTAGGCACTGAGGTATTTTGGACGAGAAGACGTCGCGAAGTTTCCCGAACGCTGCCCAACCGAGTTGGATTCGCCGATTAACATCTCTCTCGAAGTTGGACCTGCCTAACCGGACCACTTGTCCTAAATAGACATATTCGTCTACAACTTCGAGAGTCGAGCCCCCAACTCCAATGGGGGTGGGCACAACATGGATATTCGACATGATCTTCGTTTTATCCATGTTCATTTTAAGACCCACCTGTTGGGAAACTCGATTAAGGTCTTCGAGCATAGTGCTAAGGCCTTCCAGCGATTCTGCCAAGACTACAATATCGTCGGCAAATCGAAGGTGAGTAATATACGCGCCGTTAATGTTGATGCCGAATCCTTTCCACTGCAAGAGCTTGAAGGCATTTTCCAGCGCGGCAGTGAACAGTTTCGGAGATATGACATCTCCCTGTCTCACGCCTCTCTGTAGTGGAATAGCCTTCGTGCTCTGATCCTGTACTCGGACCGACATGATGGCGTTGTTGTATATACACCTCAACACTTCGATGTACTGATAGTCTATGTGGCACCGCTGAAGAGACTGTAGCACAGCCCAGGTCTCGATCGAATCAAAGGCTTTCTCATAGTCCACAAACGCTAAACAAAGCGGCAAGTTATACTCCTCGGTTTTTTGTATACCCTGCCGTAGCGTATGAATAGGGTCTATGGTACTAAAGCCTTCAATCGATTCTTTTTGGTTTTGCTACTGTTGTATTTTTGTATCCCTAACCTTAAACTAAATTCACTTGATCCGATTTAATTTTATTTTATAAACCAGAGTCCAATTGCGTTCTTGCGTGGAAAGTAATAATTTTAAATCTTTAATCTCACTGACGTCGAAAACAGTACCACATATAAAAGACAATTGATTAAAATATTTAAACTTAAACTGACTTCCGTTTGCACCGCCACATTTTACGTCTCATATTTTTGATAAAAAATATTATTTTGGGGAGGGTAGTTACTATAGTTTTCTTGTGTCATCTTTCTGGAATAGGGTTCAGTTTGTTGTGAACGCTTGCAAAAGTAAGACGCGTACTCCGTTTGTGCCCAGGAACTTTTAAATACTTTATATTGTTTTTTGGACAATATAGTGCATGTGATGTTGAGTGCTACAACGATCATTGTTTTTGTCGGCGTCATGCAGCCAGCTACGAGAGCGAGATTCAAGTAAGTGATATTGTTGTACTAAATTATTATTATTACAATCTATCTTTTATTATATTTATGCTTTTTTGCGCCATACACAAAACTAGTTACATAAAATAAATAACATGATAAAAAAGTACAAAAGGCGGCTTTATCGCACCGAGCGATCTCTTCCAGGCAACTTATATAACTTTATCTTTTGTTACTTATCATTATTATCTTTAAAGGTGAATGAAAAAATCGTGGGGAAATCTTTTATACTATGTTAAAAAATCTAGGGTATGTAAAGTCCGCCAACCCGCACTAGACCAGCGTGGTGGGCTATACGAACTAACCACTCTCCATTGTACTCTTGATACTAGAGGAGGCTCGTGCCTAGCAGTGGGACGTATATGAGCTGATACAAATACAATTATTTTCATACTGTATCTGCGGTTTTATGCACCATTTTAAATATTAGATTGTCCAGGGCTACCGAAGAACATGAAATAAATGATATTTAATTTTATGCAAAAAAATATTTCGATTTATGCTATCAAAATAACATGATACCGATAAATATACATTATACCATAAATAAGGCAATAGGCAGTATTCGTCTCGGTGCAGATATGGTTTGACTCCACTTTAAACTAGATACGTATTATTTTATATTCAAACTCAAAGCTTTTGTATAACTCAAACAGCTATACAAAAGCTTAACTCGAACTATATAGTCCTTTCTATCCCTCCCCATCCAGGTTTATCCCATCCTATCTCATTCCTTTTCATTCTATTACATCCCGTTTTATGTCCCATCGCTTTTGACAGCTTTCCTTTGCACAATTAGTTTCGACGCCGGTTCGATCCCCTCATCGAGACAAATGTTTGTGTATTTTACAAGTATTAGTTACGGGTTTTGGTTTCTGCGAGACAAAAAAGTCTCTCGTAATATCTGAAATCCATTACATAATATTATACATCTTTTATCTCAATCTTCGGTTTGCCGACGATATTGCAGTCTTGGCAGAATCGCTGAAAGACCTTAGCACTATGCTCGAAGACCTCAATCGAGTCTCCCAACAGGTGGGTCTTAAAATGAACATCGACAAAACGAAAATCATGTCGAATGTCCATGTTGTGCCCACCCCCATCGATGTTGGGGGCTCGACTCTTGAAGTTGTTGACGAAT
Organism: Hyles vespertilio; assembly: GCA_009982885.2. Classification (NCBI taxonomy): domain Eukaryota; kingdom Metazoa; phylum Arthropoda; class Insecta; order Lepidoptera; family Sphingidae; genus Hyles; species Hyles vespertilio. The sequence goes on along the minus strand of CM042816.1, from coordinate 9,786,745 downwards.
ATGTCTATTTAGGACAAGTGGTCCGGTTAGGCAGGTCCAACTTCGAGAGAGAGGTCAATCGTCGAATCCAACTCGGTTGGGCAGCGTTCGGGAAACTACGCGACGTCTTCTCGTCCAAAATACCTCATTGCCTTAAATCGAAAGTCTTCGATAGTTGTGTGTTGCCAGTGATGACTTACGGCACCGAGACGTGGCCTCTCACTATGGGCCTTATAAGGAAGCTCAAAGTCACACAACGAGCTATGGAGAGGGCTATGCTCGGGGTTTCGGGGAGATCGAGTCAGAAATGAGGAGATCCGTAGGAGAACTAAAATAACCGACATAGCCCACCGGATTAGTAAGTTGAAGTGGCAATGGGCAGGGCACATAGCGCGGAGATCTGATGACCGATGGGGTCGGAAAGTGCTCGAATGGAGGCCACGTAGCGGAAAGCGCAGCGTGGGACGTCCACCCACAAGGTGGTCAGACGCCTGGTAAAGGTCGCGGGACGTCGCTGGATGCAGGCTGCCTCCAACAGGTCTCTGTGGAAATCATTGGGGGAGGCCTATGTTCAGCAGTGGACTTCCTTTGGCTGATGGATGATGGATGGATCTCAATGGGAGGCAGTACTATATATTTGACTGTCATCTCTATTTATTTATAGTATGCAATCCTCTCCCGAGTGGGCCCATCTCATCTGTCCCTCTTTCTTATGGCTTATCCTATTCCTTCATATCGACGGTGAAGTGCCAATAGCTCCTAATTGAAAGTCATAAATTTACACAAACTGAAAAAAAAAGTTTAATTTTTTGTTTCATTAATGAGTAGTAAATATATTTATTAGTGGGGAATAGTAACAATGCGAATGTATGGTAAAATACACTTAGTAGATTTCACAAAAACATCGGCTTAATACACCTTTACAATTAAAACAATAAAGAAGGTAATTTCTCATAAAATTTCAGATAGGAGGTATTGGTTCTTCACCGTCGATATGTAACTTGGTTATGGGTGACAACTAAAATATATTTTCCGATATTGCTGTTATCTCACTGTTTTATATACATTCAGATTTTCATAAAAAAAATCTTCATAAGTTCAGACATTTGCGGCTAATTTTCAAAAAATTATCTCCCATAAACTCCTTAATTAGATTATCACAATAATTTGATTACTAAATTGGTCCCGGCATTCTAGAGGTTTTCTTTAGCCACTTATTTATATTTATAAAGATGTCTTAAAGGTATGCAGGTCTGCTCACATTATTTAATATGATCAGCCTAATTAATTGATGGTAATTAGACATTCAAAAATATGTGCCTTAAATCCTATACGAAATTTTAATAGTGACTGATATGCTAGTATCCCAAACGCACGATATGATCATAACTCTATTGCTACTTTCTATACAAGGTGTAGGCAGAGATTCCACTAGTAAAATCGACAATTCGTTGAGTTAATTTTATTTTAATATGACTACGAGCCGCACGCTGGGCATAAATAATTATTTCGAGTAACATGTCACAGTTTAGTATTCTATGCTTATGTCAACTATAAAATTATGAACTCGAAAAACTCATAGATAATATATTCTCCGTCAGGAATGACGTGATATTGCAATTACTTAGACGTCATATTATAAAGTAATGCTTTAAATCTTAACAACTACATGTAGGATTAGATAACTTCAATTAGCCATTGAATTTTTTACATATGTGTGATTGGAGATCTTGTGATGTTTAAGACTAGACTTCTATAAATCGTCGTAAATTATTCCAATATGTTTAACACTTTAAAATATCGTCTGCTTACTGGTAAAAAGTGATAAATGTATTCAGTGTCAATTCGAGTAAATGAGTTTTTAAAGTTTGAGTTGTAATTTGATCTATTTCAAATTCATTGATTAAAAAACTGTTAAAGCAAAAAGTAGGGCTAACTACCCCTCTTTTGAGATATACTTTTATTTAATATTTGGTATTAATAAAAATTTAATAAAATTAAATTTAGGTCAAAGGTGGACTGCATTCAACATGTTTTACCAGAACTTAACAAAGGTGTTATATCTTCTAAATTCAATCATTTCAAAAGCTTATTTTACTTTTGTGTGATGACTTATTTTATTTTACACCAATTCTTTAAGTGGAAAGATCTTTTTTTGACCAAATTCGCTGAAATAATGATATTTTTGATACATTTAACCTGTCTTACTTGTATACTTTTAGTGTAAGCGTGTCACTTATTAAGTATTATAAATAACTTTACATAGGTAATTTATTAAACGATAATAATTGAAACGATTTTTAATAATCAGTCATTTGTATTTCTTCATCATCATCATCATCTCAGCTACAGGAAGACAACTGCTGAACATAGGCCTCCCCCAATGATCTCCACATCGACCTGTTGGAAGCTGCCTGCACCCAGCGACTTCCTGCAACTTTGGCCAGGTCGTCCGTCGACTTTGTAGGCCTCCACTATAGAACCTTTCGGCCCCAACGACAATCGGTTCTATGCGCCATGTGTCCGGCCCACTGCCACTACAACTTACAACCGGAGAACTTGTCCCAAATAGACGTATACGTCCACAACTCCGAGCGTAGAGTTTCCAACCGCAATCGAGGTGGAAACGACATGGACATACGACATGATCTTCGTCTTGTCCATGTTTATTTTAAGATCCACCTGTTGAGCAACCCACTGAGGTCCTTGAGCATATGGCGCAGGACTTTCAGCGATTTCGCCAAGACTACGATGTCGTCGACAAATCGAAGGTGACTGATATACTCGCCATTGATGGTGATGCCGAATCCGAATGCCGAATAGCGCAGCAGTGAACAGTTTCGGAGATATTATATCTCCCTGTCTCACGACTCTCTGTAGTGGGATAACATTCGTACTCTGATTTTGTACTCGAACTGACATGGTGGCGTTTTTGTACAAGCCCTTCAACACTTCGATATACCGATAATCAATGTGGCACCATTGAAGAGACTGCAGCATATCCCAAATCTCTATCGAATCGAAGGCTTTCTCATAGTCCACAAACGCTAAGCAAAGTGGCAAGTTATACTCCTCGGATTTTTGTATAACTTGCCGGAGCGAATGAATGTGGTCTATGGAAATGTAGCCTTTTCGGAAACCAGCTTGTTCGGGAGGCTGGAAGTTATCAAATCTGTATTCCAAACGATTTGTGATAATCCTTGAAAACACCTTATAGACATGGCTCAGGAATGAGATGGGCCTGTAATTCTTCAAGAAGCTGTTATCACCCTTTTAGAAGCACAGTAGCACCTCATCCCTGCTCCATGCCTCTGGCGTTGTGCCTTCAAGCAGGACGGAATTAAAGAGCCTCCGAAGGCCTTGCAGTATCAGCGTTCCACCCGCTTTCGGAAGCTCTGCTGTAATTCCATCCTCGCCCGGCTCTTTGTTTTTTTTAAGTCGATCGAAGGCCATCCGAATCTCATACCGACTGATGTCCGGGATGTCTTTGCTGTAGTGTCGGATCAACTCAGCTCTCGGGCAGCAGCTTTATATTTCTTATCACGTAATTAGGGCAATCAAACATCGATCCTTAATAACCAAAAATCAATAAATACAATGGAATAAATAACTTTAATATAGTGATGGTGTTTAAATTGTAAGATTTATAATAAGAAATGCGTTTATGACCTTGTCACAGAATAATTCTAATCATTTTACTATTTAAATTATAAAAAGTAAAAAACTTTAACCGTATTTATTGTTTTTTACCTGTGAAAATTGAAATGCATTTAAGCTATAAGAATATTTATTATGTTTTACTTGTATATTTTTTCCAAAATGTAAGAAGTTATCACTTTTACAAACGTATTATCTCAGAAGATATTGGACTTTGCCTTTATTTTGTTTTACTAGTTGATAGAGAATAAAAAAATCCATATAACTGCATTTTTAACTCGATTTTGTAAAAAAATGCATTTATCTTGTTTTACCAGTAAGCAGACGATATTATAAATTAATTACATTCCGTGAAGATATAAGTAATGATATAAGAATCATGATATCATATATAAAAAAACATTAAAATGTTTAGTTCCCGATTCACAGATCCATGGATGCAACTATCAAGAAGTTTAAAGAATTCTTTAAATGTGCATTGATTTTCAAATCCATCCAAGAACTTTGTAAAACATCTACTATCTACTAATGAGTTTGCGAATAAAGCTTCTCGCCAAGCCAATCAGACCTCTCGTTTAGCTGTTGCGATGATACCGACATACAGTCAAACAAAGGTTAATAGCAATGCTGTGTAAATGTTTTTGACCTTGACAAAACTCATCTCGTGCCGTATGGGATTGCAGATGTTGATGATGAGATTAACAACATGCGCGTTTGCCCTTTACAGAGTGATATTGACTTATGGTATTTAATTTAAAACACATGTTCCTTAATCCCCTTAGGTACTATTGTGCCAAATTTGAATAAAAACTGCCTGATAGTTTTGTCAAAAATCACGATTTTAGGTTTCAAGGCTTTTGATCAACCCCTATAGATACTGAGTATTTTTGGTTTAGATAAGTTCCTTAACCGAAGTAAAGTTCATCTAAGCGGTAAAAATACTCTTATCTACATCGGAAGTCCAAAAATCGTGAAAACGAAAATCAAGATTTATGTCAAAAAATCTTCTCATATTGCTTTCGAATTATATACAATGTCACCTGGGGTGATGAGAAACATGTGGGTTAATTTAAGTCAAAGTCAATATAACCCTGTATAATAAAAAAAAATTCACGCCGAAGGCTAATACATACAACGTTATTTACAGCACCATTCATACTTTTACAATAGTATAAAAAAAATACTGAATAAAATACATCTGAAAAATTCAATTCAAATGGAATATCCAACTGTTTAATGTCGACATGCTCCAACTGTGTTCAGATGGTTTAGAAACATGACAAACCTAAATGTTTAAAACCAGAAGTCAGAATTCGAATCTTTTGTATGGATCATTACTTAATAATAATGTAATATAAAAATATGAGATCCTTTTAACTAGTATTATCAGAGGAACCCTAATTAGGCGAAGCCTAAACCTTGGGCTACTAATAAAAAAATCAGAATATCTGAGTATAAGACAATTAAGTACACGAAAATAAATATTTACCAGTGCAAGTTTTTCTTTCATACATAATTTAAAAAAAAAACCTATACAATAAGCCTCGGTGGCGTAGTTGTACTACGGTACGGTTATAAAGCTGAGGTCTCAGGTTCGAATCCCGGGTAAAGTGATATTGGATTTTTCTATTCAGTATCAGCCCAGAGTCAGGAATTTGTGCCCGATATGGCGATAGACTCGCCACCTATCACATCGTGGGACGGAACATACAAGGCGAAATGTGGGTGTCCTGGCACCTCTGCCTACCCCTTCTGGGAACAAGGCGTGAGTTTATGTATGTATGTAACCTGCATATAAGTATAGAATCTACATAAATTAGGTGACAGTCTGAATTGTCATTCCTGTATTATATCCAGTAAAATGAATGTGGAGTTCAATCATTATGTTAGTATTTTCAGGTTTTATTACATCAGCCACCTAATGTAAAGTGAAAGTATCATAAAATGCGCTACTACGAGTACCAGTCTAGTTTTAGCGTAGTACAACTTCTTCTAATTATATGGGATAAGACTTACACCCATATTCTAAGACGTTCCTCGAAAATTTCTCGTCTCCACTCGGCCTTACTTGGAGGAAATCTGTATTCATAGTTGAAAAAAGTCTCCTCCACTCAGTCACTCAATACTTTTCTTTTCTCGAGGAAAAGAATCAACTGTCAAACTCAAGGTATTATACCTCTCGACCTACCTTAAGGAATATTTGAGAAAATATTTTCACTATGGAAACAGTGTTTATTATTTACATGACAAATTTTGACTGTCACTTTTCAAGTGAGCATAATATTGAAATGTCATGCTCTCTTATATGTAATAGCGAGTTGATATATAGAATATAGTATTTCTCATAAATGCACTATGCAACACTGATTTTTTTTTCGAACCGGTCCATCGGTTCCTGAGATTAGCGCGTTAAAACAAAGAAACAAACATTAAAACTCTTATGTTTTATAATATTGGTATGGATTGAAAACAATTTATTATTTTAATTATTTGACCAGACCATTTGACCAGAGGTCTTCCCACGTTACGGTTACAAAAACACGGTCTCTACTCTAGAACCCGCGTATGGTTTTCTGTTCTGCGACACGTTCGTTCGTTGCGTTCTAGCGGGAAGATTTGCACAAGAGTGCCAGCAGCGACTAGATGCATAAAGCAGCAGACCGGGCTCTGTTGCGTGCCTTGCGTGCGGACAAGATCCAGTAATGGACTGCAATGGTCTGATGATGATATTCAACATCTCAGTGTTTAATAAATGACATACAAATGTGGAGAACGTATACTTAAGTGATTTACAAAATGGACATGTCAGGAGTAGCAATCGATGCACATGCATGAAATCATGTACGAATGTGAAAGAGACACATTTTTATACTGTAACAAGCAGAGTTACAATACAGTTACAACATTGCAACTGATATTGTAGTGTATCCAAGAGTATTCACCTATACGAAATATCTATATTTTTTTCGATTAAACAATAACGCCGGCCCCTCACGGCTATGTCAGCCTCTATGTATTGTCGGAATATTGTCGTAGCCTGTGTTATTCTTTGCCGTTCTCTCTATTTCTTCAGCCACAGTAAGTATATGATTGAATTATATTATATGATTATTATTTGCCTACCTTCGGATATAGATATATATATATTTATGTATTTAAGCGGACTAAATTAATAGCCTAGTTTATAACTAAGTTCATTTACTATGATGGCTCACGCTACGGGCTAAGATCGGACACTGAAATGAGCATGACATACTCAAACAGCAATTAAAAGTTAAAGCTGTATCGGGCTATATTAATTATCAAATATTTTGTCTTCGCTCAAACTTAATTCAAAAGTCATTCGAAAGGGACAGAACATTCGAAAACTAAAATAGGTTTAAAACATTCTATGTACAAGGATAGTGATGAAGTTCATATTATTTATCACCAATAAGTCCTGCGATATTTATTTATTCGTATTTTATTTACGAAAAGTACCAAATACATCAACACAATTAATCTCCCATAATAAACTAATAAATAATTCTAAATCTCCCCAAAAGAAATGATGATTTAAAAAAATAATTTTGTTAAGCCAAATATCCAGTCTTGTAAATAAAACTTAATACCGATTATTATGTAGTTATGTAAGAACATTCCATCCATGTTAAATGGTCAATGTTTCAGCAGCGGCAAGTCACCGAATTAAATGTTTTTTTTTTTCAAAATATTGTTTTGTAGTAACCATCGCTTAATTAATCAGTTGACTTTACTATTTAAGATCCAATTACTGGTTAGGTAAATTATAATTATCTTGCACTACAAAACAATATTATATGGCAGACTCTTCGTTGATCAGAAAGGCAGAATAAATGTTGCGATTCGGAAGTATATAAAAATAAAAATTGGCCAAAAAGAATTCATATGTAGTACCTTTTACAATAAAAGTACTAAATATTCCTAGCTTTTTTTATACATAATTGGAGTTGTATAATGTCTGATACATGGATTATAGCAACCCGAATACTTTTTCCCAGAAAAACTTTACCTTTTATTAGCAGTCTAATTTAATACGTATATGGGTACTGGAAATGGATACTTAGGAATAATGCAATACCTTAATGTTTCTTGGCTGTTTTTTAGTTACCAAATAACTATTAATCTCTATTATTTATTAGGTAAATTGATACGCATAAAGTTCAGTATAAAGTTTATTTAGAAATAAAATCTACTACATCGCAGGGTATATTAGCAGAGAATGCCTATGGTATTAGTCCGCCATTTACAATGTCTGTACTCTGTATATTCAGTTAAATAAATTAATAAATAAGTCTGATCCCTTCTAAACATACGAGTATCTATATAAGTATATTTACAATAATTGAATAAGTATTTTTTAGTATCCAAAGGCATTTGAGTAACACGCAAAAGGTTTGTTTATCAAATAATTTATATTCCTACACCCTTATATACTCTTATAAATTAAAGACAATAAACTAATATACAAGGTATATCAAGACTGCTACCGAAAACAAAGCCGGGTGGTAGTTTAAGTGACTTCAGGCACAATGTAACAGAAAAAGTTGCAAAACAGCGTTAGTTTTTTTTTTTGCTATTTTTTTCCTATGACCATATTTGGGTGGTAAATGCATTTTTTCCTAAAATAATAGTATACACCCTTTTATTTATAAATAATCTAAGGTATAAAAGAGTTTAAATGATTATATATTTTAGCAAAAACATCATAAAAAATAACTGTCGTGTTTCTTTGCGAATTTTTTAGTTGCATTGTGTTTGTAGTCACTAAAACTACCACCCGGCTTCGTTTTCGGTAGCAGTCTTGAGATACCCGGTATATTAATTCTAGTGATTTCAAGTGCGTGGTGGCTTACATGCTTCTGGTGGTCGCGGGGCATACCTCTGACTTTTTCTTTGATAGTCAGTCGTCACACATTATCACGCTGAAGGAAAACATCATGAGGAAAACCTGCATGTCATAACGATTTGTAATAATTCTATGGTATGTAAAGTCCGCTAACCGGCACTAGGCCAGTGCAGCGTGGTGGACTGTATGTCCTAACCCCTCTCAATCACACTTTGGGCTGTACCGGTGCCCTGCAGTGAGGCGTATATGGGCCAATACATATAGATACAGCGATTTAAATGATTTCACTCATAAACGATTTTACTTTTACATACACATGTAAATGCTTATTTTAAACTAAAGCTTCACCAGAGTGCCAAATAGTACTCTGGATTAGTGTTTCTACAGGTATTGAGTATTCATTCAAGATGCCTAAATGTAATAAAGAAAACAAATTTTAGGGATTTTATCGCCGATTTGGTTTAAAATTTTCATTTCTTAACTTACTGAGTGATGTTTTGATCACTTCTTTAGTGGTCACAGAGACGGACTGAGATATTTATTAGTCATCTCAGTTACTGTTACAATTTAACTACCCTTATCTTGCAATTAAATTCATTTTATTTCAATGTGTAACACTTGTTTAAATCTAAGAAAACTTTATTGGTGAAATGTATCCTATGAACTACATTGTATCCCCTTACTACGTGTATTCAAAAATCATGCTACACTTCAGTAGTTAAAGCTCAAAAGGAATAACTATTTTACCAACACATTCTGCAACGCGTCTGCATTATTGAAGAAAATAATCTAAGCTATATAGAAAATAAAATAAGCGTATAATAGGAACAAGCTTGTGGCATGAGCGGACATCACAGATGACACGTACGGCATTACCAAATCAATTGTGAGCTACCAATACTCCATGAATCAATTACGCATACCTGATTGGCGTATTATTAGATGATAAGTCTGTCCAATAGGTAACTATCCATCCTCTTAGAATGACAAATGGGATATGGCCGAGGCTTGTAGTTGCTAGTAATAATAGCTCCATATCAATGCAGATCACTATAAATGGCGATTATTAGCCTCCGTCCAACGGGATCATCAATCGCATTCACTACGACGCATTGTATCCAGATGCCTATTACATCTCGGTGCGGTCCCATTATCAAAACATATGTTCAAGTCACGATTAAAACCCAACGAATTATGAATAAATCCTGAATTCATGCGAAATATCTTTAAGTTGCAAAAAATAAAAACTATTAAAATTTTTCCCTCGAAATAAAACTATTATTTACGGATTTTATCGCGGATTTGGTTTAATTTTTACATTTTTTGAATTCCCGACGTTTCGATTACTTTACAGCTTTCGTGGTCACGGGGATAAAATCCGTAAATAATAGTTTTATTTCAATGTGTAACATTCGCGTAAATCTAAAAAACCATTATGTTTCCCTCGATTCATCCTAGTTCATACATTCAGCAAATTCGAAGCAATTTTGAGCACTTAACGTTTTTAAAATAGTAATAAAAATGTAATTATTCGGCAATGAATAGCAGTAGTATTCATATTCAACGGATGGGCGTAAGTTATTCTGTGAATAGGGTGCAATGGCTGCAGGCGCACGTGTGTACTACATCATCTGATTCAGCAGCGATAGGCTGAATGCGGAGCATGCCGTCGTCCAATTTCGCTCGCTAAATTGTTCATAACGGAAGTTCATATCCGGACGTCGGGCCACCCTGCGCTTCAGGCGAGATTAGGCGGTAATTACCATTTCCTATGACACAGGACGCAGACAACGTTCGCGAAGAAGCGGTTCCTCCTCAGAAACGTTCCGCATTCGACGCCGCCGGAGGAAGGAAAAATTGCCACAACAATGACCTAACTTCCACCGTTATTGGATTCTTAATTATTTGTTGTTTTCCTTTATTCGCGTTCTATATACGGTTTTGAACGGCATTAAAAATGCGACAAGAGGGAAGACATCGGGGCGGTATTGGCAAGCAAATATTGTTATAAATTGAGTGTATACCATTACCGAGTAGGAAAAACTGATTAGGCAGGAATCGAGTGAAAGGCAGCGCGCCGCTGAAAGGAGTTGCGTTGTTGTGCGGCGCGCGCGCCTCTCGCCCGCCCGCGCCTCGCCGTGCCGCGCCGTCGATATGATTGAATAAGCGAGCACGGCGCTCCCTAATGAAACATATTGAACGTGTATCGAATCACTTAGGCGCGCCGGTGCGCTCCTGCACTCGCTTTTTGAGCCATGTCAACAAGCTGTAGGTGAACCCTATAAATAACATTACGGTCGAGTCCCGTTTTAACAGAGACAATAAATTGAATTAACTCCACCAACATTGAATGTCAAAGGAGAGTGAATTTTTTTCATCTTTATTTTACGAAACATAATTTCACGCAGCATCAGCGCGCCTTTCTTTGTTCCGCTTAGAAAATATTTCCACAACGCTGTGCCATTAATGACCGCGACAAGGCGAATCCTAATTAATTCATTAATGTCATTATAATTACGACATTTCTGGCATTTAAAGTATATTACATTGTTTATAGAGCCTCCCTAAATTTCCATCATATTTGAAAGAACATGCCTAAGTTTTTTTAATTCGGGCGAAGCTTTTAAATATTATGTTTTATTCGTTTTAGTGCCTTGCATTCGGTCGAATAAGGTTCGATACTATTATTAGTTTAGGTATAAAACTCTTCATCAATTAATTTAATTACATAGTCCAAAATTAGTTAGTGTAACTAGTTAGTGTGTAGTTTTATATATAGTACAATGGTCAATATTATAAGGCTATATAATAGTGATATTATTTTGCTTAAATTAATACGCTGTGAATTAACAGAAGTAACTTTTACGAATCGAAGAATTTGTAACTATCACTATAATATAACAAATAGGTGTATCTTTGCCTGAGTGCAATATTCATATATTCCACCCACGTTGAGTGCTTTTAGAACTTATTCCACCCTAATATTACGTCACAGATGAAATTTATTAGATTAGCAGTCTTTCTAAACTTGAAAATACACTTCTCATCAGAAAAACCGAAACACTGCAAGGTGTTTATTATTATTACAAAAATGTGTATATTTAATAGTGATTTTTGTTATCCACGTATTTCTGGTGATCCTTACTAAACATCAACTTGCAAGATGCTCCGATTTTTCTAATGAGGAGTATAATAATACAGTTGTGACGTAATAATAGAATTGCTACTTTGAAATATTGCGGTATTATTCATAAACAGTTTTAAAACCTATTTTAGTAAAACATATTGAGACCCAACATTTTTCGTGCCAAAAGTTGTCAATACAGTACGCATTGGTATCTCGAAAATGTTTTTCACCTGAGCTACAAGTAATCTTGATAACTAGAAAAAATATACTTAAATTTTGATACTTTAATTAATGTTATATCAAGCTATTTCTCTTTTTATTTAATATCAGTTTTACTTTTAAGAAATAAAATATATTTTTCGATCTTTTTGCGATGCATTTTCAATCAAGTTTCAGTATCGGCTTCTGGCAGAGTGACAGTGCGCCTGTGACGTGTTCGCGAGACAAACACTGCGCCCGACACCAAAGCTCTTTGAGCACACCATTGACCCTAAATACTAGCTGGAAAAACCCGCACCTTTGTAAGGTTACATCGGCTACCCAGTAGACTCGTGTTCACTTCAAACGAAATCTGAAAAGATTTCGAATAACCGAATTTCACATCGAATACGAGGAAATAGTAAATCCATTCCTTATGATAGTAATAAGAGATAAGTTTATGAGATATTGGTATTCACAAATTAGTATCGTAATAATCTGTCTGTATTCTGAATCAGCCCATATACGTCCCACTGCAGGGCAAGGGCCTCTTCTACAATCTTATGTACGATTGAGAGTGGGAATTTTAATAATAGATGATTTTATTTTGTTTAACGTGACACTATTTCTTTGAATTATTAATAATTATTTTTTAATGGCTATTTTGTCAAATCCTCTTATTTACGAGTTTAAAATAGGTTATGTCGTAATCAATATTTATATTGGTAAGTGAAGTTGGAGAGAAATGAGCTATTCAGATAGTTCCACAGCTTACGCTGATTAAACCTCGGCCGATACAATGAAACAATGCGAGAACGAATTGTTACAAAAATTCACCACTATTTTAGACGGCTTGAAAAGAAAAACCAAGACAAATTACTCTCTTTTAAGCATTAAAATAAAAGACAGTTATACTTTAACTACTTGGAAATATATAATTACTTTAGGCATTGCGTTAATTTTTATTTAATTGCGCATAATTACTTCAAATGCATTTCTCGTTGTCCTGAAAATCATATTCATTACGAAATTTCAATGAAGAAAAGTCTATAGTTCTACGTACTTGGATCGTGCTTTATAAATTGATCGGACAATTAGCGTGTGAATGACAGACGTGATTATGTATCGCCGAAATTCAGTTACAGGACCAGAGTACATAGTGGCTGCACGCGAATTTACAATGTGAGAATTGTTTAAAAATTTACATTGTATAAAATACTTCGTATTGAAGTACACATAGGTTACAATGAGACCTGAAGGCACTAACGTGAGTTTTTCATTGTTGTTTTAGTCATTCTTATGTAATGTAAAAACTGATTATTTGGTTTATTTTCAAAACCCTGCACAGTCATATTTTTAAAGGTTTGTAGTCATTTTATAAATTTATTAAAGTAGGTAACGTCAATAATTTATGTTTAAAACATAATTTCACCACTTTAATAAGTTCGATACACGGGTTGTAGCAAATTTAAGAAATCTTGACGCATGCTTTCTTTTTTTATTTTAATGTGGCGCATATTATTTCTTGAATAGTTACAAAAAAAAGTGGTTGGTATCAGTAACATGTAGAATATATTATATTAGAATTAGCTTTTTTATGATGATAGTTTATTCAATCCTTGTTAATCTCGATCTTGGGACTTAATCAATTTTTGAGTATTCCTTTTTTTACATCTCACGTATCTCAAAGCAACATCACAACTCGTGCCTGATGGACATTATTCTACTTCAATTATTTTGCGAATAGTTTTGTTTACAAAAATGCTTTTATACAATGTATGAGTGACAGCGGTAACCGGAAAACAGATAAACTGTCTGAATGCGTTCGCACATCATTCCATTGGCCGAAACACGAGTTATGTATGTGCCCTATACCATATAACATAATAAATTATAACTATTTAGATTCGTAATTATGTAATCTAAAATGCATGTAAAATAATTAAATAAAGTAGTTGTAAAAGTAATCATGAATACGTATAATAAAAAATTATCAAAATACTTGACATCGAGTTGCTGCAACAAAATACCTACTTCCCTATTAATATTGTAAATGTGAATGTAAGTTTGTTTGTTGCGCTTTCACGCCAAAACTACTTAATTGATCATCATGAAACTTTATACCCATATTTTTGCAGGTATTAGAAGTAACATAGGCTACTTTTTATGTTTTTTTTTTCCAAAGGTAAAAAAAGTGTTAGTCGGAATTGAACATTTTGGCTGCCATTTTAAAAGTGTATCCACACCCGGGCGGAGCCAGGCCGGACCACTAGTAGTCAATGTTTTTAAGACCAATACTAAAATGTTGACAAGATTCATATTATCTCAGATGATGTTTGTTTCTATTAATTCACACTTCTATTAGACAATATACATATGCATTTGTATTGATATATTCATTAAAAATAAAATTCAATAAAAATAAACCATTTTTTTTTGTGAGAGAAATATATAACTATGCTTTTTAACCTACACATTTAATATGATTTGCTCGTGTCGTTCTCTTAAATGTATGAATAATTTTTCAGAAAATACAAAACTGCCACTAGATTTTTTTTTCTATATTTATGTTGTATATCATAATAGTAAAATGTTACATTAGAAAAGTGAAATGTGAGCATTGCAATAGCTATTTATATGTACTATGCAACTGAGTAGTGTTATGGTACTATGTGTTAAAATGGCAAAATCCCATAGATTTAGGCGTTTTTTATTTATCAATTGTTGATTCAAGATGCAAGCGCTAAATCCATCAATCACACGAGTAAAAAACAAAATATCCTTTTACATAATAGTACAATATAGACCCGAAGTAACAGCATAATAAAAACGCAATTTTATAAAGCATCTAACAAATAATATAAACAAGTGTACACGTATGTATGTATATACAACAGAAGTAAATGATGCAAATGAAAAGGGATCACGACACGAGGCGTTAATAAGTGCAAAGCGTTCTACCTGCGCACTTCTTTATAGATATTTAGCTATATTTCCACAAAAATATTATTTTGAGAGATAGCTCTATGCATAAAGAATAGGATCAGCAGTTTTAGAGAAAATCACGGAGACTGCAACATGCATACCAATTGAATTTACAGTCTAATGGTAGTTGATAGAAAATGTTAGCAATAGCTCCGTCGGGTGAGCACCAAACAGACACGCCGAAGGTCGCTGGTTCAAACCAAAGTACACGCCAAGGAATTAAGTATAGCATTTCAATTCACATCTTAATGCTGAACACTGTCTACATCTATAGATATTGGAGGAAGGCCGAAGACCACCTCGCAAGCTTGAGGCGTGTCACATATAAATGTGTAGGAAAATCTTGTGAAACCTACATATCTGAGAGTTTTCAACACATATGTAAGGTTATTAAAATCTACCATCTGCACTAGACCAACGCGATGGTCTACAAATCATACCAAAAAAATAATATTAGACATGTAGCCGATGTAAGGTAGTACTCCATATAAATAACTCCATGTAAATATGGGTTGAAAACAGCAAAAAATAATATAGAAAAATTACTACATGTAAAAGTAGCTGTCCTCCTCACCTATTCGGCGTATTCGGCAGTATTTAGGGTTACTTTCATGAAACATAGCTTTCTTTGGAACGAGCTCCCCAATCTGGCTCTGGTCTCCAGCTGTGTGAAGGGTTCTATAAATGTACAGTCAAGAGAGCTGCGGATTTGGTCAGATCAATGTTTTGAATTGCGCCTACGAGGTCTTCTACCGTCTACATTGCTGGTCAAAATCAGCATTTCGTGGTGGACACCATCTTTCTTTGGAATAAAACTGAAGTATTCGAAGAATTTGCGTATACATTATAATGACATCCGCGAGAAGATTTTGAGTTCTCGTAATATGGAGACGTTAGCCTGAAACTCTGTGCGAGGGATACGGTATCTATCTACTATCTACCTCCAGCACCACGTCTCAAAGGTGTCAATGCGTTTGCGATGTGGAGCTTTTAATGTCCAAGTCTCAAATCCATATACAAAAATCGAGAAAATCAAGGTTCGTACCAGCTTAGTTTTGGTTTTCACGAAGATGTTACAATCTTTCCAGACTCTTTCAAGCAGTGATATAACCCTCTGAACCATTGTTGAAATTACTGGAATCCTGTTAGACAAAGTTATCTATTTCCTCCGGATCCAACACGTCTTAGGGACCAAGTTGGATCCACAATCATGACCTGGGTTTTAGATCTGTTTTACGAAGAGTTCCATTCTGTCTAGGAATGCGGCCATTTCAGACTCATCGTGCATTTTCTGCAATAAAATATAAATAAATACACCCAACAGTCACATATATGATCCTGATTCCACATTAAGATCAATTAAGTCTTGTCTTGAATGAATTAAGTCATTCTATTAAAAATATCGAGAGACTTTTCGGTCTCACTAATACCCAGACCCTAGACAAATACTTGTGGGCCTCACAAATAATAAAATAAAAAATCATGATTAGTAATCCCGAAACTAAACTATTCTAATTTGTTTTTACTCTTTATTGTATATAAAAAAAAATATGTTACCGGCCAAATCCGATTTCAGGATAAACCAGTTTCGCCTAGGTCGAACCAGTGTAACTTACATATAAATTTATTTTCTACGAATTGTATGCGATTTCGAGATGATGCTAGGAAATACATAAAAAATAATGCTTTTGTACATAAAGTAAATAAAATGCGCCAATAAACTGGGTAACAAAATAATCGACTGCAACGAAAAAATCGTTAGATTAGGTTAGGTTAGTTTTTTTTTCATATATTCAATTTTATCCATTTTTGTTCTTGTATAAAATATTACAATCCCAATGTAACCCAACAATTGCTTTGTCTCGACCTGCGGATTCATAATCTTTGACATCCAAAACACCTGATTTTAGTATCAATAACTGGTTAGCCTATCATTAACAAGATGAACAAGTTTGGCCTAGGCGACACTAATTTATCATAAAATCGGGTTGGCCTGTAACATAACTACAAAACAAAATACAGCCTAAATGCACAGTACCACTGGCGGCTAGCCTACTAATAATATAATTATATATTTTTTACCTCTTCACGCTCAAACCACTAGACCAATTTTGATGAAATTTGGCATGGAGCTAGCTGATACCCTGGTTTGACACATAGGCTACTTTAATCCTGACCAAATATAGTTTTAGAATACAGATATATTCGATAATCTTTCAAATTCAACGGTATGGGATAGGCCTGGTTCCTATATTTCTAAAGTGGTCTGCAAAAGTACTTGCACCCGAGCGAAGTCGGGCAGGATAGCAGTATGCATATATATTAATTCCTTTATTAGTAAATATTCAATATTATTCATTTTAATTCATTGCTCTGAATAAAATTATTCACTTAATATTATTTCTAATGTTACATCAATAAATTCGTAACACTATACAGAAGCGAAATACGTGGGAACCATCAACGGATTACTAATGGATTATATGTATGTTAGTAGTGGCCATTGGAAATTCCATGTAAAATGCAATCCGAATATTTTCAGTAATACCAACTCGGCGACTTACCAAATAATAGATAACAAGGAATGCAAAACGTTATTGTTATTTGCATAACTATTACTTTATTACACATTTACATTTAATGTTAATACTTCAATGTATACCCGCTTACTAGAATTGACTTGTTCAATTGTCGACTCAGTCACGGGGTAGTGGTTCCATGATATATCACATTTGGTTTTGCTACTTAATAGGTTATGTAATAATAAAAAGTGTTTATTGAATAAATATAATATATTGTATAAGTAGCGTCCATACAGGAAGATAAAAATTGCCTCACAGTAACAAACATTCCTTTGGATATGGATATAATAAGAGAAATATTCACCCCTGAAAAGACAAACAAATACGAAATATAATATTTAGAAGTATAATATTTATTTCTAAACTATACTAAAATCTCCAAAATTGTGAATAATATAATTTAATTTTTCAATTTCTTTTAAAATACCATAAAATCCCCCACGCAATCAGTTCCTGTATAATAATGTTTAAAGCTTACGGTTGTAATAATTATTAGAATATTTTAAAAAGGTTTGTAGATAAAGATTGAAAATAAAAATCTGTTTACTGACTCAAGTGTATATTGTTTAAAAACTACAATGGAGTTTACATTTCACCAACACTTACAAACCAATCTCTCGATTCTTATGAAACCTATGCGTCTTTATTTTTACTATTCCACATAAATGACCACTTTTATTTTCTTCTTTTACGATCTATTCTATGATTTTTGGTTGTCTGGAAGAAATGGCTCATAGTGATAAGACTGCCAATTGTTCATTTGTAAGATTTCTATGTCTTATTTTTTCTGTAATTTGTAGTGTCCAATAAATGTTGTGTATCAGTATTTATTAACAACAAAATGTGTTCACAAAACAACTTGAATTATCGAATAACGTAAACGCATAAGAAATAGCATGAACCGACTTCCAGATACGAAATTGCAATAGTGAAATGAGTCAATAAATGGCGGCGCGTGACCACGGGCTGCGGTCGAACCTGTGGCGAGCAGGCATATACATGCGCCATGCTAACCACTTTCAATGAAAATGGCACAATTAGCTGTGATAAATGTTTGTCACCGCGTAACATTGACATTTAATGTATACTTATTCTTTGTAAATTAAATATTTCTTAAATTAGAACTCTGAATATGGTAGAACTGAAGCAGGGTAGAGGAGCCTTTTGCACTTGCATTTTTTAAATATTTATTGTGTATAAATGCATTTCTTTACAATGTATTTGAAATCATAGCTATGAATATAGATCCACATGATGGTGTTCCTAACTTATGCTACGTCATTTTATGCGCTAGCTATCTTCATACATATGCACTTGTTAGATAATGTCTCACAGCCTCCGTGGCGCAGTTGGTTAGACGCGCGCCGCCTGCGAACCGAGAGGCCGCGGGTTCGATCCTCGCACTGAGAGAAATTTGTGCGACTCACAAATATTTCTGTCGGGTCTGGGTTTTAGTAAGACCGTAAAGTCTCTCATAGTTCCTGATACCCACGAGACAAGACTCGATCTTAGTGTGGGGTCAGGACTATGTATATATGTGACTGTTGGGTGTTATTTATTATTATTTATTTATTGGTGTGATTAGATTTTTTGCTTTAATCAAAATTTACCTACGGGCTTTTAGATAAGAGTCTTTGGCAGCCCCATCTACTGTGATTTGAATAAATTCCATTTTTCATTTTCCTTGCAGTGTACATGCTTATCAAAAATAATATGTGTTTTTTCGGCTCGTTTCCGAAGGCTCTACGTTTACATTTACAAGTCATCGTGAAAATCCATCTATGTTCAATTAGTTAGCCTTTACTTGAATATTTTTTTGTGGCTTTTTGTTTACGTAAATCACGGAGAGTTTAAAGTGCACCGACATCGCAAGGCATCAGGTGCGATACACTCACGCAAATATTTTATGAAAGTACCTTGAATGCCGGCGCTAGTGTTGTCTCCTACTTTGTCGACATTATCCGCTTATAATTGTCTTTTAACGTATATTATCTACTCCTTAATTTATTTAGAATATGGAAAAAAATAGCAAGAGGCGGAACTTATTTTATGTGAGTGAAATATATGAGCTGCTATTTCCGACATATCCGCAGGAAATGAATAAGGTGCGGTGTATACCTACCTATGCAACGTTTCGCGCTCGCAATTCATTTCTTAGGAAATAACGTTTAAGAAAGTGGTTCAATAATAAAATAAGAATACATTTTATGTGCTACATGTATGAAAGGAATAGTTTTATACACTTTCAGCCATTATTTGAGACAATACCTGGACAATAAAATATTATTTTTATGATTCTAAATAAATATATCACCTTGATCGATGACGAAACGATGAAGTAATAAATAACTAATATACAGTGTAAATGTTATTTACACTTTAAAATGTTAATTTGCGAATAATAAAACTCCATTGATAAGATCGTGAAGAAGAGAAATTACACTGACACGGCTGTTTAAAAAACACTTATTACAGTCTGGCATGAGCAGGCAATTAAAAAATAAATTAGCTGATATCGAGCAGCAAGTGTCGCGAGATGTAAGCGTGACTAGAGGGGTGTCGTCGCGGCCGCATCCTACAGCCAAACGGTAAACACTTTGCTGTAATCTCGAGATGAGAAAACTTTCAGTTCTCTTAATTCAGAAACTTATTCAACAACCTAACAACCTTACAGCGGACCGCCCGGCGGACACAAGACAAACAAACTTACCATTTAATCTTACACTTTGTGTACAATAAAATAAAATTCAATTTTTGGACATACATACATACCTCGTGCAAGTGAAATTACATATAAATACTTGGTGTACGTATTTACACGTTTCAATCAATACGGTATCAATATTTGCATTTTCTTGCCGGCGCGGCGTGAGTGCGCTCGTATGACCCACATATCGGCGTGTTTTATTTTGATTCCGCACGCGTCAGAAGCGAGCCTCTGCATCACACACACGAACGTAAATTAGAAGGTGGACAGGTATATTTAATTGAAATCGTGCGAGCTATGTCACTCACTAAAATTGCTTTTATCGGATTAATATACACACCAGTTCGTGTTTTATGTTTAAAAACATGCCAATTAGGTTTTAGGTGCAATATATACGTCGACAAGAACCTTATATTTAATCGTGCCAACATTTTAAGAACTTAAAACTTAGGTCAGACTAAACATATTAAATCTGCTCTACGGCTTAGGCAATTAGTTTACAAATAATTTTGAAGCATGCAACAATATAAAATATGCAAGATTTCGGATGCCACACGTGCAATACGGCGGCAGGCATGCCCATTTAATCAGCCCATTGACATCTTGAAGTGTTTCCCTTCAGTGAAGTAAATTCGATGACATGAACATCAAAGGATTAGTCTCAGATATTACTGTATACGTAACGCGCCTATCTCGGCAAGTGTGTACTGGATACTACTCATATTTTTGTTTAGTTTTAGTTTAACTCTATCGCGAACGGCTTGTGTGTACTCGACTTGTGCCACTACCTACATTCCGCGTAAAATATGACTGAATGAGAAACCTGTTGTAATACATATTCTTAAGTTTAATTGCGCGTGATAAGACTTATTTTGTGTGAAAAAAGGCGATGAAAAAAAATTCGAGAAAAAAATCCCGTAAGCATTTGGAAATAGATAGGTGAGTAAGATTTCTTAATGAATGGAAAATTACCTCCGCATTGGTATGAAAGCATGAAGTCAACGTTTTCAAACGATTTGGTCATTAGTTTACACGAGCCGTGATTCATGTTAACTTTGTGATCTTGAGACAAACTTCCGCTTAGTACTTCGCACTAGGAATAAAAATTGCCTTGACAGATCTTGTACTTTTGTGCAGTATTGTTACTTAAGATTGGAGAAAAAATAATTTATACTTGTCATAAAATCTTATAAAGAAGTAAATTTTAACGGTCATGTGTCGTTACACAAACACTTAAATTATTTTTGCTGAAATGCCGAGACCATGAAAATGTATGTAAATGTTGTGTATTTTTGCGTTCGTACAGATGAATTCGACCAACAGAAGCCCACTTTGTGAGGCGAACGAGATGCATCCGGGCGTCACAATAACTGATATGGATACTGTTCATGAAGAAAACGACAACGACAATGACAGGTGATTACATTTTTATCTTCCTTTCTCTTCAGTTATCTAATAAATAACTAATAAAAATGTCCTTTAAAGGAGAATGACCATTTATGGTATTAATTTTTATCAAGCGGGCATATTTAGACAACCTTGTAATCAATCTACATTAAGTACTGATTTAATTGACATTAAGTGTCTCTAAGTACGGCAATAAGAGTTGTAAGGAAATGCATAAACGCGAATCAATTTTAGCAAGTTTATTGCAAAATTGTTAAATATATGGTCATTGTTCTGATTACATTATTAATTGTGTCTAACACCCTCAGTGTTTAACTGTAAAAGTAATTTTATTTATCAACGCAAACATTATTGCGGTGCTAAATAAAGCCGCTGGCCGGTGCGGAGCAGACATATTCTTTTAAAGCATGGGAAATGAACGCGTCGGTACACCAGACAGTCGACACTCATCATAAACAAAAGGTACACTATATCCTAACAATTTAATTAAAGTTTCTTTTTAAACTGCATTCTCTTTTATCGCGCGGTTTAGTTTTATCTCTTATCTTAATACGGGATTTGTTGCGCTTGTTTTTTTATTTATGTTCGCTCCATTTAAGAAACATCAATGACAGCACGCGGTACTTTCATGAAATTAGTAAAAATACATTTGAGGGAAGTGAAATATTGCAAATTTATCTTAAATGTGAGATGACGTGTGCGGTTTGTCTGTGTTCAGAACAGTAGCAACGCATATTTTTTCATGATTTTGAGTAGTGATAAGAATATCGAAGCATTCAGAAAAAGCGCTACTGTAATACTGATTATGAGGTATGATCTCATAACGGTATTAAGAATATGAAAAAAGGTTATTTAATATTACTGCAGTTATATTGAAGACTTTTGTTTAGCGCGAAGAAATTTGCTTACATACATCTACTGTTCCATGCAAGCATACTAGAATCTTAAAAGTATCCACTTTCGAATTGTAATTAAAAACTACTACGATGCGAGTGCTCCAAATAATTCCAATGTAATCCGAAAAGAACTCGAACATATGTTTAAATATCATAGAGCAGCATGTACATAAAAGTTATTTAGCCAGACAACAGGAGCTATTGTGCTGTACGCATTTATATTGCAATGTTTATTCTCTTTTTGAATGTCAATATTTTCTATGTTCCGCCGATATTCAAAATAGGTTCAGAGGAGATACAACGAAGCTTAGGAAGACATTTCCTGCGAGCGGATGCACATTTTGGAGATTTTGCGCTCAGACCCTCGCACTCGTAATAGTTCAATACAACTGCACATCTGACGCTTCTTTAAACATTCATATTACAGGCTGTTCAGTGTTCACTCTTCACATTTGCCTACAGCTTTGAAATTCTGTTACATCATAATACTTTGATACAGTAACGCACCTGTAGTATCCTGTAATAATCCTATTAAACGAACTTTTGATTAAATCAAAAATCAAACTACATATGACATGCGATTTGCAATATTCAAAACTTTATGTCAATTTTCAATATCAATTTATTTTATTCAATAAAATAAAATGTATAAATTCACATTAAAACGATTTGAAAGTTGAAACATACTGTACGTCGCACAAAGAGAGGTATCAATGCAAACACAAAGAGAGATGTGACCGCACAGAAATCCAAAAATATTTACGATGTTTGATAGAACGATGTTTGTATCTTCTTCCACAATGTACGATTTCCTTAGACAATAACTTATTTTGACTGTATAAACTATCTTTAATATTAAATTATGCTTATTGGTTAGTCATAAATTGTCACCCACGTCTATATGAAATCTTTAAAATGATGTAATATAAAAAATTCCCAAACACTGCAAAAAAATTGTTTCCGAATTGTAGGTGATTTGGTGAAATGGTTCACATGACATATTCAATAAATGTCAACCATTTTAACCCGGCGTGTATCGCAAAATGAAGTGTTTCCCATATTTGCCACTGCAGGGCATGGACCTCCTCTACTCTAATTAAAAATACACAGAAACAACTCTTGGCTTCATTTCAGCGAGTTCTCAAATTACTATATGTTTTCTTTTCTTTTTCTTTTTTTGTTCGTTTTTTTTTATCTATTTGCTAATTTAATTCTCAGTAGAATTTAACTAATACTTTAATAACCTAGCTTAGGTTTTATGTAATATGATAATCTATTTAAGTGTGTATGTATGTTTATTATTATTTCCTATTTTAGTTCTGAGCAATACTATTCTTCTGCATTTTTAATCTTTCACACTAACAGAAGGTACTTGAAAGATTAACATTTGTATCCATCTATGTGTTTGTAGTATCATTCCCAAACAGAGGGACCAATTTTGATAAGGTTTTGTGAGACTGTATGATAAACTTGTTGGAACAGTGATGACTCGTCGTACTCTGACTTGGGTCGTCTGAGGGAGAGGACTCGAGCCATGCTGGGCACTCCGGCAGAACCACTCGTACAACACTCGCACTCCCAGCCAAACAGCCGTCGGATGTCGAGCGACATTGAAACTAAACTCGCTGCCAACTTGAATACTAGGTAAAGTGACGTCACTTGGTTGCCTACTTTTTATTCTCTCTCCCTCTCTCCTCGCCACACGAAGTCCACTGCTTAACTTACGCCTCCTCAAGGATCTACTTTTAGATAATTAATAATTCATTGAGTGGAGACTGCGACTTCCAGCCACAAGATGGCCAAATAAGCTATTGTAGATGTACGTAGTAATCTATTTTAATGATAGGTGAAATCTACGAACCCGCATCGTGGACCAAAACACTTATATTGCAACCATTTAATTATTTACTTAGATAAGAGAATTCCAAACCACGTGGTGGGCTTAAACACTTATCCTGTAGTGCAGCGTATTGATATTAGCCAGCTGACAAATAGTAAAAGTATCCTAAATTCTTTCGAGTAAGAGAAACAAAAATACCGAATAAGTGTGAGATAAGGGCAATAAGATTGTTATTCCCTGGCTTTATGGTTGCAGACGACCGTCAGCAATCATCGCAGCGTTTCGCCGTCCGTCACAGGCGCTGGCGCTGTGTGCGGCGACTCAGCGTCGCTTCCTGTCCGAGTGGGCGCCGCACTCACGCACCTCCGTCGCCTCCACCAACCACGACAATCCGCCCTCCGCAGCCGAAATATTGGGACAGTGAGTAACTTACGAACTAGAGAACATTGCTCGAGAGACGAGCCTTGCCTTGAATGCCTTTAGAATCATATTTTTTATTGCAAAAAATGGCGAGAAGAGCAAGGCATTCGCCTGATGGTAATCGATACGACCTCTCATGGATAGTAATAAAACCTAAAAACACCGTGAATTGAAAAGTCATCCTAAGACATAAATTAAGTCTCACTATGTCCAGTAGTTTCTCCGATTAAAATATCCTTCAAACCGGAACACAACAGTCCATTTACACAGCTGTTTGGCGAGAGCAATAGACATTTCATTTATTTTTGTATTTATTTAATTAATTGTCGTAAATAAAATATGAACAAATGAAAACTTAGAGATATTAATATAAAGATTTCCAATTGGGCCATATTGTCAGATTATAACGGAGAGCCTTTTTTCTGAATATTGAAAATTCGAACCTAGTCATAACATCTTCAACGTTGGATGTACAGAGTAATGTGGTTAAATATAGTAAGTTGGGTGTAATGTAATTATTTTGTATTTCTTCAATGAAACGATATTTTAATTAACGTACATTATCTTTTAAATCCTGATTTACTAGTGTTTCTTGTTTCAAATAACGTGGTCTCTTGCATGGGTATAGTCACATAGTAAGTCCTTATTCTACAAACAGTTACCAAATATATAAAACTTCGAATCCAATTCTTAGGAATATTGATATAAACATGAATTCATATTTTTATTTATTTGATTTGATTTATAAAGATAATCTTACAATTAGCATAATATATAATAATAACAGAAACTGTTAACAAAGAAAATATCAATTACAAGTTTCCACTTATATGAAATGTATAAAAAAAAGGAAGTAATATATAGCTAACTTATTATTACGTACAGGGTATATCAAGACTGCTACCGAAAACGAAGCCGGGTGGTAGTTTAAGCGACTTCAGACACAATGCAACAGAAAAAGATGCAAAAAAAAAGCGTCAATTTTTTTTTGTTATATTTTTCCTTTGACCATATTTGGGTAGTAAATACATTTTTTCCTAAAATAATAGTGTATACCCTTTTATTTGCAAAAAATCTAAGGTATAAAGGTGTTTAAATTATTATTTTAGCAAAAAATATGGATTTACCACCCAAAAATGACGATATTTAAAAAATCATAAAAAATAATTGTCGCGTTTCTTTGCGAAATTTTTAGTTGCATTGTGTTTGTAGTCACTAAAACTACCACCCGACTTCGTTTTCGGTAGCAGTCTTGAGATACCCGGTATAAATAAAGTACAGATTTATTGCTTGTTACGTGCGTCTAAGTCAATATTGCACATTTTATTTTATTACAATAATATCTTATGACGTTTATGTTCCCAAAAAGCGAACATAGCTAAAACGGGTACAAATAATTTATGTGTGAGCACAATGTTGTGGAGTGTGTAATTAGTCAGTCACAGTTTTCATAAAGCGTTATACGTCTATAATTGCCACTTGCCACTGCAGGGTTACCTATCTTAGTACGCCTCTCTCTGCGAAACTTCTACAAGTAATAAGTACGTACGATGATTAACATTCCATCTTATAAAGTGAATTCTTAATAGCTTTTCAAATATAAAAAAACCTTGAGACTAAAGATCGCGTTAGGCTTCCAAAATTCTGCTGATTAGAAAAAGTATAATCACATGTAAGAATTGTTTGAAAAAGATCGCAGATATAATTGCCCAACCTGGAAACAATATCTAAGCCAGTAAAGCTAAAAAAGACCCTAACGGACTAACTTGATCATAATTCCCCTCAGCTAATTCAATAATATCGTTCATTCTGAGAGAATGTAATTGAGCTACGAACAATAAATAAATAATAAGTACACCCAACATTCACATACATACATAGTACTAACCCCACACTAAGATCGAGTTTGCGTCGTGGGTATCACGAACTACGAGAGACTTTTCGGTCTCAAAAACACCCAGACCCGAGACAAATACCTGTGGTTCACAAAAATATTTGTTCCGGGGCGGAGATCGAATCCGCAAAAAAAAACATGTCGCGTAATAAAAACATTACATCCCCATGCGTATATTCCAACATTCAACTTTATATTTAACCATGTCATTGCAATGCTGATGTTATAATTTCACACCCTCTATCACGTGAAACATTATAAATCAGAGAATGGCAACACATGTAGTGGACGCTGACGATCCACATTCAGAATGCTTAAGCTTGACATGGGTTCTATGGTCAAAATTATATTATTTTACTAATATTAAATTGTCCACCAGTTATACACATAGAATATAGAGTAAGAGTTACCAGGGCGATCTTTTCCATACGTATAGATGAAAGAGAGAAACAGAAATTTAGCTATTCTTAACCATACATCTATCTATACATCTATACATATAAATAAAATTGAAGTGTCTGTACACGATACCTATAATGAAAATGACCTTAGATTTTTTTTTGTCTGTCTGTCTGTCTGTCTGTTTGTTTGTTCCGGCTAATCTCTGAAATGGCTGGACCGATTTTGACGGGACTTTTATAATCAGGTAGCTGATATAATAAGGAGTAACTTAGGCTACATATATTTTAGAAAAATAAAGTAATGTTGCAATGCCCAAGCTCTGTCCAGTACCGCGCGCAGCTCACGCGCATGCCACCACTGGGCCGTCACATCGGGCGCCTCCCACAACTTCTCCCACCAACGAATCAATATCACAATTACAAAATCATGTATATAAAGAAATTTTTCAATAAAGCTAATACAAAAAACTGAAAATAAATGATAATTAAAATAAAAACCAAAAAAAAAATAATTAACTTTTTTGTTAAATTCCACGCGGACGAAGTCGCAGGTACAGCTAGTATAACATAATATGAGAAAGTCTTTGTCTTGTACAATCCAATTGACAAGTATCGCAATAAAAAAAGTAAATAATAGTTAATTAATCTCAAACTACTTCCCTTAAAAATATCAAGTTCCTCCAACAATAGAAAAATGCGGTGTTGATATTAATTTAAAACTTTTTACAGCGAAGCCTTAAGCAAGGCCCTCTCGGCATTATACGCAAAATTATTAGTGGTGCTAGGACTGGCGTTTCCTGTTACTGAAGTTATAGGAAATGGGGTCCCCGATGGATATTACCAGGTAACATATTTATAAGGCAACCCACTTATTTTCACTGATAACTTCGGTATAAACATGATTTGTTTTTATTTTACAGGGATTTTACTTATACTTGTATCTGGTATCTGTTTTATTCGTGGTGTTCCAATATGCCAATATAATGCGTCGGAAAGCAGTATCGAGCATTATTCACAACTACGGTAAGACACCCAAAATTATACACATATTTAGGTAGACATTAAGCCAACTGGCAAGCTCCGACGATATATTTAAGTAATTAACCACATTTGCTTAACAAAATTAGACATTAAAATCACATCTTGTTTGCATAATTACGAGTGCAATGAATATAACCTCCTTCGGTTTGCATTCCACTAACGTTTTAAGCCATTTGTACCAATGTAGCGTAAAAATTTACTCTGTATGTGATTTTTAATGACCGGTGGCAATGTTTCCAATTAAAAAGAACCCATTTTACAGAAGGGGCTGAAAAGGACGACAAAAATGGAAAATTGACGCCAAAAGATAAATCCAAATTGAAAGAGAGCATATCTCGATACGGCAGCTTCTATTTGAGGCTCGGTGCAATTGGTAAATATTGTAAATTACGTTAAATATCCGTGCATTGTGTAACAGAGAAGTAATTAATTTTCATTTTGCAGCTTTCGGTATCGGTTCCATGGTATACAGTGGTTTGGAATTGGGTGAATACTTTGAAATGACCGAACGGTGTCGTTCTGTATTAATAGTGATCACGCCTGCACTGCGAATGACACTCACATTAGCACAAATGCAGTTTATATTTCTAACAAACAAGGACATAGAGTCAGGAAGTTATAAAATGATACAGAGATTCGGATTCATGCACATGGTAGCCACAAACTTATGCGAATGGTTGTATGTGTTGGTAGAAGAAACAAAACACGAAATTCATCATTTGGAACACTCTATTTTGTCGTCATCAAATGGTACTCACAATGCCACCGAACAGGTTTTATGTCGCAGGGCTAACATTATGGGAGCTCTGCTGCAAAACGCTTCACCTTTCCTATTCCCTTGCACTATCGAATATTCCCTGATCTGTGCAGTTATTTTTTACGAAATGTGGAAAGAGGTACTATTTTTTTCTTTTATCATTACTGAGTATGAGCTAAACTATGAACGATATATTTAAAACATGGAATGATTACAGGTTAAATGCACCCCTGAAGACTTTGAAAAAAAATATCCAGTTCCCAAAAATAAATCACGGAATAACTCCATGACGCCAGAGAAAATATTGCAACAATTCGGTAATATATTATATATTATATTACCAATTTATTATTATAATATTTTTTCAATACGAAGTCTATACGAATACAAATTTAATCAAAAGTAGAATCAAAATGATTGCGAGTACAGGTAATTTACAATACGTCTCCGTCGGAAAATAGTTTATTTTCTGTTGATATTTGCTTTCAGCCGGCATGCTGGGGGTCAGTTCGCCGCACGGCAGCCGCACCACGCTGCATCATTTCTCCCTAGACTGTTCGCACGCACACCGCGGCTTGTTCGCCGGAATACTCGTTATTGTCTTCACTATTATATCTCTCATAATGTTCTTTGTTCTCGCCAATAATCCCGCCACAGTCATCGTAAGTATTCAATAGAGATGTTTTATTTCCCTCTGATATATGGATTTGCTTATTGATTTAATTTTTCAGGATGCAATTTTCGAAGTGAATATTTGTGAATTAGTGTTATACACATTGACTATACTGGCGACAGGTTTTGCTTTATTACAAATGCGAGCATTGCCTTATAAAAGAAAATCACAAGGTGTGTTTAATCTATTATTTAAATATTATTATGTTTCTCGGTTTAGTTTTTTGACTTTAGTTTTAATTTTTAATTTTATTCGGATACTTTCATCTTTCTGCAATGTTAAATATGCATATATTTTTTATTTATACACTCAAAAGTATTAAGTTATTTCCGGTTATAATTAATTTAAAAGTTATTAATATAGGCATTTCGTTCAATATATTTTTCATAATTAAAAACAATATTGCATACCTTCCCTTGACAGGCTTTGCTATTCATTTGGTAATGATAATGGCAATGTTATGAAACGACCTTAAATGGAAAATATATTTTTTTTCAGCTGTATTGGGTCTGGACACGTCTCTATTAATTTTAGCTCAGACCGGCATGTTTGTGTACTGTATGTTCAGTTTGATTGGTTGCCACCACACGATGAACAGCAGCAAGACTTCAGGTTTCACCGGTTTATTCTCGGAATTTCTATCACTGAACCAGGTGATTAGTCATTTCAATATTTCATACTACGTCAATTGTATTTGTCTAAACCAAGGTCTAAACTTAAACCCAGAAAATCAAATATTTATTTTTAAATGACTACCCAACAAAAAAAACGATGTTTTCGGTTCTTACTTAAAATTCATTCAGGCTAATCTTTTGGGTAGCATAAAACACAATTAAGAGTAGTATTAAAAATTTATATTCAGAAAAACAAGAAACTCTACAAAAAAGTTCTTAATAACAGGAATATATCGTCTTTCTTACACTAGCGTGAAACTTGCAATTTTTTATTTAATTTCTATTTGTAACTGAGTAAAATATTATTATTTCAGACTATACTGCAGTCGCTGTTTATAATCGACGCTTGGTGGCGCCGCTGTAGCACATCGGAGCAAAGAAGAGACAAGCCTGGGAGACAACTCGTTACATTCCTACTCGTTGCTAACATGGCAATGTGGACCATAAACACCCTAGAAAAAGTTAGTATTTAGAAAAAAAAAACAAATCAATCAATTGCAATTCGTACCTTTATTTTATTGAAAGAAAGAAAGTTGGTTGGATAAGTTGGTTAAGTTGGTTGGTAGTAATGTTGGATATTTGCATGGTATGGCATATGCTCATAGGTTCGTACCATATTGTTCAGGACAAAAGTTCTCCTTCAAATAATGTTATTAGATATTGGGTTCTGCCAATAAAGATCCCAAAAGAAGAGTTTACACTCAACTTATGTTTTCAGAATCGTGCGGAGTTTAGACCGGCGCATTTAGCCTTCTACGGACCATGGGCGTGGACGATAATCACACACGTTTCTATGCCTCTCGCCATTTTCTACAGGTTCCACTCAACTATATGCCTGTTCGAGATATGGAAGAATTGTTTCAAAAGCAAACCAATTTACCTGAATGTATAATACATCAAATATCACCGAATAAATCATTGAAATTCTTAAAAGGAATAAAAACATATACACATATATTCAATTTATTTCTTTGTTGATCCCCTTATTATTTATATTTATAAATAGAATAATTAAAAAAGTAAGAAACTTATTATAATTCGTCAAACGACAGTACAGAGATACAGAGATTCACATTCTAGGCAATTTATAGAACTAATTTCCATTACAGGCTATACCGAACATACGATACGCATGATTTCTCTTGCAATGAACACTGCTTTGATAGTCGCAATAGGTAATTGGTAGCGCCCAATCATTTATTATCAATCATTAGCAAATTGATTTCGATAAATTCAATGTTATTCAGGACATAGTAACATGAATTCTGCGTATTTACGTCGACGGTGCGTGATGGAACAATTATCACATTGAATAACGCGCGTTGTCGTCGGCCAACATCTACAAATAATCACTGCTAATTATTCGAGTTAACTTGCTCACTCCAACAGTATTTTACTTTAAATATACTGTATTTAAAATTACTAAATTATTCGAAGCTATTTATTACATACAACAATACACCACTCACTTACTTTACTACGCGAAAACACCTGCGTAGCATATGTACAAAAAATCACGCATAAATATGCACATACAATAGCGTCTGCGACTGCCTCCATGGCGCAGTTGTACTACGTTATGATTGCATAGCTACGGTCTCGGGTTCGAATGCTGGGTTTGGCAGATTTATATTGGATTTTTAATTCCATTGTAAGCCTGGAGTTAGAAATTGTGCCCGATATGACGATAGACTTGCCCCTTATCACATCTTGAAACGGAACACACATGGCAAGATGTGAGTGTCCTAGCCCTCTGCCTATCCCATCTGGGAGAAAAGCGTGAGTTTATGTACGTATGTATACACAATAGCGCAATATCCACATGCTTAAGAATTTGTATGACATTTGAAGTCCTAACGATCTTAATCATATCAAGATAAAGGTAAGAGATAACAGTAAGACGGTAAGTTTTCACCGCTTGTCTCAGACTTAGTTGAACGGTGCGTTTAACTTGGACAGTGTTCAAATAGTATTTTGGTTTATGTAAGATATGTTATAATAATAATGGAAGATATAATTCAAGAGGGAGTTGAATGGTACGGGAACATTTATTTAATAAATTAACAGTTTTAATCATGATGCATTACATTCTACAGTTTCAAGTCTGTTATCAATTTTTTCGTAGATAAATACTTTACTTTAACTAAGTATAATGACGTCAACTTCAATTACGACATTTTAGTTTTAATGTAAGGCTTGTGGTGAGTTGGTAATTGACCAGACAAAGCTGCCGTGTAGTGCCGGTATTCATGGCAAATCCATGGTATGATTTAAATCCTAAACGAAACTTCTTACTTTTCGGAAACATATGTGTGTTGGTAATAAATTCTTACGCACGTTAAGGGTGAGGGAAACATCATAATGAAATCTGCGCACCGTACAGATCCTAACAATATTTTCTCTATTAAGTCTGCCCGCACGATGCACTAGGCCATCGTGGGGAACTATGGCCTATCCCTCTCAACCGAATTTTCAGTTGTAGAGTCCCGTGGTCAGCAGTGGCTGACAATAGACTGATATATGTACAGTCTTCAATAATATGTTAATTTATTAGCTTATTTTATAAGTAACCTCATCATCATGTTATGCTCACGAAGTCTAATAAAACAGATACATAAGGCAATTGTTAATGGCAGAATTGTTTACCTCATCAGAATACCCTTAATAAGGGTCAGGTAAAAAACATAGTCATTAAGAAAACAAAAAAAAAATGGATGAAGCAAGCGGCTGAATTTAGCAAAGCAGAGATTCATTGTCATTACTTACTGTACATAATTATCGGTATCTGTATCAGCCCATATGCATCCCACTATAGACCACCACGCTGACCTACTGTGGCCGAATTTACATACCAAAGAAATTCTTCAGCATCGCTATGCTACACAGGTTTCCTTAGGATGTTTTCCTTCACCGTCATAGTGTTACATAATTATGTTACGTACACATTTAATCTATAGATGCTTAATACTGTAACCAAATATATTTTTCCTGGATACATAAGGCCAGCACATGGGATCTACGAGCATGGATCACACCATTACCATCCCATGCGGCAGACCAGCACCGCGTTAGAACGAAAGATCCGCCACAGTCGGTGCGTATGCTTCATTATAATTATTGTTCAGTAATAATTAATACAACATCGATGTGATCCTTTAGGGAGACCTATGTTCAGCAGAGAACTTCCTGTGGAAGTGATTTGAGAAGATAAGAAGAAGTGAAGAATTAATACAATATTTACCTATAATTATTCACAACAAGTATTTGTACACAGAGTGGCACAAACACGTGGCCCATCCTAGAAAAATTACATAAAATTATTTAAATGTGTGGTCGTCAGATTATTTTGTGCTATTCCGTTTCGTTAACACAATAAGGCTATGCAAAAAATATTCTCCTTTATACATAATTTTGCTGAATGAGAAGCTTATCCAAATCCTATACAGATAGGCATATTGCTTACAAATTTTAAATATTTAAGAAATATATAAATGGAAAGAATATGAAAATATTTATAACAAAGTAAACCGATAATTGCAAGCTAATGAACTTCCAAATAACTTTGAAAGAAACTCGTTAACATTTGTAATTTGTTTCAATACTTTTAGTGGCTAAAACCGGTTTATTATGAAGGCATTCGTAATATGTATTTTCACATTATTTTCAGACTTGATTTTAGAAATTAATTTTTTTTATTGTGCAAAAACCATACTCAACTAAGAATTAAGTAATAAAAGTAAATAAAGTGCCATTTAACTAGTGTTTTAATAAATTGGAAAATAATACATATAGTAAAAGTAAAAACATGGGCTAAAACTTGGTCATAGAAATTTATCCGTTCCCCAATCCACACTTATGCTGTCGGATGTTTAAATCGCGTATGGTAAGGAGGAGCATAGCCAATAGTCGGACGCATATAAGATGAGGTAGATACAGATATCGCAGTCATATAATGCTGTTGTCTACTGAAACAGATAATTTTATTTATAGAATCAATTTACTGCGATGATATATTTAAATAAACACTCAATCCACTTATATTCGAAGTATATTGTTCGTACTGAGACAATCACGATTATGTAAACTTTTTTTATACTTAATACGTAATATTTATCTATAATTAAGAATATTTAGTTGCCTTAACATTAATTTTGTATTTCTGTTATTAAGACTTTTGAATCCAAGCAAGCCTCACCAGTTGTTTTTACAAGCTACAGTAAGGCTGCTTTACCGTTTATAAAATGCTTATTCCAATTATGTTTTCTCCTATACGTAAAACAGAAGAAAAATTATAAATTAATCCTTGATAATATTTAAAACGCCTGTATGTTTTGAATCTATCGGATCGCATGGCAAAGTAATAAATAATATATAAACAATAATACCTGATAATAGCAGTGCTGTTAGCACTAAAAATACCATACCATCTAGATGACCTAATAACACATGAAGAAAATAAATTTACTTAGACACATAATATGTGGAACTAAATCTTTAATCCTGCTCGGACATAATGAGAAGCAAGGTCTTCTTGCTTCTAGATAACGACAAGTTTGTTGCCATATTGGTCCAGTTGTACATGTATGTATTGTGAACCGTAAGGATTTGACTTCAATTCCCAGGTCGGTAAATTAAATTTCGTTTAGAAATACGTGCTGTTGTTGTTTGTGACAATTTCTTGAGAAAACTAAAGTCGAATCTACCATTATTTCTGCAACATACATAATTATATTATGTAAATACCAACCAACCTAGCCAACCTTAATAGAATGCGAAACAGCCATAATTTTGTATTTTCTTGTTAAATATTTTTAAAGAAATTATGTTGTAAGTATAGAAAATCTCGAATGCTTTTTACTTCATACTTATAAAAGTTCATTTAAAATCGATAAGTCAAAGAAAATTAAACTGAATGGAAAAATATTACAACTATTTAAACAAGTCAGATCCAATCAACTAAAATATGAATATGTCGGAAGTTTCACGGCTGATCTAATGCACGATTTTAATTAACCGGGCCGTGTAGACGAATAAAAGGAGTTTAAGATAGGAGTGGAGGGGGCTGCAAAACGTGTGGCTCGTTAGTACCACCGTCTGAAAGTGACACCAGTGACGCTAATTACCCGAGAGGACAGCTTACCCGTCGGCTGATGCATATACACCGCACAAATAAATACTTGCTATATTAACACTAATATAAGCAGTTTACTCTATAAATTGCGCTTATTCTTCCTCCTACTGTCTATAGTTAATATAGAGCATAAAGAATAGACGATTAGCACATACAGCAAATATGTTTTAACGGCAATATAATATACACACTAATCTTATTGCCTTTTAAATTATATACATCGTAAATATTTAGAAAGCCATTGCGAAAGATCTATGTTCAGCCGAGACCTTTGGCTGAAAAGAGAGTAAGAGAGTAATTACAGAAGATTTAACACAACTGCCGAAAGGGTTTATGTCCAAAATGCCGTCGGTCTTAAAATTATAGAAAAATCATTGTGGGTAGTTTGGAATATGAGCAGACAGAAGGAGAACGACAACACAGAAGAGGGACAAATAGTGACAAAGTGTCATCGAAATAGATTTATTAAGTCTGCAAATCTGAAAATTATTAAATATATGTATATTGTTGAATAATATTCTCACAGGAAATACAATTGCACCTCCACCTCTTATCGGAGCAAAAGATTTACTAAATTGGAGATCAATGTATATTCTTAGGATGAGCCCTCCCCACGCACTCTGCCGCCGCCGCCGCTATAAAACTAACCGACATACCGCGCGCGCTCTCTTTCGTTGGCGTGCTCTCGTACCGTGTGGTTGTCTCATATTTGTAGATCATATCTCATATTTCAAATCGTGTGGTTGTAACGAATAATTTTTCAAATAAAGTTGTAGTTTTGTTAAGATATTTCTTTTTTTTAAATAAATAGATTTCGGTTTTACAAGATCAGAAGTGGGATCTGACGACGTTTGCCAGTCCGCTGGTTGTTGTCTGATCCTTTTTCTGCTCGAAAAATGCCTTCCTCCAAACGAAAAAGTAGTCGTCATCGCGAGAGTACGCCACCGCCGCCCGACATCGGGCAACAGCTTTCAGCGATTCTAGGGAGGCTACAGGCGTTGGAAGACGTGCGCTCGAATTCAGCAACAAGGCAGGCGATCGTGCTTGCTGCGCCGGATGGACACAGCGGCGAGCCGGAGGTGTCGCGAACATCTAGCGAGGCCGGCGCCGTAACGCCGCTCAGCGGGCGCGGGGTAGCTACAACCGAGCCGCCCACCGTGCCAACCGCTTCTCCCGGCGTCGCCCCAGCTTCAGCCAGTGACGTGGTGCAACGGCTCGTCAACGCGATCGATGGGTTAAACCCGGTGAGACCAAACCAATATTTTGTGTCTGATTTTGACCCGGCAATTCACGACGTCAATGTATGGTGTGACGAAGTAGATCGGGCGCAAATCAAAAACCGTTGGGACGATTGTGAGTGTTTTTCTCGGATCGGTAATTGTTTGAAGGGCGATGCGCGTGTGTGGCTTAGCCAGTGGGTACATAGCGAGCGTACATGGTCGAACTTCAAACAAGAACTGAAAACATTGTGCCCACGATATGTTGACGTCGCAAGTATACTCTTTGATGTGATGTGTACGAACTCTGATAGATATTCCACTTATGCAGAGTATGCGCGTAGATCTTTGCTACGTTTACGCGCAGTGAGGGGTCTTAGTGATGAACTTTTGTCTGCTATTATCATTCGTGGAATAACAGACCCTCAAATTCGTGCCGCAGCGACTAATGCAAAACTTTTACCTGGCAGCATAGTGGAATTTCTATCAATATATGTGAAACCTATTACGCGTGACTCGTTTAGTTCAAGTAGTGCTAATAATAATAGAAAACGTAGTTATCCAAACACACATAGTAACAGGCATTCGTGTAGTTCAGATAGTGTTCCTAACAAGCGACGGTCAAAAGAAGCGTCTATACGTTGTTATACGTGCGGTCGTTGGGGTCACGGTTTTAATTCATGTCCCGCGAAATCCAAAGTACCCGCGTCTGCGCAGATTGACAACAATAATAAATCGTCAGTTAGTTCTAAGCCCCCCGTAGAGAAATGTGCGTTTTGTAAGAAAAATGGTCACAATGAAAATTCATGTTTTGCCAAAGAACGTTCGGAATCGCGTAATAAAGGGAATGTGAACTTTTGTCGAGAACTTGAAGGTAGTTATAAAAATAGTGATGTTGTTACTGGTGTTTTGTGCGGTATACCTGTAGATGTATTAATAGACAGCGGCTCGTATTTATCGCTTATTTCTGCCGACTTATTGAAACATTTCTGTTATAAAATAAAGCCTGATTTACAAATCTTGCGTGGTTTGGGTGGTACCGAAATAAAATCGACATCGTATGTCACGTTACCGATAGAATTAAGCGAAATATCACTGGAAGTCGATTTTCATGTCGTTCCCCGCGGTTGTTTAAACACGCCTGTGATTATAGGTACTGACGTGTTGAACAGAAAGGGCGTTGCTTACGTTCGAACGGCCGACTCTCAACGTATTGTTAGAAATGATATAGCTGTTAACAATATCGCGCCGGTGAAGTCGTGTGTGCAGGTCGATCAGATTAACACGTCGTTAGTCGGAGATGATAAAGAACGTCTTATCGAAGTTTTAAATAAATATTCTGACAGTTTCTTAAGTGGTACGGCAACTACAACTGTTAAGACTGGCCGCATGCACATTCGACTCACCAGCGATACTCCCGTGCGCTACCGACCATATAAATTATCCTATGACGAGAAGTTGAGAGTGCGCGCCATTGTACGTGACTTACTAGAAAAAGGTATCATCAGGGAATCCGAATCTGAATATGCTAGCCCGGTTCTATTAGTAAAAAAGAAAGACGGTTCAGACAGGATGGTAGTAGACTACAGGGCTTTGAATCAAATAACCGTTAAAGATCGCTATCCACTCCCTCTGATCGATGACTACGTAGATAGACTCGGGAAGAGCAAGTTTTATACTGCACTCGATATGTTGACAGGGTTTCACCAGATAGCTTTAAGCGAGGACTCTATATCCAAAACTGCGTTCGTAACCCCCGAATCTCATTACGAATATGTTAAAGTCCCATACGGACTGGCGAATGCACCGATAGTCTATCAGCGAATTATATCTGACACCCTCAAGTCATATATCGAGTCTGGTCGGGCGCTAGTCTATATTGACGATGTCTTGCTTCCCAGTGACACGATTCAGGAGGGGCTTGAACTCCTTGACTCTGTTTTGAACACCCTAACTGAGGCAGGTTTTTCTATTAATTTACGCAAATGTACATTTCTCGCCACTGAAGTGGAGTATCTTGGAAGAGTCATAAGTAACGGTCAGGTACGGCCAAGCCCAGGTAAAATTGCAGCTCTAGTCAAGTCACTGATACCTATTAACGTTAAACAAGTCCGTCAATTCTTGGGCCTGGCTGGTTATTTTCGGCGGTATATTCTAAGTTACGCTACCAAAACATCCTGCATTGCCGCCTTAACACGTAAAGGCATCCCTTTTCGTTGGGGCGAGGATCAGGAACGGGCTCGTCGTGATATCATCAAAGCCTTGACTACGGAACCTGTCCTCACTATATATGACCCAAAATTACCAACCGAAGTCCATACGGATGCGAGTTCCGCTGGTTACGGCGCGATACTTCTGCAGATCCATAATGATGGACGTAAACACGTGGTAGCCTATTTTAGTAAGGTCACCGCGGGCGCCGAACCAAAGTACCACTCTTATGAGCTGGAGACCCTTGCTGTCGTGAAGTCATTGCAGCATTTCCGCCAATACTTGATTGGTAAGAATTTTAAAGTCGTAACCGACTGCAACGCACTTAAGATGACGCAGCAAAAGAAGGATCTCTTGCCGAGAGTGGCACGCTGGTGGATGTACCTCCAGGACTTCGACTTTACGTTGGAGTACAGAAAAGGTACACTCATGGCCCACGCTGACTACCTCAGTAGGAATCCCGTCAACGTTTGTGCTGCTAGGAAACCATTAAATTGGGCTCAGGTAGCACAAGCGGCTGATGAGGAAACTACCACAATAATAGAAAAATTAAACGATGGTCAACTCGACACTTCCCGTTATGTTGTTCGGAAAGACATACTGTACTACAAGTATGCCATCACGGGCGAAGACACGCGACTGCTTTGTTATGTACCTAAAGCTTACAGGTTAAGTTTGTTACGTGCCTTCCATGACGAACACGATCACATGGTGTCGAGAAGACGCTCGATCTGATTATAAAGCATTTTTGGTTCCCCGGGATGCGTCAATTTGTCAAAAAATATATCTCACACTGTGTTATTTGCGTAACGCATAAGCGCGTCCCGAGAGCTCCCCTTCAACCCATACATTCATGGCAAAAGCCATCTGATCCATTTAAAACGATCCATGTAGACGCGTTGGGTGTTTTACCAGATTCTAACGGTCATAAATACGTTTTAATTGTGGTAGATTCTTTCACGAAGTATTGTCTTCTCTATCCTATGTACAGACAGGATAGTACAGAACTTAAGCGTGTTATCACTAACACTATTTCGCTTTTTGGGACCCCCCAATTATTAGTATGCGACCGGGGTCGCATGTTTGAGAGCTCAGACTTCCAAAGCTGGATGACTGAGCTTGGCGTTCAGCTGCATTTTATTACGCCTGGTATGCATCAATCGAACGGTCAGGTAGAGAGATATTGCCGCACGGTGCTCGACATGATCCGAGTAGAGGTCAATCATAAAGGTGAAAGGTGGTCCGATGTTTTATGGAAGTTGCAGTTAGTGCTTAATATTACCAAACAAAAGGCCACCCAATACTCTCCGCTAAATTTACTCATCGGATCTGACTCCACGACACCAGTTATAAATTCTCTTATCAAAGATATTGCTATCGAAGGGTGTAACGCTAACCGGCAGTCTTGGCGTGAGCTTCGCCGCCAACGAGCTGATAAACTGCTATTAGACAATCAAAGGAAGCAGAACGAGTACGTTAATAAAATCGTACTGAACCGCGTTCGTTTGCCCTTAATGATCATGTCTATGTTATCAAACAGACACAAAGCACTGGTAAACTGGATAGCGGGATGCGCGGTCCCTATCGCGTAGTAAAGCGTTTGCCCTGCGGACGCTACGAGCTACGCTTGCTAGCCGGCTCTTATGGCAAAACTACGCAGGCAGCTGCCGAATATATGGTATCGTGGCGCGGTGAGTGGACGCCCGATACTTGCGCTGCGTTTTTCGATAGTAAGTGTTATACAATACTTAGGCTAATCATTTCTTTTACAGCAGAAATTTCGTTTGTCTTGTTGTACTTTGTAGTAGTTGTGTTGTGTAGTTAAAATGTTGCAGTCTGATATGAGGATGCGTCAGAACATGCCTTTGTGAGTCTCTGGTTCTTCCATTGAGCATAGGTGGGAATGACGTTAGCTCGAAGGTAACAGGTTGACCTAGACGTGTCGTATTAGTCTCTGAGTACTCATGCACTCATTGAGCATCGATGTTATTTCTGGGAAGAGACCGCCTTAAATCCTTTCGTTTAGTAAGCAAAGGGTATCAGGTTGACCTAAACGTGTCGTGTGAGTCTCTGGGTGCCGCTTATGTACTCATCGAGCATCGATGTTATTTTTAGGAAGAGACCAGTATAAACCCCGTAAGCTCGTCTAGACGTGCCGTGTCAGCCTCTGATCTCGAGATCATTGAGCATCGGTGTATTTCTAGAACGAAAACAATTTGAACTTTGCCTAGACGTGCTGTATTAGTCTCTGATCTTATGGTCATCGAACATCAGTGTATTACTAGGGAGAGGCTCGTTCAAAAAAAAAATTGCCTTTTAAATAACTTGCCTGTTTAGAAATTAGTAATACGTATGTGCTTGCATATTGAAAAACTACATTGCGAAATTTCGTCTAGAACAAACTCTTTTATTTAAATGAAAGTTTTATTTTTGTTCGTTATGTGTAAATTATTCTAGGTCAGTGCGAAGATGAGGACACTTTGTGCGATGTCGCTGCCAGCGATAACGCGTCTTCATCGCGTCATGGTGACGCCACGGGGTCCACTCCGCATCTTGTTGATGCAAGTCTTCCGATGTTAGACGGTGGGCACAATCCAGCCGCTTCCACCACCGCTAAGGCTTCAACCTCCACGGAAGCCCCCGTCACTGCTGGGCTCCTTGCTGCTGATGACTTCGAGTTGGGCTGCGAGGTCGCTGCCCCGTCAGGAGAGGCCGTCTTAGGATGAGCCCTCCCCACGCACTCTGCCGCCGCCGCCGCTATAAAACTAACCGACATACCGCGCGCGCTCTCTTTCGTTGGCGTGCTCTCGTACCGTGTGGTTGTCTCATATTTGTAGATCATATCTCATATTTCAAATCGTGTGGTTGTAACGAATAATTTTTCAAATAAAGTTGTAGTTTTGTTAAGATATTTCTTTTTTTTAAATAAATAGATTTCGGTTTTACAAGAATATCATATATACAAAAAGGAAGTAATTGTTAACGAAATCAAAGTATAAAATTAATAATCTGGAAATACATCGGGAAAATGAGTTATCCTCATTTTTCACCCTATGATGCGGGCAAACTACAACTAATTACTTGTGCACACATGTGCATGACACTTCTGTATGATACAGCCTTCGCGTACAGTCCGACATTCGCGTTACAACTATCAACAGCTGAAACGTTGCCTGTTATCGTGTGTACTTTGGAATTAGCATAACAAAAATATTTCATATGAAGAGACGTGTTACCGTGCCCTCATAATGAAAAATAAAGAAAAATCAAATCTAAATGCAACGATAGAGTGGCGTGAGAGGTCTGAACCTCTGCTCGTCGTGCCTGAAGATGAAAGGTGAGTCGTTCGACGGTCGACGGTCGATGGCGGTTCATTAAAACACACTATTAGTCGATAAACGCTCGCTTAAACAAAACAACCCAACCTGTAACATTATATCGACACCTGTTTCACTCTAAATAATTGGTGTACCTTAAGTTCCAGCTTTCTTATTCGCTCTTGTCTTACAAACTATAAAGTAAACAATACAAAGACTGTTAATGATATTGATGAACTGCTGTGTTCTGTCACGAATATATTTATTTACTTATTTATATCTTAAACGCGTGGTGGCCTGTTGGTAAACGGACTAGACGCGGCTGCCAACATGTTCACGGTGGTCACGGGTTCAAATCCCAGGGCACACCTCTGACTTTTCGGAGTCATATGTTTGACAGTCAATCACCACGCTCTAAAACGGTGAAGAAAAACATCGTGAGGAAACCATGCATGCATACCATAGCGATTTATAAGAATTTCTATGGTATGTAGGTCCGCCAACCCGCACTAGTCCAGTGTGGTGGACTATATAGTCCAGGCCATATGGCCTAACCACTCTCAATCGTACTTTCGATTGTAGAGTAGGCTCGTGCCCTGCAGTGGGACGTATATGGGCTGATACAATACATTTATTTCTTATGTTTTTTAGTATTGTTCGGAAAATATATACTTATAATGCTCATTGCGACAGGGCTATTAAAATAGTTATCAAACATATCAAGTCTTTTATTTTTTAATCAATTTGTTTTCATTTATAGAACCGAACAGTAGATATTAATATGGGTATATGTTAGAGGCATATGAATAAATGAATCTTTGTTATCAATTCTTCCCTTTGAATACTACGTTACCATTAATATGTATTTGTACAGTGTGTATGAGAGACGAGCCTAAAAAAATTAATCTTTTGAAAATACAATGACTTTCCCAACGACGTCTATGTATGTAAAAAAAACACTACATGTAAATAAGAGATGACTACTAATGACTGTCCCAGTGGTGTAATTGTACTACAGTACGGTTACATAGCTGAGGTCTCGGGATCGAATCCCGGTTCAGGCAAACTGATATTGGATTTTTCTATGTATTATTAGCCCGGAGTCAGGAATTATATATATAATAACTATCACATCGTGGGACGGAAAATACAAGGCGAAATGTGGGTGTCCTCACACCTCTGCCTACCCCTTTTGAGAAAAAGGCGTGAGTTTACGTATGTATGTAAATAAGAGAATATAGAACAATAACATTTTCAGAGAACATCCGCCGCACTCACTACCTCGGCTTAGTGTCGTGCCTCCCACGAGCAGTAGTTCTAGCACCGACAACATTGCTCTGCCGGCGTCCAACAGAAAACCACTATCACATGGCGAGTGAGTAACAATTAAGGTCACAAATAACAGCCAATAAATCCATATCATTCGTTACATATTCACTACAAAAATAAATATCCAAACAAATCCTT
Organism: Hyles vespertilio; assembly: GCA_009982885.2. NCBI lineage: Eukaryota > Metazoa > Arthropoda > Insecta > Lepidoptera > Sphingidae > Hyles > Hyles vespertilio. Next base: position 9,743,297 of record CM042816.1, on the reverse strand, counting down.
TAATTTTGGTACATGACATATACTGTGCAGCCTTAAAACTAATGCATACTTCATAAAAATACAAATAATATAGCCAAGCTATCGGCTTAATGCAAGTCTAAATCCTGCAAACATTTCAAAACAAGTTCATTTAATTAATTTAGGTACACGTACTATGAACTAATTTTCGTGATAGTCGTATTTCAAATTATTCGTAAGCTAATTGATACGATGCATCATATTGTTTCAGTGAATCAATGACGGTGGTTTTATCAGCGTTTTATGCAAAATTATTAATAGTTTTAGGAATTGCATTACCCGTGACGAGCACGATACAAAATGAACTATACGCTAATTTCACTTCTGATGTGAGTATCTACTAAATGTTTAGAGCAACTTTATTTTACAAATATTTATAATTCTTTCCATTGTTACAGATTTTTACCATGTATTTATATGTTGTCAGTATGGTATTTTTGGGATACACGTTTTATCATCTACGAATAGCAAAAAGAGACAAGGATGGTGAGTATCTAGACTTGTAATTGCACCTAAAAGAAAGTCAATTAGTGTTTTGTTTGTTAAATCGGGAAATCTAAATCGGGAAGTTTCGTTGACGCTACTGTTAATGGAGACATAATGATCATCCTTTTCAATTACTAAGGTAGCATAAAATATGTCAGAAAGAGGTTCATTTTTCCTTTATCAAGCTTTACTTCATATTTAATAGCGACTAAAGAACAATAATTAATTAACTACGCCAAATGAATTGCTCTAAGCACCAGGTTCTTTATTTACTTTTTGTTCGCAGAAAACGTCAAACGCACTCGATACGGTAGCTTCTATTTGCACATGGGAGTGGCTGGATTTGGCGTTGGCTCTATCATCTATTCCTGTCTTCAGTTCGGAGGATACTTCGATCTCTCAGGCGATTGCCAGTTAATCATAGTAGCTCTCAAACCCGTCCTTCGAATTCTTTATTTGGTGGCACAAACAGTCTTCATATTTTCTTACACTGACGTAAGTTGTTGTCAGGTTTCATGACACACATTTTTCCAAACACATAATAAACATATCACGTTCTTACATTAAGTTTTTGTAGTCGAGATCTGTATTTAAATTTGTAATAAACCAAGACCAAAATAACTTCCTGAATAGTCCCAGAGATGACGACCAAAACCATGTATCATAGCAATACGGTCGAAACTGTATAAAATCGTTAGATTATGTAATTCTACACCCGACTAGGTAGGTAGTAACGGTCAAAAGTGTAGCAATTGCATGTGAGGCTATTTCTGCTGTGTCCAAAAAAAAGGCAGTCGGTATCATAGCAATACGTCTGATATTGGAAATGTACATAGATTTTATAATTTTATGACGAATAAGTTGGTTTTCAGACATTTTGCGCGTAGTATATAGCTGAAGCGAATTTTTGAAAATGTCAACAAATTTAGCCGACCTGTATCATAGCAATCCGAATGAAATTTTTTTCTACCGTTCGTAAATAAGGCAAGATTGCAAAAAAATGTTTTCAGACATTTTAGATGTCGCATGTACTCCCAAAAGAGAAAATAACGTTTTGGAGTCGCTTGGCCGATGCCTGAGCGCTTCTAACGTTTCTGCTGCGGTGGGAATGTTTTTTTCGCATATTATACTCCTGCCACTCTCTTACTATACATAGTCACTCACCAGCTGTCCTAACCGTTGAAATAACGCTCACTTAAAGTGACAACAAACTATAAGTAGCTCAGGCGGACGTGGGTGTGTCGCTGGTTGTCCGAGGGCTCCCGGACGTTTTTTTTCTTCTATTCCCAATGATAAGGTATAGTTTGCTCATCTCCCATTGACGAAGTTTTCGGGAATGGAAGAGTAGTATTTTAAGAATTCAACATTATCAATTATAGTAGACGTTTTTATAGCATAGATACGTTGTCCGCGCTCTATTTTGGCAAGACAAAAGCAAGGTGATTGCCCAACTTGCAATCAGTCACGCTTTAATACGGTCGATATCGAAAAGTTGTCTGATAAGGGAGGTGTTACACTGAATTCTTCTGATATATATATTTTTTTACATCTGGTTAATTCATTTCATCAATTTCAACAATTTTCAGACAGATTGCTATGATACCGATCGGTAAAATTCCTTAACATATTAAGAATGGTCTCAAAATTTGTTGCATCCGAATTTTCTTCTGAAAATATTTTTTTTCGTATTAACTAATCCTAATTTACCCGTAAAGAACATTTTCAGACGGATTCTGTATCAGCCCATATACGTCCCACTGCAGGGCACGGGCCTCCTCTACAATCGAGAGTACGATTGAGAGTGGTTAGGCCATATAGTCCACCACGCTGGCCTAGTGCGGGTTGGCGGACTTACATACCATAGAATTTTTTTTTATAAATCGCTATGGTATGCAGGTTTCCTCACGATGTTTTCCTTCACCGTTTTAGTGCGTGGTTATTGACTATCAATACACACATGACTCCGAAAAGTCAGAGATGTGCGCTGGGATTCGAACCCGCGACCACCGTGAACATGTTGGCAGTCGCGTCTAGTCCGTTTACCAACAGGCCACCACGCACTTCAGACGGATTGCTATCATCATATGTTTTTGTCTCATTTTTAATTTTTCTAAATTATTTTTTGGGTTCGCGCTACACTATTAACTTCTGAAAAATATGTTTTCGTTATCTTATAGCTATTATATAACTACAGTCAAAAAATCAGACAGATTGCTATGATACAGTCCGGTAAAATTTGTTGACATTTTTGAAAATTCAGTGCGGTCAAACGCTACGCGAAAAATGTCTGAAATTGGTATTTTCGAGTTCGAAATAATCAAATCTATCAATTTGATGCGGTTGTGGCCGTATTGCTATGAGACAACAATTTTGGTTGTCATCTCTCGTACTAGAACAACAATACTCGTTATATCACAAAATCTACACATCAATTTCATCATAGTTTACACATCATGAAAATGTGTACCCGTGCCAATGGCAACCAAGTATATAGTAATACATACATGTTATAACAACTTCATATTATTTAAAGAATATGAAGTTGTTATAATAAGTATCGATCAATATTGCCCTGGTTATAGTTTCCGCAAACCTATGCGATAGTCAGCACAACTAGGCCATCCTAGATTTCAAAATGGGTAACCACATCGCAATGAGCGATTTCTTCCTGGCAGCCTTTGGATTAACAGGAATTGTTAGATTGAAAAATAGGGCTTGACTATTGTTATATTATTATTATTTAGATTATGTATATGTTTATTTTTGTCTAAAAGTTTCTGGTCTAGCAGTTAT